>OX411306.1:170445808-171005457 GCA_948150685.1 Rhaphigaster nebulosa | reverse complement strand
TCTCAAATAAAACGTATAGATCCGAAGGACTTCTTTGGGCACATTCCGTGGTGAGTCAGTTCCGAGATTCCGTATCAGTGAAAAATTATATTCTTCTGTGGATTTGAATAGATTATTTCCTAGATATACAGCGCAGTTCTGTATCAGTTTCAGAACTACCCCAGTGTCAGAAATACCTCAGTGTCCCTAACGTGCTATTTCAAAGTTTCATAGACGTATTTTTTTTTTTTTTTTATCTTACAATGAATGATGAAGACCTCATTGAATGCGTCAGTAAATTTACAATTCTATTCGACTTATCCAATCCTTAATACATGTATGGTTCATTTAAGAAATGAAATCAAGTATGTATTGCTTATAAAAGTTGAACTTGTCTTTCAAATCAAATCATTTTGGACTATTATAATAGTCCTAGACTTTTTTTTATGATTTAGCCATTTGTATAAGATGTAAAAGTGAACTGTTAATACTCAGTGGTGGACCTAACTCATTTTCGCCCTAAGTCAACTTACACACTTATTCATAACTCTTACAGTTGCAATATGTTTATTACCTAAGGTAATTTAATCCATTTGATAAAATTGTGTTATATATATATATATATATATATATATATATATATATATATATATATATATATATATATATGTATATATATATATATATATATAGATATATATATACATTTAATAAAATATCTTCGAAATTGTATCTGTTTTAATCTAATTAAGCGAAAGATTCCATTACATACCAAGATCGATGCATAATTTAATTAATAATACTGAGATTGCCTTTCCGTGCTGCAATTACTTATTGGGTACAAAGTCCTTTAGGGTGAAATAGATATTGGATGGATTTGATTACATTGACTACAAAATATTATCGGAGATTTAAATGAAATCAATTATGTTTGCTATTATTTTTTATAAAATATGTGATAAAACTAGGCACCATTGAAACTAGACATTTTGAAAGAGTTGATGTATTTGTCTGCTTAGGGTCCGATTGATGATTAGTGGTTGAGAGATACGTCAAAGACTGCTTGTAGACTCGTTAGTTCAGTGCAGGAAGGACCGAAGGGAAATTCAGGAAACTGTGATAAATGCAAACAGAAGTTAACTTTAAGAAAAAAAGACAAAAGATATGGAACCTCCAAGAAACAGTAAAAGATGGAATTTCTCGCAAGTTACTGAAATAAGGATAATCGGAAGAAATATCAAACATGGGGTATGAACTTTTAAATAGAAAGAAAAAACGGAATAAAGAAATGTATTCTTTAGTTAAATGCCAAGACTGATGGACGTTGAGGTGAAGGAGTCCGTTAAAAATGTATCCTCTCTATTGTTTATTTCCTCTCTTTAATCTTTTTTATTCGTTCTGACTAAAAAAAGAAATTACGGCAATGGCAAAAAAAAATCTGATGTGGACACCGCATGACTATAAATCGCCTATTAAACTATAAATCGGTGGCCTGAATTTGATTGCTAGCTTCCGAAAATAGCAGTATTTCTAAAACGGCACTCGGCGTCGCGAAGTCTATCATCCACACAAACACAATCACACACACACACACACACACACACACACAAATTTTAAAAATATTAAAAACGACTAATATGGGTCTTGAATCGTGCTTATCCATGAAAATCTCGATTTGTGATTTTTAGCATGATGCGTACACCATCCTTCTAAGATGGCGGGAGGTAAAAAACAAAACAAAATAGTTTCAGGTAAAGTACTGTTTTCGTCAATCCAATTTTAACGAAAATCTATTATATTATTTATATTGATGATAAAGTTTTATATACCAAATTTGAGGTATTTTGTATTATATTTTAATGTAATTTTTGATAAAAGTCTATTATGACCTTCAAGCAAAGTACCACTTCCGGTATGCCAATTTTGTCTAAAATCTAGCGTGTTATTTATATTGATATTGGAATTTTACATACTAAATTTGAGTAGTTTTTCATTATATTTTAATATAATTTTTGATGAAAATCTATTAAGACCTTCAGGTAAAATATCACTTCCGGTTTGCCAATTTCAACCAAAATCTAGTATGCTATTTAAAATAATATGCAAGTCACATATACCAAATTTGAAAAGTTTTGCATTATGTTTTAATATAATGTTTTATGAAAATCTATTATGATCTTCAAATAAAGTACTAAAGAGAGGTTCACAACTGATGCTATAACGACGACCCTAATACAAAATTTAAACTTTCTACAGTTAAAAGTTTTTGAGTTATGAGAGATACGAACGTCAAGACGAAACTAATCAAAATGGATTCAGGGATGGTCCGTTGAAATCTGAAAACCGAAAATTTGCGGGATTACAATAACTCCTTTACTGCGTAAAAGGAAGTAAATAGAAGTCATTTTTAAAAACACTTCGCTATCGATTGTATAAAAAGCCAAATGTTATCCTAAAAATAAAAATATTTAAGAAATCACATCTTTGAAAAGTAGAGGATTTTGATTTAATATTCTTGTTATTTTGTATCTATTTTCTGTTGTTATCGAGGAGTTTTAGATTATCTCGTTTGAAATGGAACGAAATGAAAATATGAAGAGTATAAATATATTTTGTTTTTGTATTTTTTTCGTAATAATGATTTAGGTACTACTGCCTAAAAATAATAGAATGGGCTGTATTCTTCGCCATATCCCCTTCCTAAGTGTTTCAGTTCATTAATAGGATTTCATCTGTTTATGTTATTCTCTATCCAATAAAAAATAATGATTTACAATAGGATATGGTACTAATATTCTAAATTCGTGAGCACATCTAGCTCCTACATTGGATATTTTAATTTATAAATACAGGATATTTTATTTTTAGAACGGATTCCTGGAAGTGAACGCTATAATAAATAATCTTCTAAACTCTAAAAGCCTCCTAAAATTAGTGAAAAATAGTTAAATAATGAGTGGCCCCGAACAGAGTTAGTTGTCTTGAAAAATTTTATAACTTCTTCTATAAATAATTTTATGGTTATTTCCATAAATATAACAGGATTATTTGAAATGTATAAAAATGGAAACTGTTGTGACGTCGGGAAACCAAAACTTTGATTTAACTAGAAGAGTACAATTTCTAACTATACATCTAGGGTGGAATATATCTAGAGTGAACTATGATCGCTCTGTCGTTCTGGTTTCGTTTTAACGCTTTAATTTTTTTGCTTTTAATTTTAAATATAACTAATTTGATTTTTTTTTTTTTTTATATACCTTCCTCTCTAGGAAACATACAAGGTATGCTTTGTATTCATGCAGGAAGAGAAAAAACATTGTCCTCAGAATGGAAAATTTCCACTAGCGTTTTACATTTTAGACACCATGGGATAAATATGGTTTTGTGATGGGCATATCACCGGGTTGGTACCTAGGTGATCCAGTATCAATATTATCAAATATTATCCAGTATTACTAAGGCATGCGCAAACGTGTTTTCCTTGACACGCTTATAAAACGGCTCATCGGATTTGGCTTAAAGTTAGAGGAAAGTTGGAGACTAATGTACAAACGGCCAAGGATCAATTTCATCAAATTCCCTATACATTTTTCTTGTTTTAAGTCATTTTTTGAAGCACGGCAAATAAATAATTAAAACATTACATGTGTGTTTTTACACATTGTTATTGTAAAAAAAAAACATATTTCTTTTTGCATTTGTTATTCCTACAACTTAACTATCAAATTACTTTTGATTAGAATTACTTTACTAACAGCGGTTCGCATCCTAGCACACTAAAGAACTAGAGGTGAAAAAATCTTTTAAATGCAATATTTTATTTTTCCTCATGAAATTATATATATATATATATATATATATATATATATATATATATATATATATATATATATATATATATATATATATATATATTTATGAAAACTGAACATTGCTTCCTTAATTCCAAATAGTGTGATAGCAAAACATTTTTTAAGGAAAAATATATTAACAAGAAAGATCATAAAATTAATAAAAATCCCGCAGAGCTGTTTTATAATATTTTTTTAGTATAAATTAACTTATTGTTTATCACCTGCCTAATTACGTAAATAATAACGCTTAAAGAATTTCCAATATTCAAGCTCATTCTTATGATTCCCTAAGAGGTAATTCTTCCACGTATGTGAACCTAAAGATGACTCCAGATTTCTGCGCTTCACTTCAGCCTTGTATTTAGTATAGAAAGCCAGTGGAGACAAAATATAGGCATAGATTCAGTTTCAATGATAGTAAAAGCTGATCACTAATAGAACTCCAGAAGTCATTTTTAAAAATGTCTGTCCTTGAAATTTTCTAAAATGATTAGATGCGTGTGTTTTGTTGGATGTAATTAAAGATTAGAATGGCTGAAAAGATTTTAATGATTATTTTTAATTTTGGTGGCATGAGGTAGGAAATGAAAGGCATATGGATATTGGTAATATAATTCAAGGCATTGACAATAGTTAAGATGAGTGGTAGACATTTCTTTTTTTTTCAAACTGAAATTTTCATATTCGATTAAGTCTTGTCTCTTTTGATTTCCAGTCCAGATTGTATTTGGGTTGATCTTATATTGAAAACGTTGGCGTCAACCGAAAATTGAGAGATCCTTCTTAGTAGTCTATAGATGTAGCTCTGTGGTTCCCAATCCGTACATGTCTGCGAACCATTAAACCAGAAATTGAATCGTAAACAGTAAAATAGTTCTAACAATGACTCCTCACCAAGTAAATAGAGGGAGGTGCTGTTGGACCCTCCCGAGGACCACCGGTAGGAAAGCTTTCTTTCTTCCGGCACTACAACTAGTGGTGCGTCAGGTCCTACTGCGGTTGGGAACCAATGTAGCTCGGTTGTTCAGTTTTTGCCTGTTTTTCACAGGCTACTAGACCTTTTGTCCAGAATAAAAACGATGATACCGTACTGTGTATTGGTAGAGCTACATTATTTAATAGGACTCCTAACTCATTGTGATCATAATTAACATCAAATTCACTTGACTTCAAGTTATTTGTGTTAAGCAAAGGTAAATGTTAACAGTATCAATGGAGAAATTAATGTCGTACTGATCATTGAGAACGAGAATGCTGTCTAATTATTTTATTTAGTATGTTCTCGTAACATATTAGCAATAAAGTGAAGTACCCAATGCGGTTTAAGACTGAATGAGACTGACCTTGAGATATCAGCATTACCTAAGGTATCCACTCCGCTCACTAATTAATACCTACTTATTGGTGGTAAGGTAATATCATTGCCTTACCGTCTTCATTATCAATTTTAGAGTCAACTTGATATCCCGCTATAAAGTTAAGCCACTATTAGCAAGGATAAATTACGTTTTGATATTATGTTTTGCTAATTATTGCTTATCCTTGTATATATAATGATTTATAAATGATTCCTAGTAGTGAAGAAATGGTTTAAAAAGAAAGGAATAGTAGAAGTACGATTCGTGCTGTCTTCATGTTTTTCTTATATTCTTACTTATTTAGTTTTACCTTTACAGCCCAAATACTTTGCAACGTCTCCTGGAACTTATTTACTTTGGTTTGGGGGATCTTGTGCTCCGGAGTTAGGTCATTTGTTATCTCGGTAAGCTGATGTAATTTATACTACCTCCACCTCCTTTTACAGGCTATACTCATTAAAGCAGTTTTTAAAGCTTTATTGTAGTTATACCAGTATGCTCAAAAATAAGAATTAAACACAGTAATTATTCAGTTATACTGGTGTCTTTGTTTCAAATAAATAACATATTGTATATATGAATGTATTATTGAAGTTTTTTAGTAATAGATAATTTTGTATTTATTTCATTGGTTTCTTTTCATAGTAACGAACGAATATGCATCAGCTATATGCAGATTGTTAATAAAAGTATCAAAAATTATTCCGAGGTTACATTTTTATATTCTCCGGTCTTGATATGGATAAGGTTATTAATTGTCTTGTGTTCTCCCTGCTTCACCTTCTACTTATTCTTCTGCTGCTACACTTTATTGTTTTAAACAAATCAACGTAACGTTTCAGTTCTATGAGTTCCATATGATTACCTCTTGCGATGTTATCTGCACTTATTCTAAGAACGGTTTTAAAATTATAAATAATGGCGAATCCTTATGCAGTGAGGATTTCCCATTATTAAGTGGGTACTCACGAATCATTATCCTTTTGCTGAAAAAGTCCTTGTGATAATAATATAAAGAACCTTTTAGTCCTTTAGATTTTTTGATTCAACTTAATTTAAATTAGTTCAGTGAGCAATACGATTAACTGTTGTAGCTATATTGATTTAATTTTATTATCTTTTGTGTACTTTTAAGTAGGTTTTTTTACTTTAAAAAAATGTTTTTAATTAAGAGCATGTTTGTTCCTTACAGAGCAGGATTGTCTGCGAATGTAGCCAGGAATACTTTTAGGCAATGCGAGAAAGTATATACGGAGGCCGTAAGGCACAGTTGTCCTTCAATGCTTACTGACATTTTGCCGTTGTTTTTTTATTTTAAACATTTTATTAGCATCTGTCACATATAATAGTGTCAGTTAGAAAATTAGGTTTTAATAGGAAAGCACATGACAGTACAGGCATAAGGAGCGACATGACCAGCAGCACCTATTCCCGGTCTTGTTTATTGCAATGCCTTAGTTAACAAAAGATCTCTCATCCAGCTTCTTTTGAATCGACTCCTGGTGATAATGTGTATATCAGCTGTAATAATTTCGTTTATTATGGAAAGTTGGTCGATGGTTGGTTATGGTAAGTTGGTATGTAGTGTTCTGTTATTTGCATACCACGGAGCATCTATGATCAGTTGTAAAATTTTGGATTGAAAAGTGGATATTTAAAGGTAAATCTGTGGTAATGTTATAATATCTGTTATATATATATATATATATATATATATATATATATATATATATATATATATATATATATTTCTGTTATATATATATATATGTTATAATATCTGTCTGAGAAATTTGGTTATCGCCGAAACACTCGTAAAATGGTGGGCAGATTTTATTGGACTGTTTATTTTACATTACAATTATTTATACAAATTCGTATCCGACTGAGAATGCAATTCTACTTATTGAACGTAATTATCACCAACCTCACACTGGGTTGAGTATGGTTAATTTAATAATTAAAAATGTAAATAAAACATAGGTGATAAGTAGAGAAGTGTTATTCACTGACACTAGAGTACCTAGAACACATTTAAGAACTTTATTCATACCACCATTATTCACCTCTATTTTTTTGAATTGAAAACATTTATTATTGTTAGTGAAATTTAAACATCTTTTTTTTTCCCAACAGGCAGCTGAAAGCGGTAACCTAGAAGACTTTAACAGACTGTTCTTGGCGGAGCCCGAAAGGCTTAATGTTAGGGACAGTAAGGGGCGTGCGGCTGCCCACCAAGCTGCAGCCAGGAACAAAATTAACATCCTTCAGTTCATAGCCAATCACGGAGGAGGTGAGTGCTACTCTCGTGTATTTTATACGATTTATTATATACCTTATTATGTAATATCTTAAAGGGTATTAATTCAAGTGGCTGATGATAAACTAGTAACGTTTGTTCATTTTCTATTTGCTTGAATGAGGAATCTTTATATTCTAAAAATATTCACATAAACAAATTGAGTAACAGTGAAACAAAAATTATAAAAAAAAAAAATAGAAGAACTAATTAAAACCATAAGGGAACAAAATTTCGAACTAGTACTCGCTGAGAAATAATATAATATGGCAAATAAATATAATATGAGACATAATAAAATAGCAAAAATTGGTCACCATAAATTTTTAATTTTCGAAAACACCTGCTCTCCTTGATATTAGTACAGTCCACTAGCTATCTTCTTCATTCTTTCGATGGCTCTACGGTCCTTGAAGAATCTTGGCCTCCTCCACTATTCTCCGCTGTTCTTCTCTCTCCGCAGCCGCTCTTCTCCACCTTCGGACTTCAATCGCCCGCAGATCCTCCTCCACATCTCTCAGCCACCTCAATCTGGGCCGTCCTCTTCTTCTTCCTCCACCGGGGTTTCTTTGAGATAAGGTGCTCCTCCACCATCTGTACATGCCCAAGCCACCGGCCCTGCTTGACCCAGGTGACTAGTATAATTCGCGGAGCTTTCTATTTTATCTGTGCCTCCAACGGTCCCCCTCCTTTATCGGTCCATAAATTCTTCTTAGAATCTTTCGTTCGAGCATGTTCTCTACTTTTTTGGTGAGGACCCATGTCTCACTTCCATAAGTCACTACTAGCCTTATAACCGACGTAGATATCATCTTTTTTAACTGCAAAGGCAGCTCCCTAGACGTAAATACCCTTTCGAGCGTCCAGAAACACCTACTTCCTGCCATCATTCTGGCCTTTATCTCTGGTTTAACATCATTCGTTTCATTGATGATAGTCCCAAGGTATATAATCTCCTGTACCTTTTGAAAGAGATACTCTCCAGCCCTCAGGCCATTTCTTGTACCATAGTTTCCATGCGATGTCTTCATGCATTTTGTTTTGCTCTCATTAATGGTGTGCTCTACCATTTTCGAGGCCTGTTCGCATTTCAAAGGCTCCCAGTAATGCTGCCACTGAGCGTCCAGTGATGACCATGCCACATCATCTGCAAATGCGAGGTATTGTGTCAGGCAATTATAAATGGTCCCCCTTGGATTTGTCCTAATGGCTCTAATCACTTGGTCGAGGATGGTGGATCCCCTTGTCTTAATACTTTACCAATTCAGAAGGCATCAGACTTTGTGCTCTGGATCCTCAACACACCCTGCGTTCCTGTCAGTATTGTTCTCACCAGTATTATCAACTTATTCGGTATGTCCACCCTGGCCATGGCTTGATACAGCTTCTATCGGTCCACCGTGTCATATACCTGTTAATGGTCAATGAAGAGGTGTTGAAGGTCCACATTATTTTCATAACATTTCTCCATCACTATATTCGATTATATATGGTCCAGATTATACTCGATATATGGTCAACACTGGTGTTCTCCGACCTCTCTCTCAGCGTACTGAATTAACCTCTCTATTACTAATGTGGAGGAAACCTTATATGCTTTACTCATGAGCGCTATGCCTCTATAGTTAGTACATTTTAACTTGTCACCTTTCTTATATATTAGGCATATTATCCCTGTTGTCTAGTCCTTCGGCATATCCTCCAATATTCAGACATCAAATACAAGGTTGTATAATTCTTCTACCAGCGTCTCCCCTCCATGTTTCAGCAGCTCCATCTGCTCCAGGGGCTCTGTAGTTCTTAAGGGCTTCCATGACTTCCACAACCTCCACTTTCTCCGACGGTTCGATTACATCGTTGTTGGCCCAGTCCCATGCAACATGTCCGGGTGGGCCAGCAGCTATCTCTTCTGACGTTTCTGGAATCAGGAGTCCCTCAAAATACTGGGCTCATCTATTCACAATAATTGGTGGGTCCCACAACATTACACCGGCATCGTTCCTTATTAACGTTGTTCTTGGCTTAAACTCGCTCTAATGCTCCCTGAGTAGGCTGAAGAATTTCCTAGAATTCCTTTCCGCAAACTCCTCTTTCATTTGACGGAGTTTGGCCCTCTCTGTTTCTCTCTTCTTTCTCCTGCATATGGACTTTACTCTCTTTCCACATTCATTTTGTAGCACCATCGGTCTGGTCTTGTTCCTCTCCTCTACCATCTTCTGGCACTCCTCGTCGAATCACGGACTTCGTTGGTTAGTGACCTGTTTGCTCCGTATTTCCTCAGCTACCTCAGTGACTGCCTTCCTTATCCTTCCCCACCTTTCTTCCACGCCTTCACTTCCGTCTCCAGTTTCCTGCAACTTTATCGTTACCCTGTCAGCGTATTTCCTCCCCTCTTCCGGGCTTCTCAATTCCAGAAAGTACTTTTTTTATTTCATTTTTTTACCCCTTGGTTGGGTCGCAATTCTCTGGCAGTACTGTACCACTACTATGTAGTGGCCTGATGAGCAGTCCGCACCTCTATAACTTCATACATCTGTCACATCAGTGGCATATCTCCTTTCAATCATAGCATGGTCTATTTGGTTCCTTGTTATCCCATCTAGAAAGACCCATGTTTCTTTATGTACACTTTTGTGATCGAAATACGTGCTCACAATACTGTTGCTCTCGTTGCACTGTTTATTTAATGAGGCCCCATAGGAGGACGGAACACGCCTTCCCTTCCTATCTTCGCACTAAAATCGCCCAAGATTATCTTGACATTGCGCCTAGGCAGCTTGTCCACCGTACTTTCCAGTTCAGCGTAAAAAGCTTCTTTCTGTTCTTCATCCTTATCCTCAGTTGGTGCATGTATACTGACCAGGCTTATGTTGAAAAACTTTCCTCTGATCCTCAGTGTGCATGTTCTCTCATTTATTGGTATATAGTCCATGATTGTATACCTGATGCTCCTTTTTACCAAAAACCCCGTACCTACAATATTTTCTCTATGCCCACTGATAATTAGAATGTAGTCCGATTAGCTCCCTAACCTGCACTTCCTTCCATCTTATTTCCTGGATTGCCGCCAGCTCTATTCTATGCCAGCATGCCCCCCCTTGCTTGCCTCAGGCTCCCGTATACTCCTCACATTCCAGGTGGCTATACTTATTTTTTTTGTCTTTTTCTGAGTTCCAGGTCGTTTGCTTGAAGACTGTCCAGCTTTCCTTAGTGGAGTGTTCGCAACAGGTTTGTTTTTCTAGAATGGGAAGTCGGCCCAGTCTAAATCACCAACCTGGAGGACCGGGCATATTGACGTTGAGTCACCCTACCTGTTGACAAGTTGCTTTACCGAGCTAAAGAATCTTGTCCACCCTTTCGCTGTAGGCTAACTGATTAAGCCTGTGGGAGCTGCCGTTGTCCGCCCGAAGCAGATCCTCCACCATCCCAAGGGTTATGTCCAGCTGCCGGCACACATCCTTCCTGGCAGGCCCCCTCTCTGGTTATCCCCATGTCACCCTGCCAGGGCCTCCTCTCTCGTTCGTTTGCCTCCACAGTCCTCAGAAGGGATTGGCTACCACAACCTCAGACTGAGTTGTTCGGCTTAACAGGGTCCACCACGAGAAGGTGAAAGTAGGAGTTGGAAGGAGACGCTAAGTGGTCTCTGGTGACAATATGCTACGCATCACTTCTCCTTTGAGCCCTGTCCACTAGCTATATTAAGTTATAATAGGACCAGACCATCATAACTGATCACACTGTTTCTCACAACAAACTTTATATTTCGCTTATCTTAAGAAAAATAAGCAAAGATTGTTAAAATAAGCGAAAATCTTCATAAGGCGGTAACCGAAAAAAATCGGAAATATTAGGATCTAGGTGAGGAATTGAAGCAATTGTATAAACTTGAAAAAGTCGGAGTTTTTCCGTTGATCACCTCTACTTATGACTTGATCTCGCAAATGACTATCAACACCATCACGGACTTAGATCTTCCTTTAAATAGGATGGAGCTGATGCAGATAGCAGTGTTGCAAGATCTGCAAGCATCGTTTAGATATTTATGTACATTAAAGATAAAAATTTTCGAGCCTCAGCCTTGACCAAGGCAGCACGGGCAGGTGCTATTTCTGACGAGTGCATTATGAGCCAGAAATTAAAAAAATATCGAAAAAAATAAAAACATTTTTGCAGAATATATTCTGTTTGGGACTACAGTACTAAATATAAATTTGAATTGATATTTTACCACTATTTATAAGTATTTTAAATATTTGCGTCCTTTTTGAATATAAGATATTCGAATACCAAAGTAACTAATAAATAAAAAGAATGTTTAACGGATAGTACTTCTTCATAGAGCTTATAACAAATGCTTATTTCCAAACAAATTGTCAGAAACGACTACAAGGTCTAAAACTCAAACAAAAGCGAGAAAAAAAATTAGGCCCACAAGACAGCACCAGAAAGAAAAAAAAATGATTTAACATGATTTTTTTTTAAAAGTTTGTTCGAATTTCAATAAATATAAGTCGCAAATTTCTTTCCCATAACATTTTAATAAAATTTTTGTAATAAAGGAAAGAGTTGTGAGCGTGCGGTTCTAAATGTTAAACATGATAACACTTTACTCATTGCTACAATTTGATACCAAGATGAAAATAAATTGGCTTCTCCTGTACCCAGTAATCCTGACTTCGCAGATGTTTTCATCTTCCCACACGAGGGTTGAAATGAAAACAAGCAGAGATTGATAAGCCTGGACTTGTACTTGATGAAGTTAACATAAACCTTAAGTATTTGGACAACTTGCAATTCCGACTTTTTCCAGGTGGATTTTATTTTTGGCCCATAATGGAATGCCGAAAAATTCCTTAAATAAAAATAATAATTAAAAGGCTTTGCGGCAATGCCGATAACCGTTGCTGACTTATACAAAGCCACTGAGCCTTGTCAAAATATAAATCCACAACTCCAGACATAACGCAATCCTCCCTTCTACGTCCCATTTACTTCTTGGGTATTTGCCCGCTGGTTTAGCGATTATTAACTATTTTGCGATATCTCCCTAATCTAGCCCAACAATTGTATCCTTTCTCCTAGATTCTGCTTCGTGTAATCTTCAAAAATTTCCAGTTGCCTTATCTTTGTTTAGCCTAAATGTTCTACGCAATAATTTATTTTCGAAAGTCTTGTGGCATTCTTCTAACGTAAAGGAGCACGTTTCGGATCCATAAAGAATGTGTTATAAATTATAGTATAATAGTCTAGCAAATTTGTATTTTCTCTTTCTAGACAGTACATATAAAACTTTTGCTTTGACGAAATGGCAAGCATTTCCTTCATTTCATTCTGCTTTTATGTTCCGTTGAATAGCATTATTGCGTTTCCTTTTAAGGTATTTAATAGCTAAACTTGCCTGATCAAAGAATTTATCAATTACCAGCCTGCCCCATTGTACGACGCACAATTATTTTCACACGTTGCAAAGTCGACAGAAAAGCTTTTACAACCATTGCGAAATGGAGTATTGCGAAGAATAGTAAAAGGGACTACATTGCAAAGAGTAAAAAAATCGAGACTCTACGAAGAATTAATAATGCCAAGAGTTACGGAATTTCTAACAGAGAAGAATTAAAAATTTTACAAATCGATAAAACAAATAACAAACACCACATTCGGTGAGTTCATACCTTTTGGAGTACCCCGTGGTTGGCAACAATTATTCGACAATTAAAATTTTATTTTATTTTTAAATGGTAAATTCTACATAAAATGTAAGGTGAGCCCATCACCTAACTAATAATTAGCAATAATAATGCATCAACAGAAATCGAAGATGTATTAAAGACCTTCTTAAAATGTACATCTGCAGAAAAAGGAGAATCTCAAACGATGCAAAAATCAAGTAAGATAACAGATTATTTATTAGTTTTAGTTGTTTAAGGAGCATACAAATAGAGCGTGAGCCCCTTCACCTTGTGAGTTGTAAATATCTTATAACTACTAAAAATTGATGCTTCAGAACAGAAAGTCCTTACAATGCAAAACGGTTACAGTAGAAGGAAAAGGAAATGAGCATACAAATAACAACAAAGATAACGCAATAACAAAGATACGAATGAGATTATGAAAAAAAAAACATGGTACTTCTGTGGATGAATGTACGAATCGTTTCTGTAACTCAATCGAATCACTTAAAATTCTATGTGGATGCTGCTTTATTTTTATTTTGTAAAAACATTAATCATCGGGATCCAATGTAGAAACCAATATCGACAAGATGGCAAGAAGTGAGACAGAAGGATTCAATGAATTATGGTTCTTTATTTTGCTTGGTTTCTACCTCGCGTCCATCATTCCTTATTTCTCCAAGGTCATGTGGTTTATTAATCTGACGAGTAAAATGTTTTTAAAATGTAGCTTTTTTTTTTTTTTTTTCAGCTAATATCCTTGTAATAAATTCATACTCATATATATATATATATATATATATATATATATATATATATATATATATATATATATATATATATATATATATATATATTTTAATTTTGCCTTCTTTGATTTTTTTATTTTTAAATATAATGATCTAAAATTTTGACAGGCAAAATTTAATAATAGCTAAATAAAAAATAGATAAAATAAAAAAAAAATTAAAATTATATCAACACAGCTAAACTTTTTACATACTACTATCCTATATTTGCAATCAGCCCGAGAGACCCCGAACCAAGTTTGTTCCCCTAGTTAAAAAAGTCATAGCGGGACTCCAAGAGATCCCAGCGCTTCTCTAAAACATGTCTATTGTCAAAGCAGGCTGAGAAGTTGATGCCCTGGACTGGAATATAGAAGCTTGCCATTGCCAGAACTCCAAGTACATATATACCAAAGGTCTCGAGGGCACTGCCCTTTCTATCTTTAAGGAATATTACAGGCAATCATCCTAAACGGTCAAAATAAAAACTATGACAGTATACTGACCAAGCATGTATGTATGTAGATCTCTTGAAATGAGGTACTGTCTCTAGTTGATGTGTCTTTTTTAGACTGGTGATGTGAGATGTGCTGCATTTTGTCTGCATATATTTGATTTGATTTTGTCCAACCTCATGATGCCAGAATAGGTGAAACGTCGACTGGCTAATTGTATACCGGTATGTTGGAGATTTATGACTCAGAGTGTGGAATCTTCCATTTATAACTTAACATAATATTTTTCCATAAGCATTTGCCACATCACACTACCTGTTTGTATGGCACCTTTCATGCCATAGAATGCAGTAAAAAATCTCTTAAATGTAGCCAACCTTGTCCTCTGAATCTTCTTAACAATCAACTTGTTAAGTAAAATTTAGTGGTTATGTGGAAAAGGAAAGTACACCTGTTTAAAAAGAAGAAAGACAATAAAAGTAAATATAAGAAATAAATGAATGTATGTTTAGCCAATGAATATATTAGACAATAAAATCTTTGAGATTTTGAATAAATAGTTTATGTACGCACAGGTATAATGATAATCTTTCATTTGGTTCTCTCAAATCCACACATTTAGCAGAAAAATGTACAGTACAGCATCTCAGTAGAAATAAGAAACTAAATTGCCATTGGAGTATCCCAATGGGATTTGAACCTTGAACTTCTTACTCAATGGGAAGAAGAGCAGAACTGAAAGCTTAATAGAATCAAGCACGAGGCGTGAAACGGCTTCGGTAAGAAAAAAATAGTATTGCGTTGATTGTGGTTTGGACTACTGGAAATATTACTGTGGATTCCAGTTTTGGAATCTCTGCATTACTAGGGTCATTGAATATCATCATTCTTTTTTAATAAAACAAACTGAAAAGCAATAAATTTATTCTTTGTTCTCGTTCGTCGATCAAGGAAGCTTTAATTCAAGTTTTAACCAAATCAATTATGCTATTTTGATAGATTAGTCATTGCACATAGCAATAAATATTGCAAAAAGAAAAAATATTTCAATATACAATGACAATGGTATGTCGTTGCTCTACCATATTCGGTATTACAATTGTAATATTTTGAGGCTCTAAGCAAGTGATTCAATTAATAAAATTGAAACATCAATTATAATATTTTTAGAAATGTAATTTAAGTTTGCAAATCCTACCAGTGAATAATACTCGATCAAAATATTTAACGTATTAACATCTTGGAATAATTTAACAGAAAAAGTTTTTTTCAATCTACAATCAGTACGAATGTTTAATCAGGGAATATGTCGTTGGAGGTTATATCATGACGTCAGAGGTAAGATGCTGTACGGCCAATTTTGCTGATTTTGATTTTATCAGTGTATTTGCATTGTTCGGGCCATATTTTCCGAGATAAAGTAATCGTAAATATGCTAAATGGGTAATAAAAGTGCAACACAATATATATATATATATATATATATATATATATATATATATATATATATATATATATATATATATATATATATATATATATATATATATATATATATATATATATATAAAGATTGACCACTATCCACAACAAGCAATAAAGTGAGATTTGAAACTTCTTTTTACTCTCCTGTAAAACTTTGAAAAAGTAACTTAAGACAGTTTACTTCTGGAGTACAGAAATGATGTTTCTGAAAATAAGAGAGATGGTGTGATGGCGACACACGAATTTTCACCAGGGATAACTTGCATTTCAAATAGAAAAATAAGACAGCTTTTTCAAATCACTTCGTATCTTAAGCTGAAGCTTGTACTCGAACATTTGGCAATGATTGTATTTAGCTTGTAACAGACGTTTTGCCCCCCTTGATTGGGAACACCAAAATTTAGCCTACTTTTAAGTATGCAAATAATAATATTGCAGAACATGATTTCGGGAATTCGGCTTGTACCGCAATTGAAGGATTTGAATTGTTTAATTTTTCCTTTAATGAATTTATTAAAAAACAATTTTATATTAATTATTGTATTTCTAGAATTGTTGTTTAAAAAAATGTTTGGTACCATTCAGCTATAGTCTATTCTTGAAGGACTCTATCTACAATGTTCCACTTGTAGTCAAAAAGCACTTCATATATCGTAAGCTGTTAGTGGGAAGGCGAGGTCAGTAGATGCTTAGCCCTGGAGTGCCTCTCAATTTTGATGTGTTTGTAGACTCAGAATCCCTTCCCTCTAACTAGTTTGGAATTCTCTAGTTCTCTCACATTTTCCAAAGTATGAAATGATCGAAACTTTGTTGTGGTAATGTTTTATTAATTTTCTTATACCTCTAAATAAGTTTTAAATGTTTGTTTGTTTTTTTCTTATAATCTTAAGTATTTTATTTTTCATGTTTTATATAGAAATAAAATTACGTGGTAAAATATAAAATTTATAAAATATAAAAATAAAATTAGAAAATAGAAATAAATCGAACTAAAATATAATAATAATTAAATAAAATATTAAATCATCCATACTGACATACAATATTTATACTCGGCATAGGAACCACAGACCTCGCTTTTTTCCTCACATGCGAGGAGTAAAACATGAATGGAGGATCTGGCCCATTGCAAGAATTCTAATTATTATTACATAGGCTATGAATTAGTTAATTGCTCATCCCATAACATAATTACATTGTGCATTAAGCACTTCATGCAATAAGCGTAAATACTTTTTTCTATTTAAAAGCCAATTTTTCTATCAAAAGTCTCAGAACATTCAAAGTTACATACATCCTTGACGCTACAGCCCTGTTCAGGCCTTGATCTCCCATAGAAAATTTACCATTCCTCTGTATTCAGCGCCATTTTGTTGCACCTAGTCGTTTCCCCCCTCTGCTTATCTGGTTCATCCAAAGAGCTTTCGGTTTTTCAATCATCCTCTTTTCACTAGATGAGTAATCAGTGATCCTAATCGGGTAAACGATCTGGCCTCATTCTCTTTAGATGTCAGCGAAGTTTGTTGAGATTGACGAAATCCACCACAGGAGTGTCGCAGAATTCGGAGTAAAGCTTGCTGTTGTGACACCGCCTCCAGTCGTCATTGTTTCGTACTGGTCCCATAAATGTCTGTTAACATTTTTCTTTCCAATGCAGCAGTCATTGCTTAACAATCCTATTAATCGCCCGCTGTTCCGATCCGTGGATGGGCCTGACCAGCGTCTTGTAAATTGTGACTTTTGTGATTCTGGTAAATATAGCCTAGATTGAAAATGGTTGACAAGCTCCTGTAGCTCATGTTTGCCGCTTATTATTCTTTCGATCTCCTTACAGAAATAGTTATTGCTATCTATACGAACACACAAATACACAAGATTCTTTACCGCTTCTAAGCCATAGTCTTCTACTTGGATATGCGGCATCTCCGGTCATTTCTGACATCAATATACTTAGTTTTGTAGAAATTAATGGCTAAGTCCATTCAGCCATTAGCCTTCAGGCTAGCTTCTGTTGACCATTTAACTGTGAAATTATCAATACAGGGTAAATATCATATTATTAACTGAACTTTACATACTAGCCAACAGTTAATGCAGGCGTGCGGTATAATGTTGAAAAAAAAGGAACAGGCATGGATTCAGAAACTGGACAGAACTTGGATAGCGAAGCTTAACAGGGTTAACAGTTTGCCCTTATTTCTTCCTCCAAAGTTCTTTATTTGTGGAATAATATAAAATAAATAATATTTATTTCATTTCATACCATTACTGTCCCTAAACTCGGACATTACTTTTCCGCATATCGATAACTGAGTCAGTGCATTATTTAAAGCTATGTTTTTAAAGCGTTTGCTTTAAAAGGTTCCATAAATAAAACAAATACGAAACTGCGGCAATGAGAAACGGATTCTATCTCATACTGAAATCTTGGTACTATGCCAGCTGCCAATGCGGAGAAAACAGAACTAAAGAGAGGTTCTTTTTTCTTTGTGGAACTTTTTTATTCATGGGCATTAAATTGTTTTGATTTTTTCATTATTTAGCAATAGAATGACGTATATTCTTCTGAATTGCATAAAACAATAATATATTGATTACCTGTCGTTTATCATCAACCGAAACGTAAATATTCTCTGTCCAATTTCCATGCCTCTAGCTAATTGTAAATAAATAAAAAAAAAGTAATTAAAATGAAATGTTCATTGGTAAATGAAATGTTAACGTTTTCAAAATATATATATTTTATAGCATACCGGCATACTATTATATTTAAAGTATATTACTTTCCTGAATAATCGATAAAAAGTGTTTATTTGATATATCAAATATTATTTATTGGAGTGAGTTTGGTTGATCGAAGATATACTTAAGAAAACCGTTGGTCGGAGGGTGTGGTCAAAGACTAACACATTAATAAGTAAGACTTATTTATTTTGTACCTCAAAATTCAAATATTATGTAGATTTGTTTCAGTGTTCAGAGTTGCTTTTATCAAAGTAAAGCTTCACTACATATTTTATCGAAATATTTTGATATTTCGGGAAGTTTTTATTAGCATATCGATGGCTTCATATGACAACTTTCTGATTGACTTTTTTAATTTTTTTTTTCACAATTTAAACGAATACCTCTGATTTAGATAGCGTTGTGGCTTTAAAATTGGAGGAAATCCTTTAAATAAGTTTAAAATTGATTTCTGGAAATTTTTAATTCACAGAACTGCCCAAATAAGAGGTATTCAAATTATGAAAAAAAAATTACGGCAAAAAAGTCAGTTGCGAGGTTATCATGTGAGGCCATCGATATCCTATTTTTTTTTATTTAGGAGAGAGAGAAGATATTATTTTTGAGGAGGCAGGTAGTGTCATTATTAATCAATAAAATTACCATCCTTTTTTCCAACATCTCTATAAGCAGTTTTGGTCGTCTGATTTAACAATTTCTGATATTTTTAGGTTCTTGACCAAAGGCTTTAAATCTTGCTTACCAGGTAATTTGTCATTAAATTATCAATTTGTTAATATATTCATACATGTTTTGCATTTGATACAAAAATTGAAATCTGAGGAGGTAAGGGAAAATTAATGCTTGAAGGAAGCTAGGGTAGAGGCTTTACGAATAGAAATAGGTAAGGAATTCCAATGGAGGAGCAAATAAGTAAGAATTTGCCGAAGGGAGTAGTTCAATGTGAAAGATTATCAATAGGTTGGGTTCTAGTGTGGAAAGTGTTTGGAGAAACACAATATAAGAAGTTCAATAATATACAAGGTTTGTTGTTGCTTAGAGATTGAAATAAAAAATTACCAGAAAGATAATTGCGAGTGAAGCCACTAAGAAATCGTTATAAAACAAATTACCAGTCGCTTTAATGCCATTTCAAGTTCATCTGAAAATCCCCCGTACACCAGGCAACCGTAATCTAATTGAAAAAGAATTAGAAAAGGACAAGGAGGTTTCAAGTTTTTAGAGGCAATAATTGATAGAATTGACAGAACAGAAATGAACTGTTTAAAGATAGTCGTTGAGTTTCCGGATATTTTTGAAATATTACCTGAGGACAGATGTTGATCGAAAGTTATTATAGAATAACTCATTTAAATTATTTCCATCTTGAGATTAAGGAGGCTTTTAGATAATTTTTCTCAGGTTATTTTTAGCCAGGATATAGAAGCATGTCAAATAAAGGGTAATACATACCAGTACCATATTTAAATGTTTTTAAGGACCAACATCTGCCAATGATTTAAAAAAAAATTGGATTCGGTAGTTTTTAAATCTGGCCCCTATCATACTCCCTTAACGTTCCCCCTTTCTTTGGACTCTTTTTTTAACGTTCACTTAAAGCAAAATTATATACAATTGTCGATACATATGTTTTTTATTTAAACTACATAAGTTTCACTGCTTGAAGTCAGTATGAACAAATCGAATCACATAACATTTACCCTTTGAAGAAATGCATGCTCTCACCTTATACCATACAACCAAATTCCTCAGACGTACACGGAACACTGCCATGGACTTACTTTCGAAAGAAGGATAATTTAAGGGGCACGTTTTAATTTCAAATTTCAACAGACTAATTCAAGGAATGGTAACGATTTACCTTCCTTGCTATACGAAGAAGAGACTTAAAAGATGCTGGGTGAGAGATCTTTTTCCTTAACTAACCAAGGATATAGAAAGGATTAACTAACTGCATCAAGAAAGGGAAAGTGTGGTGTTGGGTTCAGTCCTTCCTCATGCCGGACGTTATTAATTCCTAATCTATGAGGTCAGAAAATTTGCTGATTGTCAACATTGTTCTAACTTCGCACAGAGGAAATTGTCATTGATAAAATCAATTTAACATCTTTTGAACCTATGATGATAATGCTTTGAAAAAAACAAAAGGAAACCCAATTGAGAGTTAAGAAGTAATCAGAACTTCGAAAGAAGCACCGGGATTATTAAATTCAACAGCCAAAGCGTAGTGATTTAAATTTTAAAATAATCTTCTTTGCTTTGTTCTTTCGTTGGAATAATGTTTTATTAAGCTTTAACCCTCTCGGGTGACTGTATTTTATGTTTGTATTATTTTAAATATACTCTAAAAAAAAAAAGAAATAAAATGTTTTACCAATAATCCACTATTAGTGCTATCAAAATTAGTTTTAACTAATTAAGTATTAAGAGAATTAGTGATGGAGGTTTACATTTTATTTTTCAATTCAATCAATTTTGATTTGATTTTTATTGCATGATCTAGATATTTTTGAATTAATAACTTAATTTTTAATTACCAAGGTGTTTCCTGACAATCACTCTTGTTTCTTGATCAATAGTAATAATTAATTTAATATAAACTAAACCCACCAGCAATGAATATTTCTTAATTTTAATCGACATTTTATTTCTTAACGGATTATATGAGACTGGTTTTCGAGCTCATATCCCTTAACCTTCAGCTATTTAATCGGATAGCCTATTCAATATTTATGATTCTAATTCAATTCAATTTTTATGTAATTGATTCCCAAAACGAAATTAATCTTTCTCGACACAATTATAAAAAAAAAAAAATACCAATAAAATACCAAAGCGATTGTTAGCTTAAACACATAAAAGGGTTCTTTATAGCGCGCCCTGTTGATTGATGTTATAGCGTTTAATATTGATCTTAGCATAATTACCAGTTTTTGCATAGATACCCGTCTTGAAAATTTATGATAAAGCGAGTAATATGAAAGTTAATTAATGGAACTAAGGTCTGTTAGGTATTACTTTATTGACAGCTTGCAATACTGGAGGGAATAGAATCCCAGCTTTCGGCGGGTAAAGGTTGATGTTTTAATTATCGTTTATCAAGGGTAATTACATTTTAGTTAAATTCAACAAATTAGAATAAAGATGATCCGTTCAAAGCTATTCATTAAATTAATAATCATTTCCCTCAAGATTAAGCAACCTTTAGCAAAACTATATCTGATTCTTTTTTGATGAAATCAACAAATCGTTTAACTATGCTAAAATCACGTTTTACTAATTAGTATTAGTTCAGCGTAAACAAAATATTGAACAAACGTAATAAACCTTACCTAAAATCAAGAACTTTTTGTTAGTCCTGTGATATGGTTCATGAATCACAATACTAAGTGTAACCTCATAAAATGAAATATTTCCATATAGTATTAAAAACCAATTTTAAATTTTAAATTATACATAATATATTTCAAGTATTCATTACAAACTGTCTTAAAAATAAATAAATTCACTGATTAATAACAAAATAATGGCTTGCCAGGAATGAGCAATGATAGTAACCAGTAGCAGCTATTCCTGAGTTTGATTCACTAACCTTGATTCAGTTATCTGAACGAGATCTCTCATCCAGTTCTTTTTTCACTCTTGCATTGGATAGGCCGTTAACCGTAACCATTTCCTGTAGCAGTCCTTCAAGTACTTAAGTAAGGGATATTAAATATATGTGAATGAATTAATTGAGGGTTAATGCCTTACTAGCCATGTAGAAATTTTAAACATTTTCACTGTTTTCCGTAGTAGCTTTAGTGATGCTCTTAAAGCTTTTAAGGACATTAACGCATTACCTGTGTAAATAATGGATGGATTTGATGACGATTAAATTACCGAAGTATTCTGTTAAAACATTCCGAGACCGGCCGAACAACGGTTCAATCCCATCGAGCTCAGATTTTCCGGCCGTGTCCAGCCAGCCCTTCAATGAGACAAAAGGAGTTTAGTCCAAACGCGATAGTTTATTTTTTTAATAAATTTCCAATGGGCTGTAGTAATGTTAAAATATCTTTACTAACTTTCCTCGGGTGAACCTAGTAAAAAAGTATCCAACTCAAAAGATAGCTAACTAGTCCAAGCTCGATAGAGAAAATACATTAATTTTTTCGTTCAATATTTCGTGAAATAGAAATGTAAAGAAACTTCTCGAGAACAAATAGCGCTAAGATAAATCGACCATTTTAGCCCTTGTTCAAATCTTTTTCAAAAACTCCTGTTTTTACATCTTCACAATTTCCGAAAAGTTATTTTTTTTTTGTGTGCATAAACTTTTTTTTTCATAGACACTAACGAAATCCTCAATTTAAGCCCCAAAACAAGTTCCTGCGAAAATTAAAAGCTTTGTAATAAAATGTCCAAAAGTGGCCATATTTCGCGGTTTTTAATTTTTTTTTTTTTTTTTTTGCGAAAAGTTGTTGACCGACTCTAATTGTTTAAAACTCATTTTTCCGCCTCTTTAAACGCTATTACGTACTATTTTTTTATTTTTCTAAAAAATAATTTTCATGTCTTAAGCGTGAAAAATCACTTTTCGGTTTAATAAATACACTTATATATGCATATATTCCTAAATGATAAATTATGCATACAAGTACTATACGTAAACTAATACGTGATTAATGAATACAAATGTAAAGGAGGTTAAGTAATAAAGTAATAAACAAGATAAACCTTCTTAACCATAATAAAAATGAAAAGAAAACTTATTATTTAAAATAAAGCATATTATACTTAAAATTTAAAATAAAGCTATTTTTGGATATAGAATAAACAAGTTCTTAATTTTCAATTGTAAATTTATATTGAAATTCTATAATAATTTCAATTTCCATATAATATTTCCAATTGCACAAGTCCTCCACATCAATTTCGATTATTTTCTAAATAAGCTCTTAGCACTAGGCAAACTGGTAATTGACTGCCGCACGTTCGGTTCTTCTGCCGGCTGAAATCGGTTCATGTGCCGGTTCCTCGCCCGGTCGGCTGAAATTTCGGCTGGAAACGGTTCCAGAAGACGCTCAAGCTAAAGGCGATTCCAAACGGTCCGATAAATAAAATAAATTTATCTGACTGTGTGATAACGCCCTCAGTCTGTTAATAAAATAATAGATGTCAGTATTTATCCTTTGTTTGGAGTAACTTTAACAAAGGTTATTTTAAACTCAAATACATTTGTCGGTAAAATAATAAAACTACAATTAAAATATTTAATATAAATAACATTAATTTCATAATTGTAATAATTTGTTTTAGTATAAGACAAATTATTAGGACACGTTTTCAATAATGTATTTTAACTGTCACTTCTTAGTCCTGATAATACACTTAAACTTGTGAAATATCAGCCAGTCAATTATTAACCTTGATTTGTGATTTTTTTTTGTTGTAATATTCAAAATGAAACCTAATATATTCAAGTAGAATAAATGAAAAAAAAAGATATCAAATGAACAAAAGAAATAAATTAGAAGACATATGCGCTGTTACGTCTCCTACTTAAAAATAAAAAAATAAATACTTTTCACGAAAGTACATTTTTACGAAAGATCTAACACTTAAGAGAGCAATCAATACGTTAATATATCATCTAAAAAAAGGTGCTAAAAATTGCAGAAGGAGAAGTTCCACGATAAGAAATCACGCCAATTTTAGGGAGCGCCTAATACCCAGGCCCAAATCTGTTATTTCATTTTTTCCAAATGAGTTTAACTTAAATTAAAAAAAAAAAAAAAATCAGTGGTTAATGGAAAAAGTTTTTCAAAACAAATATTCTAGCTTAAAAAAGTTTTTACTATCTACACAAAAGTTTCGGTTTAACTTTTTCTAATTCCATCTAAAGTAAAAGTTATTAGTATTTCCAAAAGAAAACTATTCCCTAAGGTGCAAACTTACTATCGCACTAAGGGAAGAATGGGAAGAAATAATATTAAATACAGTGTTGTAAAAATTATCAGTGATCATATGGAATTTCCCTGTACCTATAGTATGTAAAATAATATGTAAGGAGGCATTTATAGTTATTCGATCAAAAATTGAACTGTGGCAATGAAACCCATGATAAAATTTAAGTTTAAAGACATTTTTGTACTTAAAGATTAAAGATATGCTGTTGGCTTAGTAATTTGATGCTTTTTTATAGTATTTATTGTGTTCAAACTATTCAATCTCGTCCAAAAAAATCTCATTTATCAACGAAAACGTGAAAAGAAGTACTATGTTTTGTTAATAACCTTTTCACGTAGATTTTGTTTAATATTTTGATTATTTAAGAATGTTTATCAACGTTGAGACTATTTTTGCTGTCTTCCATTGTTTCGTTTTATTCCCAACTTGTTAGATAAGTTCTGACGGCCCGACAGTGCTCGCTAAATAAAAAAAAAACATTGACATTGCTGTACCCTCGGATAGGACTTTTTGGAAATTGGAATAAAATGAAAATTTAATGAGATTTGGACGCTAAGTGTTTGTCCGAAAAGAATCCTCATTAAAGATTCTCTAAAAAAGAAATTGATTAAGTTCAGAAATGAATTTTATAGAATTGTAATTTTTAATACTAAAGCGGTTTTGTGCGACCGACACATCAAACATAGGTAGGCACTGAAGCAAAAGAACTCTTCCGATACTCGAAAAATATCTCTTTAAAAGACCTCAGACTCCAAATTCGTTAAATATGGATTTTTAAAAAATAATCTTTAGTTTAAAATTCGATCACTATTTCTCATATTGCATAATACTAACAAGGGGAGTGCATGGTGTGTCTGTCGCCGATTTTATCAAAATTTTTGGACGATTCTACATTGAAAAAAGTCGACGCAGTTGAAAGTCCAACTGTCACCCAATGAGTCCAAAAATAAATAAAACATCCTGAAACTGCTTTATTTTATATAAGATATTTTTTATTTAGAGGGAAGTCTTCAGGAATTTCTATATTTATTAGTGAACATGACTTCCTTTACTTAATTTATTTTTCACTCACAAACGTATCAATACATTTATAACGCTACGGGGTCTTATCCCCATCATCAGAACATCATATTTTTCCAGTTCTCCTATTTACCAATACATTTCTATCTTACAATTATTTATCAATCTATGACGATATTGTAAGATTGATAAATAATTGTAAGATAGAAATGTATTGGTTAATATGAGTAAATAAAAATATGATGTTCTGATGACGGAGATAAGGCCCCGAAACATTTAAATGAATTGATGTCTCTGTGAGAGACATCAAAATGATCTCTGTGAGAGAAAAAAAAATCAAGTAAAGGAAGATATGTTCACAAATAAACATGTTTATATCAAGAGTTTGAAAAGTGATATCGACATGATTTTATGTTGAATAAATTTTAAAAAAGTGTTTAAATTATTAAATAAACTAGCCTTAAGATTATTCCACACCAAAATCGCGCCTGAATCAGAGTCAGAACTGTTTCTGAAACAAATATATTTGAAAAATAAATAAGTATTGTTATTTTCTGTTTCATTCCGATATGAGGTTATTTTAATGTTTTTTGAGTTTATCTAATTTCCTAGATCAAAAAGCTACGGCCGACTCAAACTCAGCAACTATAAAGAACTACGCCAATTATAGCATGTCTTGAAGTAGTACAGTTTAAAAATAATTAGATATCAAGTAGACCTTTTTTAAAGAATAATTAATGACTTCAGTATTTTTTTTCTCTTAAAATTTCTTTAAAAGTCTTACGATATTATTTAAATAATAATAATTTTATCATTTTGCACGACACTCTAGTAGGATATCACAGATCTTCCCCTTCTTCAGCGTGGCCCTATTATCTCTCCCCCTTCAGCTCTTGCACTTAAGGTTCATTGTCTTTATTGCGAGGAATTCCAGCAATTTTTTCTTTATTATAAAATCTTGTCTCCCAACTTAAATCCATAAGGTGAGGTCTACACTTTAGTTCCAGATCTGTTCCTCTGTGTTGTACAGAGGATTTTCAGATTTCAACGGAAATATCCCATTTTGACTATTCCTGAATCCATTTTGACTAGTTTCGTCGTGGCATCTGTACGTTCGTATGTACGTACGATCGTTCGTTCGTATCTCGCATAACTCAAACACGGTTAGCCGTAGAAAGTTGAAATTTTGTTTTTAGGATTGTTGTAAAATCTAGTTGTGAACCTCCCTTTTTGGTCACTGCTTAATCACCGGAAGTGGTACTTTACTTGAAAGTCATAATAATTGATTTCCATCAAAAATTATATTAAAATACTTTGCAAAACTTCTCAAATTTGGTACCTATAACTTATATATTGATTTAAATAACTTACTATATTTTGGTCTAAATAGGAAAACCGGAAGCGGTACTTTACTTGAAGGTCATATTAGACTTTCGACAAAAATTATATTAAAATATAATATAAAACATCTCAAATTTGGTAAATAGAATTTTATATTGATGTGAATGTATTTACTATATTTTGGTCAAAATTGGTGAGCCGAAAACAGTACTTTACTTGAAGGTCATAATAAGCTTACATCAAAAATTATATTTAAATTAAATACATAAATCATATGTTTCGGTAATAGTGGTTACAATCGCAATTTGGTTTCCAATTCAATTAAACATTTTTATTACTTTTTTTAAGTTTATAATATACAATACAATATATATAAATATACAATATTGAGTGTAAAATATTGGTTTTTCTCCCTATTTATGTGTGTGTGTCAATAGATGGATGTCGCGACGCCGAGTATTGATTTTGAGATACTGCGATCTTCGGAAAATAATAACCAAATTCAGGATCACTTTTTGAGCCACCGATTTATAGTTTAATAGGCGTACAAGGAAGTCATGTGTTGTCCACATCAGATATTTTTATTAATAGCTTTCGTTTAGTGATTTATTTTACTGAAAATAAGAGTTATATTATATTATCTTATTAAAAAACACGATATTCCTAGTAATTCACACAAAAGCAGGTTTATCTATAGCCAAAAACAATGAGTAGCCCGAAATTAAAATAATTAAAGCACCGGCTACCGAAATTCATAAATGTAGAATTATGACCGACCGATCGATCATTTTCTTGTCTTTGCTGATGGCATTTTACTCACAATATGCCTCCTGCTTACCATACTCGACGTATTGAATCAATGATCAAGTAACTAAGTATTTCCATAAATATTTTTTGAATCCCGGACTAAGTATATCCATCATCTGAAGCATAGTTAAAGATCTAATCCAGTTTCTGATGGTTTCTTCTCTTGTTTACAAACTTGGGTATTGAATTGGGCCATGGCAAGAGTGCATATCAGTCATTTATATCTATGAAGGAAAACTAAAATGCTCTTCTAGTTCTCCCTTAAGAAACGTCGAAGTTTGTTAACAACAATTGGTAACAAGGATATGTTGGATCCTTGATATCGACCAACTTCCATAGGGCGCTTACTGACACGTGTTTTTATCTTTCGTAAATAAATCGGAAACTGTGAACTCTCTTGGATGTTCGTTAGCCGCAAGATCAGATAACCTCGCTAGAGGGTATAGAGGTAGTTAAATTTCAAAAAGATCATAATTCACCTTTTAATTGGCGCACAATGGCCTAGTTTTTATAACTCACTACATTGGTTACTGACTTTATAGGTTATTTAATACTGTACTGACGTTAATTTAATATTCAATTGTCAATTAATATTAGATTTTATGTTCTAAATTTTGTAAGATCGTTCCGGTTAATTAACTTTATTAATTATGAATATTATTAATTATGAATTTTTATAATTTTAAAATTTAGTAACAATTTTTTTTTTTTAAAGGACGTACTTTTTAATTGTATTACTTGTTTTTGACTTACTACTATAACTACAATTTCTATTAATATCAAATTACGTTTTACTAGCCCGTTTCGGATGTAACATATTTTAATTTTTTTTTTTTTTTTTTTTCAGATCTGAATGTTAAGGACCACCACGGAAACACACCACTACATATTGCCGTAGAGCAAGAATCTCTAGAAGCTATCGACTTCCTTTTCCAATTGTAAGTCAATAGCAATTAAATGTGGATATTTTTTTAGTAAATAACTCGTAGAGGATCAAGTAAGGAAAGCATTAAGAGCTTAATTTTAACGTATAATGCAATTTTGTATGAGTTATTACAATTTTTGTATAACTAATAATTTTTTAGAAAATCAATTTAATTTTTGTTGTTTTACAATCTCCATTTTATTTGATTTTTAATGCAATTTTTCATTATTCCATTCATTTTATCCCATTTCCTATATCTCTAATACATTTTAAAGTATTTTGATATTAACAATTTTATTGATATAATAATTTTTCTATACGGTAAAATTGATATTGTGAAGTGAATGAATATTCAAAAATCGGGAAACGTTCTTATTACTTCAGATGGCACGGTAATTTTTTTTTTTAATTTTTTATTGATTTTAATTGCATCTCGGATCATCCTATAGTTATTGTTTCTAGAACGAAATATTAATTTTATTCTTTTTATATATTTTGTATTATATTTTTCCGCAGCGGTGTAGACGCCAACGTCCTGAACGAAAAGAATCAGGCTGTGATCCACTTGGCAACCGAATTGAACAAGCCTAAGGTCCTCCTGACCATCGCCAGCTACAAAGACAAGATAGACGTAAACCAGGGCGGGGAGCATGGAAGGACTGCTCTCCACCTGGCTGCCATCTACGACCACGACGAGTGCGCTAGGATACTGGTCTGTTCACATTTTTAGTATATGTTAAAATATTCTAATTAGATTATATATTATAAACTCATTTTTAAAGTAAGCCACAAAGAGTTCTGTTAAACTAATTATTTTTTTTAACTATATTTTTTCCTAAGATTATCCTTTCTTCTGTTTTGTATCCGTTCAGCTTTTGTAAAAACAAAATTAGAAAGATATTACAAAACATTAATATTTTCTTATCTGTATGATGCAGTAATAAATGGTTTATTTTCCCAAAGTGTATTGAGACCGATATCCAGCCACTGCCATCTGGAAACTGAAGGTAGTGTTCAGTAATATAGCTAGGTTGTAGGCTTTATTTATACACCGATATATTATATATCATATATATATATATATATATATATATATATATATATATATATATATATAATATATATATTATAAAGATATATTAAAAGTTTATAGTTAATATTGCGTGTCTATTAACTCAAATTGTCAACAATCCTATAGAAATTGGCTTGACCAGTACCAGTACCAGACCAATACCAGTATGTCCCCATCATTTATAAAACGAACCGAACATTTTGGATTCAAGATGTTGAATACTATGAAAAATATAAATCATAAAAAAATAAAAAGTATTATTTCATAAATATCGATGAAGGTATGGAAATAGATAATAGTTTACAAAATTAGTAGATTAGCTGTAACATAGTGTTTCTAAAAGGGAGTCAGGAAAGGAGACAGCCTAATTACTCTCCTTCGTACTGTGTATGTGGACGATCTGCACAATATTTGCAAGAGAAAGCTCCAAAAATGGAATAAAAAACAAAAAAGGGGACAGACATGAATACGGAAAACAATAAAGTAGTAAACATTAGAAGAAATTAAGAGGTGTGATAATTCTGATTAGATAATATCAAATGCAATGGGGTAATGACGAAAAGTGTAAATATCCAGGAATACACGAGTATCCTCATAGACCAAGAACGACCCTTAAGATAAGCTGTTAGTGTGTTCAAATGCTTGTAAAAAGCAAAATAGAGACCAGCCTAAAGAATTCTTTTTTATCTACCGGATGAAGAATTCTATCATATATCTAGCTTTTCAACCCTCGGCTGGTACTTAGTGGTCGTAGTTCATTTTGAGTGTAGTTTTTTTTTTTGTTCCTTTGAAAATAATATTCATAAAGTCGGAAGGGCTTCTTTGTGGGGCCTTATCGACCTTTAGTGTATTTTAGAATTATTTAGACCAATTTACCAGCACCTGCTTATATCTGTCGTTTTCTTCTTTGTTCAAAAAAACTCCGCTATTTATTAATGATTAGATTCTTTCCAGCTTTGTCGACCTTTGACTTCTCAGTTTTCATTGTTGTTGGTATATTTCGTCCTATCTTCTAAAGGAAGATCCTAAGTTTTTTTATTTTTCCAATTTTCATTACGGTTGTTGTCTCCAAAATACCTATAAAGTTTTTTTATCGGAAGGAACAAAAATTGATTACTGGTTTTTAATTGTATACCAAATATAAAGTTTTTTTATCGGAAGGAACAAAAATTGATTATTGGTTTTTAATAGTATACCAAATCTCTATTCCTTCGGTTTGTCGGTTTTTCTATCGCAATGTCTTATCTATTTTTAGATAATATATTTCTAGTTTTTTTTTTAAATGTTAGAACACTCCAACAAATAGAAAACTTACTTTTTTACTGTAAATTAGAAAACATCATATGTACAATGTAATCTCTGGCACTTAAACAAAAACGTAGCGCCCTTAATTAGGTTAATATGCTATTAGGAACATTCTATGAGGCAATAAACAGCTTTGGATTATGTACTTCATATAGAGGCCGTTGATATAATTACACAATGGCTATATTTCTACAGCACAAACTGGTGCTATAATTCCTCATAATGGTTAATTACCATGCTGCGGTTTGAGCACTGGACATTCTATATTTTACCTGTCTCACTGCCATCTAATAAAACATTATTACTAAGCATTTCCATTTTTTTTTTCTTTTTTTTTTTTTTTTTTTTTTTAGACATGAGGATGTTTTGAATTGAGATATATTCCAAAAATATGATGCTGACTTTTATCCGTTCCTTATTCTTACATTTCGTTAAACAGTTGGTAATAGAATTTTTTTTATTTGAGAGATATCTTTAAAATTTACGCTATCTCTTAAATATTCAATACTTATATATTAGGAATCACTACGAATTGTATTTGTCCGTCAACCATGCATGTGACAACCGATTAGTTAGGGCTAGTCCTTTAAAGGTGCCGTTCCACGGTATTTTTTCATTTTTTCCAATTCAGTTTCTTTTCAACTTTTTTTACGTAACTTTAGAGACAAAGGAAAAGTAATTATAACAAATTGGCACTAGATAACTAAATTCTAACATTCAATCTAAACAGTAAAAAAAATAAACATTTTGCTAAAGACACGTTTTTTCTTATCCTTAAGCAGGCTGATACATCTTTAATTACTTCTGAATAAATAAATTTATTTACGGATTAATATAGCTATAATATGTTAATAGGAGAACTAGTAAAAATAGGGTAATGTTAGATATCCCACAAAAATTATTACTATAAAATCAGTTTATCAACTTTTCGTATCGTCCTCAAATCTGTCATGAGTGTTACTTCAGGAGTGTTTTCTGGATTTGAAAGGGATTTATGGGAATCTTTGTTCTGTTATAATTAGTAAAGGATAGACATTTTGTATATAATTAACAGCAGATGTGTCTTTTCCAGGCCAAGTTTAATTGTAGAGAAAGAAAAGTTTGATAACCAGAATAACATGGTCAGTATTTTGGTTCAATTTCATGAGTGTTACCCTAATAATTTATCTTAAAGGTAATGTTTTGAACATTCTTCAATTTAGTTTCCTAGTGCTTGGTATTCTTACTCAACTAGCTTAATTTCAACATTGTTAGCCATTTATAAAATGTGCAATCCCAATATGTTAATAATATTACTGTTCATGAGTGTTATCTTGAATGAGGAAAATCCCAATGAACCTCCTTAGGAAGCAGTAGGGTTTTAAAATTAAGATATTTTAATTAAATTTGAAGCCTAGAGGTATTCACAAATGCAATCTGCATAAATACAATATTAGATACAAAATAAATATGAGTTTATTTATTTTTTCCCTGAAAATAAATTTCGCCTGCACAATGATCTCAAAAGCTCGACTTTACTTTAGATTATGTATTTTTTGGACTTTTTTTAATTTTTTAAACACCTATAATATAAATATATACCAATCTTTTCATGAGAGACAACAATTTTTAAATATATATATGTTTTCCTTTTTTGAACCAAGGCATGAAAAATCACTTTAACTCGGAGATTTCAGCTACAATGTAATAATTTAATCTTACCACGATTCGTTCTTAAAAACTTAAGACAGGTTGTATTGTTTTGTTTTTTTCATTACATATGAACTATGTAAAATGGCATTTATTTTGAAAATGATCCGATAGTTTTGTTCAGGTGAGGAGTTCATATTTATGTTCTCTTTCTCTCGAAGTTTATCCGTGATAAAATTGCTAGTGATTCTACCAATCTTCCTAAAGAGTTGGCCAATTACTTTTCCCTACATCGCTTACATCCACTTTGTTCTTCGGCATTCTCTACTGGCCCCCATGTTGAGGTCTAAATCATGCAGTTACTACGTTGGAGAATGAGGGCGCCTGCATCATCGAGTTCATTTTAACTCTTCCTCTCTGATTTTTATGTTAATATTAATGTTTAATGTATATTAAGCGTTATATTAGTTTGCTTTTATTTTTAATTGATTGTATGCCTTAATTTAGTACAATTAGGTACATAAAAATCTATTTTTGACTGTCAAATTGTATGAATGTTCTCGGCCATGTTGAAGGTTTCTTGATACTTTGATATCATTTTTTTTCCTTAGCTAAAATATTCTTATTGAACATCATAAAGCGAACTCATTTCCTGAACGCTTAAACCTAGTTGCTATTTAACTTTCAATACAATTACAAACTTGATAATCTTTCCAAGCTGAATTTTAGCTAAAATGAGAGAAGTAATCTAAAGTTTATAACTTAAGTCTGATTGAAAGTTTTTTTTATTATGGAAGACGTTCGGCGTTTAAATAATTATTGTTGAAAACTTAACTTTAGTGTCACAAATATTTCTCTTTTAAAATATTAATAATTTAATAGATGCAGGAATGAGAATTGCAGATTTATTTTACTTTAAAAAAAAAATTAAACGCATGAAGGACTGTGGAGACAGCTAAGCTTTCAAAGGTATTAAATACTTATAATCTAATATCCTCTGCACAATAGTCAATGCCCCATTTTATGTTTCAAACAAGACCTTACACCATGACCTTAACATTACGTTTGTTCTTGATATTATTCCATACAAATTCTCCACATTTCATCAGAACTTTACTCAACTTAATCCCTTGTCACAATCCATATCTAGCACCACCCATTCCTTTAATCCTCCTCGAAGGTTGAAACAGCAGTTCGTGACCTATTGTAAATATGCTATTGGAGTTCTGGCAATGCCCAGCTTCTCTACTCACGTCCTGAGCGTCTGTGGCTCTAGTACCCTCACTGTCTCCACAGGCTTTCAATACCAGTGAGGCGGCTGGGTGAGAAGCGCTGTGATATCCTGGAGCCCGGCTTTGCCATCTTGGGCAGAGCTTGGTTTGGAGTTCCTTGGACTGATTGCAAATAGGTATGAATGTGTTCAAGATGATTTATTTTATTTTATGATTTATTATTTCTTCTTTTTCTTCCATGGGGCGACAGCCCGTTGTAAGCCTCCAATAGCCTCCGCCAGTTGGCACGGATGATTTATAATTTACTTAGCATAATTTTTCTTTATCTTGGTTGTTTACTTATTTTGTTATTATTTAATTTGTCTATCAATTTATTTTTACTTGTAATGGGCATTTGTTTATTTTATTTTTATTTCTGTATTGATTATTGATATTTGATTTATTTTATTTTATTTACTTTTTTGTTGTTTTTTCTTTTATCTTATATATATATATGGTATGAATGGATCCTTGTAAACTCCTGGATTCTTGTAAAAACTCCTATTGCCCTTGAGTGTGGCAGCCTGTATTAATCTTAAAAAAAAAAAAAAAAAAAAATCCTGAGCATTGAGGCTGTTACACAAATTAGGTAATATAATATTAAATATTTAAAATGAACTCAATAAAATTTTATAAAATCCAACCCAAAGTTTATTTAAAAAAAAATAATAATAATCAAACAACTTATTTATACAACCTGAAATGTATGGAATATAATAGTAGACAATATTGAAAATAATATTTTAAAATTATATGATAAAATTACGATTTATATTTACTTTTTTTTGTATCTTTTATTTATTTGTTTATATATATATATATATTTTAATTATTTTTATTTTATGTTTAAAACATTATCGTTTGCAAAAAAGCTCCTGAACTTTCGACCATTACTATTATTTTTGTATTGAAGGATTAGGTACCCTTGTCTCTTCTGTTTATTCTAGGATCTTTTAGACTGTTTATGCAGCAACTCTAAAAGCCCAAAAAATATCAGGCTTCTTAAGAGCACTTTACATCTTTCGGGTTCCTTAATAAATATTTTCAAGTTTATTGGCATGTATTTAGTTTAACCAAACCTCAGTATTCGGAAAAATAAACAATATGCAAAATAAAAACTCACGATTTCCATAATTATATAAATGATATTGTTTCTGCACATTTTACGGTGAATGAAAAAAAAAAAAAATTAACCCAACTCCTTTTTGTTAAATCATTCTTAATCATCCACAACTGTCTTGGTTTAGATATTTTATTTCACAATCCTTTATACGTGATACTTTGTTGGAATATTTTAATTAACCAAGATTCTTTTATTCTCCTCCTATTTCTCCCTCCTCCCCCCCCCCTCCTTCAAATTATAAAACATGAAGCGGTTCTCACTGAAAGTTTAAAGTAAATGAATTCAGAAAAAAATGAGATTAGGTTATATTATAGGTTGGATGAGATTAGGTTATCAAAGTACAATGTATATTCTATCAAAAAGTTAATTAAATCATAAGTGATTATAACTGCTTCCTGCAGATTTGTTACGTTATTTATGTACATAAACCGTTATATATATATATATATATATATATATATATATATATATATATATATATATATATATATAATTTTTTTTTTTTTATTCCTCTACGAAAATGTCGCTCTACTCAACATTACCATTACAATGTCTATATGTAAAGGTTACATAAATACCTTCACATCATTCTGAATTTTTTTTACAATTCTTAACATATTTGTTTTAATTATTTTACGTAATCGATTCGTCCATGTTATATTATAATAGTAAACATGTTACCATTCTGGAACTTTTTTTGTTAATTTTAGAAAACTGCATTACTACACTTTTCATAGTTTATCGCCAAGATCGTATTAAAAAACATCTAATATTTTCCGAAATTATTGCAGTGAATTCGATAAAAATTCTTAAGGCCATTTTTAACAAAACTAAAGTATGAAATCGATAACCGTAAAAAAATAAATAAATATTAAAATTAGTTTTATAATTTTTACTGAAAAAATTGGAATATTATCTTGCAGAAGTGGTTTATCAGAAATCATTGCTACTTTTTAGTGTTTATATACAGATAAAAGAAAAAAAAAGAAATTTAAATTATTGATAATTCAGAGGTGACTGAAGAAGTATGGACAACTAATTTCAAAATAAGTGTTTATAAAATTGGAAAATATCTTTGATAAGTTTTTTTTTACTTATTAGAAGGAATAGGATCGCAATGAATGAAATGAAGGTGTAAAAATTACTGCATTTGTAACGAACAAATCACTAAAAGAGTAATGAGGACTGAGCCGGCAAGTAGTCGTCCGAAATGTAAGTTGAAGTATTGTGCTAGGTTTGGCCTCGTAGATACGGGTTTTTATTGAGTGTTATCGGTATCGAACCTCCGGTTTCTTTAGACATTGTATTTATTATTTAATGAATCTGTGTTATGGTAACGCTACTGATTCTGAAGGTACGAAGGCTACTTATACCATGTGAGTTGTGGAACATGATGTCCCAAGAATGAATAGCATGATGTCCTTCACCGCTAATAACATCTGATGTGAAGATCAAAAAAATATTTTTTATAAAACATAAATATGTATCGTGTATCTTCTGCCAGATGAATAAATGCACGGAACTATTTATCTTTAAGGGAAAATATATGCCAGAAAATATTTAAAAAAGTTATAAATACTGTAAAAATATTCTGGTGAGGTAAAATAAATATTTCCAGCTTGCTGTGTCTTGAAGCAATCTAGAAGGGCCACTTCGTGACATGGCTATAAATGTAAACATAGAACGAAGTTCCTTGGAGAATCAACACTGTATGGTCCATATGGTTTTGTTCTTCATTTTCAAAAGCATATTTTAGCTTATTCAATAAACTCGATTGCGAGTTCCAAGTTTTTTGGTTAAACATAACAAGTAGCATTCGGTTAATGAAGCCAACGAAAATCGCTATAGGTGAAATCGTTAGTAAAAACTGACTTACTAGAACTTGCAAATTTCTTATATTGTTGAAAATATTTAGTAAGCATTTCTTACATAGAATTTCCTTCAGAGTATAAAGTAGAAGTATAAGCTTTTACTTCTTTACATATTTATAATAAATGTTATTCATAAAAGTGAAGGATTTCCTTCTTATTGTAGGATAGAAGTAATGCTCAAAAGCAAATGGTAGCAATATAAGCTTTCCTTTTTTACATATTTATAAACAGTTTGGTAATTTATTTATACATTTAAAATGGGCAGAAAACATTTTGTTCTGCTATTGTTTGAATTCAAATTGGAATTAAATAATCAAATTAATTATAATTCAAAATATAATTAGTTCATCTATATATATATTTTTTGGAACGCCTAAAACCTTTGCAAACTACACTTTCCTTACCTAGCAGTGGTAGGAAATAAAAATATGGCAGCAATGCTCAATGCGCTGTATCTTAGCTAATAATAGTCCGATTTCCATTTATGAACCCTTTGAAGGATTAAAAACAAATTTGGGCCATCGGTAAAGGTTCTTAAACTACACGATTAGCTTTAATCCTGATATTTCTTAACTTTAGAACCAAATATCATTTTTGCAATGTGTTTAGCGTGTTATGTATATATTTTATTTTAACTCGGAGCTAACATTAGATTTTTTTTTTTATAGGGAATTTCATTATCTCTCAAATGAGCATAACGAATATAAGAAGCAAATGAATTAAATGAAAGAAGCAAATGAGTATAATCAACGAAAAATGTATCCTTTTCGAGCTAAGCGGAAATAAAATAGTCTTTCTCTCATAACTTGTTTCCTTTTTTTTCTCGAGAATTTAGTTGATGATGGATAGAAAACGATATTTACAACCTAAATTACTACCATTACAAAAGAACTCTTGACTATAAAATATATATTTGAAATACTGGGCGAACTTGCTTATTTAAAATATTACTCTGGTGCCTCATAATTTTATACAATAATGCACACATTTAAATGAAAGGAGTATCACTTATCTTAGTGTTTCGCTTCGTCGCTCGATGGTCAGGTTTTCTCTGCTGCGGGAGTCTTCTTTTCTGCCGCCAGACCCGCGGACTCCATCTCGGATGGACTGCTCAGCTGGACCTTCTGCTTCTATTCCTAGAACCTTACTCTTCTACCTTTTCGCTAGAATCTCTCTCGAACCTCACTCTTCTACCTTTTCGCTAGAATCTCTCTCGAACCTCACTCTTCTACCTTCTAGTTAGAACTCCTCTCGAAACTCACTCTTCTACCTTCTAGCTAGAATTCCTCTTCCTTCTTTTTCCTCTCCTGTCCTCTGAGAGAGGCTCTTTCCCCTTCTCCTTCTTGAAAAGATACATTTTGTCCCCACTCTCTGATTCTTCTCATTGGTTGATGCTATAGGAATTTTTGAAAATGCCTCGAAATATTTAAACTTTTTTCTCTATTGTTCCTATTTTCTCTATCTTCGGGCGGTAGGTTTTATTATACCTTTTCGACCGGGCCTATCTCTAGTTTTTATGGTGCTTTCAATTTTGATTATCTTTGTGACTCCTTGAGCGGCCCGCCGGCAATCTCGACCTGCTCCCCGGACTTATAGGTATATTTATTTATTTATTTACATAGCCCACCAACAGGCGTTGTGCCCAATGATAGACGGCCATTCACTCTCAAATATATATATATAAAATATATAATTATATATATATATATATATATATATATATATATTATTACAAAATGAATAATAATAATGAAAATACAATAAAAATTGAAAAAAGAAACGAAATAAAAGAAAAACAAATTTTAAAAAAATTGAAAAAATTAAAAACAATAATAATAAAGAATATAAAAAAAAATAAAAGAATAAAAAAATCAGTCACAGCTGACTACTTCAAAATGGTTTAAATTATATTTTCAATTGTATTACGTAGTGAGCATGAACTATAAGAAAAATCTAATTTCTTTTTATTATTTATCAAATTCGAAATCTTTGACATTTTATTGACCGGTGAGCAAGAGGCCAAACTGGTCTTATAGATTGGTAAATAAAAATCATCTGTAACCCTGCTGCAAATCCTACTGAATCTAAAATTCAATTTATTCAGTGTAGAGCTATCATCAACAATATTTTTTACTATTTTTATCAAATGCAATACTGTGGCCATTTCGCAACGTTGGGTGATGGAATATTTTACTCCTAAAGTATTTAAAAACTATGTAAGAGCTCTTTCTGGGTATACTCCGTAATAGTGAGAATAAACAAATTTCAAAAAACATTTTGGAACCATTTTTAAAATTTTTCTTCCTTTTTTACAATTTCGGTACCAGATAATGGAACAAAATTCAATTTGTGGCCTGGTAATAGAATTAAAAATTGTAATTAAAGCAGCTGGGCCATTAAAGTCATTTCAATGCCTTCTTATATAGCCCAATGTAGAAAAACATTTTACAGTGACAGTTTCAATGTGTTTAATAAATGTAAGTATACTATCAAAAATGACACCAAGATCTTTTATCTCATGAAGTCTAGGTAATGTTTGCCCTTCCATTTGATAGTCAAATTTTAAGATATTTTTTGATCTAGAATAGGAAACAACAGAGCATTTATTTATATTAAAGTGTAACATATTGCACTGATTCTAATAATGGAATCGGTATCTAACTGCAACAGATTGTTGTAATTATAATCTGATACAATTCTATATAATTTAAAATAATCAGCAAATACAACAAAATTAGAAAATTTAATATCCTCTGGAAGATCATTAATAAAATAAAGAAATATTAACGGTTCTAAATTGCTACGCTGTGGGACTCCGGAAGTCGGAATAAATGACTTAGAACAGTAACCGTAATACTAAACATATTCGTACTGTACTCTATCTTTGAGGTAAAAAGATATCAACTTGATGCAGCCTTCGAATAAGCCAAGCTTGTATAGTTTTGCTAAAAGAATGATTGACTAAATCAAACGCTTTCCTAAAAACAGTATAAATAACAACCACTTGAGAGTTTCAGAATAATTTGAATAACAACCAATTGTTGAGAGTTTCAGTGACAAATTCTGTGAAGTAACTAAGTTGGTTAGAGTTGACCGTCTTGGCATGAAACCATGTTGCTCATACACAATGTACTTCTTTACATGATTGAAAATTCTGTCATATAATATTTTTTCGAAAATTTTTGAAAATTATTGAGAATTGAAATCGGTCTATAATTTTTAATATTATTTTTATTTCCAGATTTATGAATGGGAATAATTTTAGCATTTTTCCATTCATTCGGGAAGACCCCAGGTTTTAAAGCTAAGTTAAATATATATTTTAAGGGTCCAATAAAATAATTAATAAATGTTTTAATTATAAATGGCGGAATGCCATCAGGACCACGAGACTTTTTATTTTCTTTCAATTTCATCATTTCATCTTCTGTTATAGGGAATAATGGTAAGTATTCAGTATTTGGATCGCTATAATTTCGTAATATTTTCCTAAAATCGTATAATGCGTATTTCGGTGCATAACTAGACTTGAAAAACTCACAGAAGTCGAAAGATCTCAAGGATCCCGAGCCCGCTGTTTCTTTGTCCGAAAAAGAAGTGGCATCTCTTTAATTTATCCCTTATTTTATTAATATTTGATTACTATCTTTCGCTTGTTACCCGTTCCATTTTAATAGTTTGTTAAACTCTTCTCAGAACCAGAAGTAGGATTAGTAAATGGGGTTATGAGCCATGGCTCGTAACCCATCATCAAAAAGTCTTTAAAATCACAGATCAAGTGTAGGTAAGCCAGATTTGTGCTTCTTAATATTTCTCACATTCACAACGTCTGCTTATGACAGTATGTGATGCGTTGTACTTAAAAAACAAACTTTGGCAATAAAAGAGAGTCTATTACTGACCACACTCAGTTGTTTTGTAAGATATGATTTTTATTTAAAATAAAAGGTAACAGCCCATTTACTTCTATATGAAGTAAGCCATGGCTAATTCCATGCTAATGTAACCCATGAGACCATTTTATGAAGTCTTACTTATCTGAATAATATATTTATTATTCAGTTCCCCAACATAGCCAAGTTTAGGAATTTTTGGTGTTGGTATTGTTGGTTGTCAGTTCAGTGCCATTCAATATGTTAGCCATCAAAGGTTAAGGCATCGATGTTGTTTCATACTACTTATGAATAATAGATTTGTATTCCAAATAGAGCAATAGTGACTTAATATTTTTACAGGTAAATAATCTAACATCACTTTATCAATAAATTATCAATATCTGGTTACAGAATAAAATTTAAAAAAAAAACATGTGTCAGTGTGCCTTTTAGGTCACAATAAAATCAGTTATTGTATTTTATCTGATCGAAGTATTGACATCCAATGATGGTTATCTTTATTTTCTTTCTTCAACTTCTATAAAATGATTCTGTAACACTGGCACAACCTCAATGGAATTAGAAGCCATATTTAATTTTAAAGATTAAAATTATGCTATTGGGTTTATGCAAAACTAATACAGTTTTCCATCTTTGCCTATTTTTCAAAGCCAATTATTTACACAAAACAAATTCTTAATTTTGATTCCTTATATATTATAATAAACCTTATTATAAATCCTCTCTTTCACCCAATCTTTCAGTCTGGTTAAAAATTTTCAAAATTTTTAGCCTCCATTTTTTTCAGGTAATTTGATCCGACTGGCAGACACTTATTTTTCTAATCTCAATATTATAAGAATTCAATGTTTTCTTCAAATAATGGCATTTATTTTGCTATCTCCACCTAACTTCGTACTAGCTCTTGGGATTCTCATCTTCTGGGTTTCCTCCAATCTTCCTGAATCGACAAAGGACCGCGCAAACTGTCGATTGGTTAAACTTCAAGTGCTCGGTCCCTTTTATCTGTAATGGAATTGTTTCTGTGTTGATGTCCTCATCGTAATTCGGTCGCACATTTCCCTTTAGTTAAAATAGATATTGTTTAAAACGTTATATTTTTTTCCCTCGACTTTCGCAATTAAGTTATACTTCAAAAATAAATAAAAAATTAGTGCACAGTGTTATCGTATATTTATTGGAAAAAAAATTTAAAACTGCGTAAAACATAGAAGGGATACTCATAATTGCTCAAAGAGTTATATCAGGAGTTAAGTTTTAAGCATATTTGGCTTTTAAATAAACTTTTTCAAATTTTTTTTTGGCCCGTGTTGTCTACTGCTGAATCATTTTCGATTAAACTTTTGGAGTATTGCTTATGAATTTATTAAGTTCACCATCGTTAACAGTTGATAAATAATCGCTATAGGCTTTCGAAATCCAAAACAAGATATAGCGATAATTCGATTAAATCAAACTCTCAAGCGATTTCTGTAGTTTTGTTTGTGTTGATACTTAAATGAACTGTATACTTTTAGATGGTATTTGGTTGACTTCTCGTCATGAAATTTTCGAAAGCAGCTTTTTTCAACCTTTTTTGTTTTCCGGACATAGGCTTTTTCGGGATCGATTTTTAAAATCATTTCTTAAATTAAATAAATTATATTCAAAACGTATTTTTACTTCATTTATTTAAAATTATTAGATGGATTAGGTACTTCATTATGTTCGTAATTTAATTGCTTTATTATTTATTGACTATATTTTCTTCCGATATTGGTTTGATGGTGAATGGTTTGTATTATGAAGAAGGATAATGAAGAAAGTCAATAATGGCTTGTGATTGGATAGGACCAATTAGCATATTTTCCAATATGTCATACATCAGCCGCGCTCTAACCAATATTAGACGAACTAATCTACGTTTTACTTTCAATATTTTTATAACTAAAACACCTTTATTATATTTGATAATTCAAAAGAACGCTATATATATATATATATAATATTATGATATTCGATAATTAATTACAAATAAAAGATCCTTATGCAATTACAAAAATATTTCGTTAATATATATACACACAATTCTTCTAAACTGATTAGTTCTTTTCTTGCACCAAGTATAATAATTATGGAGGGAAAGGCGTAAGCACCCTATTTTGTTTGTTCTGACATACTTTATTTTGGATAAAATCTAGATTTTTGAGCTTCCTTAACAACAATAGGTAACTAGTTTACTTATTGACTGGAGGCAAAATAATTAATAACATCAATTATTTCAATTCGAAACTGAAGATTTTCAAAAAGCTTTTAAAAAACATCAGGAAAAAATGGAGTGTCAGTATGGCCTTTTCTCCAAAAATCGTTTAAAATATTTTAAAACTTGATAAAACCAAACTAAACGGTACAAAGAGCAACTTGTATATTCGAAAATTTTAAATGAACATAAATGGTTCTTTCAGCTCCGATACAATCTAAATGTAACCACATTTGGCATATATCGCATTTAACCCGCATTCTCCGATATCCTCATCGTTGATATCCAGATCATCATCGCTGTTCACAAGGATCTAACTCCGGGGAAACAACCACTTCTTGAGACTACTTTTGTCAAGGAATGGAATCAAGTGGCTCTTGTATGGTCATCCATTCTTCCAGTTCATCGAAGAAATGGTGCCCATATTACCATCAACCCCACCTAAGCAAGATGGCCGCTATCAAGCATAACCTAAAGCCGTGCGTGACTAAAGGCAAGCTTCAAATGTAGCTTGGGATCTCTGTTTAAACTTTTCCACATACGTTTCAAAACTTTATAGTCCAGAACAAACACCAATCTGCACAATAATTGATGCGGCATTCAAACTGCTTGAAAGAAAGGCCCAGCTGCTCCCTGTCATCTTATTTCAACAAGCTCAGGTTGCCAGTCTGCAGCACCTCCTATACCCTCTTGAGGAGGTGTACACATATTTACTCCTGTGTTTGTTTTTACATATTTTCTTCTAATATTATTCAGACTAAAAATCACATAAAGAAATAATACCAATAAGCTTGTGGCAAGCTTACAATTTGCTTATCTTGTTATTTTAATCTTGAAACACAGATCTCGAAGCAAAGTTCATAAATAGCCTTAATTATTTACTTTTAATTTCACTGAATCTAACTGACTAGAAACGTAATCTTAATAGTACAAGATCTACTACGGAACCTAAGATAGTTATGATTATGATTAAGCCCACGTCTGTATGGATCGACCTACTAAAGACTTTAAACAATAGCTGAAGTGAATGGTTATGACATGAAATGGGCTTTCTGTCCGACTTGTCTCTAGAGATTTTAAATTGTTATAACTTTTGAAAAATTTCCAGGTGGCTAGTACTAGAATATTCTATTGTACAATTCTGATAGTTTATAAACTATAAGAGATATTTTCTTATTAAAAAATATAGTTAAAACGTTTTAAAATACTCGATTTAAAAATGAATGATTTAAATAGTAATTAAGTCAAATTACCTTTTATTAAATAATAATTTTAGAAATAACAGGGCACATGCTCTCTCTGTTTATAATTTTAATATTTTACATGCAAATTAACTAAAATACTATTCAAACATTATTAAATATTAAATACCATCACCTAAAAGAATGTCTAATAATTAATTACACTATAAATAATAACATGTCAAAAACTCTTAGAAGTGCAATGTTTATAACTTGTTTGTTTAGAAACTGTTATGAACAAGATACAAACTAATTTTATCCAATAAATTGAAATGATTATTATCATAACAAAATAAAATGGATTACTTGCAAAACCAAATAAATATATCCGTAATTAAAATATAAATCCAGCACAATATTTTAACATTGTATAAATAGTCAAAAATTCATTCTTTCTACTTCTAAATAAGAGAAACAATTTAATATATAAATTAGATATACTCGCGCGCGTGCACACTTACACGCACATACATGCATACAAGCATTCAGTATATTTATATGTTTCTTAACTCTCAAAATCATAAATTCACTAATTTTCTATCTCGGCTATTGCAGATAATCCTATCTTGAAAAGAAGAAATTATTTTTTAATTATAAGGGTTCCTGATCCTCGGTAGTATTTACTTTTTCTTTTAAATAATTGTGTAGTTAAATAAAATGAATCAAAAGGAGAAATGAAACGATAAAATTGCAGAATTATTTTTCCAAAGAAAATGGTGTTGGAAATCCTTCTCTCAGTAGCAGATTTCCTGGTTCAATTTAGGTAACTTAATTTCTACCCTTCAGTGGCCTGATTGAATTGCTACGATTTTCTTCTGATTTTATTGTTTGTATTATTTTATAATTTCATTTTTCCTAACCCAATATTTCATATATTAGAGATGAAATAGTTGAATATACGCAATTTTCACTAAATCCGTACATGATGCACATTGCTCAATCATAAGAATATAGTGCTCCAAAACAGCTGTGCCCTTTTATTTTGAAAAAGTTCTTGTTCTGAATTGCACTTTTTCTTAGGAACTATTTTTATGTTTATGCAAGAACTTTTATGTTAAAACTTTTATTATAACTTCTTTACAAAAACTTCTGGTAAGAACTTTTAAGATAAGTAGTTCTATATTAACAAAATTCTCGTTAGAACTTTTATATACAAGTTCTATATTAAAAAAAGCTCTCGTTAGAACTTTTTAGTGAGATTATAATAAAAATTGTCGTTGTTAAAGTTCCCAATTAAATGTGGAAAATACTTATGGAATTGTGTCTTGAAAAATTTTCTTATCTTAAAATGTTATTTCTTTAAATATATTAAACATTCTGTAGGTGATATAACCTGCCAGTACCCACTAGATATAGGGCGTCGGAAGTCGCACGAGAGATTTTCTCTTATATACAGATTTCTGCATGAAAATTAGTTTGTGAAATTTAATCGTCCGTTTATTTATCTGTCTTTTCTTTTACCTTTTCACTATACTTTCAAACTTCAAATTCAAAAAAAAAAAAGAAGGATTTAGGTAACTCTTTGTTTCAGTAGGTATCGGTAATGCGAAAAGCAAAAGTCTCTCGTAAGCAAAGGCTTCTCGTAAGCAACATTCAGGAGAGTCGATAAATCAGTATTTAATAGCTATGAAAGTACTTAGCAAAGAATGCCAATTCACTGCTGTCACTGCTGAACAGCATAAAAACAATTTCATTAGGGATGCGTTTATCAACGGGCTAGTCTCTCCTAAGATTCGACAACGCCTGTTGGAGAATAATTCCTTAACATTGAAAGAAGCCTAAACACAAGCCAGAGCTTTAGAAGCGGCTCAAAACCAAGCGGTTTGTTATAAAAAGTTTATATTAAGGCTGATGTGCTAATAGATACTTGTAGTTCGGACAGTTTCATAAATCAATCATTTATTGGTGAGCTCAAAATAAAATTTGTTCCTGGGCATGGTAAAGTCTCAATGGCTTCTACTGCCTTATCATCTAGTGTCGTAAATCATTGTACAATAGACATACAACTGCAAGAACATTTGTACTTACAATCAAATCTAGCAGTCCTCACCGATTTTTGTGCAGACGTGATTATAGGGCACGATTTAATAACCACACTCAAAAGTCTTAGTTAACTTCGGTGGATCGCAGACTAGCGTTTGTGCCTTAGCTCAAGCTAATATCGAACCCCCTTTTCTATTTCGCAATCTAACAGAGGATATAAGACCCATAGCTACCAAATCCCGCAAACAATCCAAGGGCGATAGGGCATTCATCAGAAGTGAAGTGGATAAATTGCTGGCTGAAGAAATAATTGAAGAAAGCCATTCTCCTTGGCGAGCGCAAGTTCTGATCACAACTAAAGAAAACCACAGGAAACGTATGGTTATAGACTATTCGCAAACCATAAACCGGTTCACTTTACTCGATGCTTATCCACTACCTAGGATTGAATTTATTATATCTCGAGTTTCTTGCCACTCAGTGTTCAGTACAATTGATTTTCCCAGTGCTTATCACCAGATTCCTCTCAAGAAGATGAAAAACAATCTCATACTGCATTTGAAGCTGCTGGCCGCCTCTACCAGTTTTGCCGAGTATCATTTGGAGTTACGAATGGAGTAGCTTGCTTCCAGAGGGTCATAGATAATCTCATAAAAATAGAAAGACTCAAAGGCACATATGCTTATCTAGATGATATAACTAACTATCTGTGGGAATGGCCAGGAAGAACACGATAGGAACCTTTTAGATCTCTGAGAAAATGACGACATTACCTTATTGGTTGCCATTTCAAACTGATAACTAATCAGAAGTCTGTATCTTTCATGTTCGACCAACGTCTAGCTAGCAAAATCAAAAATGAAAAGATATTCCGTTGGCAGTTGGAACTTTCATGTTTCTCTTTCGACATTGTATATCAACCTTGCAAACAAAATGAAGTAGCCGATGCTCTATCGTAAGCCACGTTGTGGTTTGTGGCACTTCAGTTTGTGGCGCTAGTGAAGCCAACAAGCTATATACCTAACACTCAAACCAGGGTGAATGGCTCACTGGATAAACAGTCGAAACTTACCATCTTCTATAGAAGATATCAAGAAGATGACTGTCTCTTGTCAGGTGTGTGCGGAACTCAAACCAAATTTTCATAAGCCTCAAGGAATGTACCTAATAAAAGCAATTGCACCGTTTGAGCGGTTAAATGTAGACTTCAAAGGATCATTGCCATCTCAAGCAAAGAATAAGTATTTATTGACGATCATAGATGAATACTCCCGTTTCCCATTTGCTTATGCATGCCCGGATATGACTGCAAGTACTATAATAGAAAAGCTTTGTGATCTATTTAGCCTATTCGGTACACCATCATTCATCCACTCAGACAAGGGTTTTGCATTTATGTCTAACAAACTAAAAATATTTCACTATTCTAGAGGAATAGCTACGAGTCGTACAACACCGTATTACCCCCAATGCAACGGCCAGATATAACGGTTGAATAGAACACTTTGGCAAACCATATCCCTCACTGTGAAAGGTAGAAATTTACAACTCTCTCAATGGGAAAGAGTCCTAAATGACTCCTTGAACTGTGTAAGACCTCTGTTGTGCACTGCTACGAATGTTACACTACACGAGCGGATGTTTATTCATAGCAGAAAATCGTCAAATGGATTACCCATGCCAACGTGGCTTATGACTCCAGAAAGAGTACTTTGAAACATTACATTAGACAAAGTAATTACGATCCGTTAGTTGACGAAGTTGATCTTTTGGAAGCTGGTCCGAATTATGCCCTAGTGCGACTGCAAAACGGAAATGAAGCTACTGTATCCCTCCATCTAGCTCCTAGTGGGGATGGTGAATGTTTACTTGGATCATCTGATTTTAATAGCCCAAACCCAAGCAGGAATACTCCGATGGGACACTACCACTATAGGAGAAGAGGACAGGCAGCAAATAGTTGAAACTACAGGAACTACAACACAATAATTCATTCCTGATCAGAAATTATTAGAAAAGAAAAATAATGATCTAGTAGTAATTTCATCTAGAAGATCCCATCGTCTAAGACAGGCTCCACAGCATCTGAAGGACTTTTATTGCAAACAAAGGGGAGGAGAATGAACTGAATTCTAAGTTGTTTGCTAATAATATTTAATATGATATATGTTTGCTTAATTGTTAGATTATGTTATCTACATCTGGTCTATAATGTCTGTAACTTTGTATAACCAAATAATGTAGTAGTGTTCTAAGATAAATAAAACCTTATATAGTGAAAAGGTCTTTACTTTATAACAAAACCAAACTTACAAACTCTGAAAACCAGTTTATATGCATGATTTATACAGATGGACTCAGTGAGCTTAGTAATTGACTGTGCCAACTTAAGGAAGGAAACAAATTCTTCGCCTTTACCAGTGTTCAAGAGACAGCCTGCATCCATCATTCTTAAGTGACAGTGAAGGTGGTGGAGAGGGCACAACCACTCCTCACTAGTCCCCTGAGAGCTTAGCCATTTCCTCGATATTTATACTTCTACAGGTTCATTGCTCCTTGCTTTAACTGGAGTCGAAACATTTTATTAATTTATTATAAAATAATAATTAAAAAAAATCTTTAATGGATCTCAGAATCGATCATTGCATATTAATTAATATTGTATTACTATCACACATTATTTGTTAAAAATTTGGTCCTTATAAGGTACATGGTTCCTTGACTATTTATAAATTATAAGGACCATTCATGTTTGTGTTCTCCAACATATTTTATTTTCTAACATCTATATTTCGAATTTCAAACATATATATGAATTCGGCTCAAAACGTTCTATAAAGATATTAAACATTCCAACATTTCAATATGATTCTCATTTTTTTTATTTATGATTTTGACACTCCTACGTGTGGATAAATCCGTATGTCGTATAGATTTTAATTTTTTTCCAGATTAAATCTGATCCTAAGAAATGTATTTAGGTAATAGTTTAAGGAAAAAGTATTTTGACACGACTCACATGCACATGAAAAAAAATAAATAAATAAAAATTAAATCAAAAATCCTGTATATACAAATTTCAATGCATCAAACATGTCAAAAAAAATCTGGTGCGGTTTGCGCATCACATAACTTTCCCTAACCGTCCTATAATAATTATCATTTTAATATAATTTTAAAGAGTTCATATAAACAATACTTGGATTAAACTTAGCAACATTCACTTCTTCACATCTTCTCTCACTTAACAATTTATTACAATGATTCTGTACACTACTTTTATATTTTAAGTTTGTCAAGTTGAAAATATATTTTAAAAGTTTCGGTTTAGTTTCCATGGAAATATTTCTTTCCATTAAATAAAATAAAAGTAGAAATTTTAAAGTTAATTTCCGCTTTTGTATTTTTAAATTATATTATTACAGCGCATATTGTTGACAACAGATTGGCGGATTGGTGGGAGGAGGTTCGGTCGCATCCGTCTCCTTTCGGATGCGATCTGTTATACGTCAAGGGTCTGGTATTCCTTATAAAATACGCTATATCTTTGCTAATACTGGTCCGATTTTGATGATTCTTTTTTGTTTTTTAGATAATTTGATAACCTTTCATACAACGTTATACATAATTTACTATAAATTGCATGTTATTAAGTGCAAATAAAATATTCTTTTCATCAGAAATTTTCTCTGAATTTTCTCGATGATGTACTACTTAAATGAAAAGTTAAAGGCCATTATGAAGAATAATTTAGGCCAGTTTCATCAAAATCGTTTGAGCAGTTTTCGAGAAAATTGTAAAAATAGTGTAAAATCGATTATATAAAGTGGCACTTCTCGATTTTGATGAGAAGGTTGCTGTAACATCACAGCCGTATATCTATCTTAAATACGTAATTTCAGTTTCGTACGACTTTTCGTTTTTGAGCTAGGCTGTTCATACACACACACAGACACACACACACACACACACAGAAATTTTTGTGAGACTTGGTTATTTGGACTCAGGGAGCCTTAAAACGTGTATTTCCGTTGAAAACTCGAATTCCAAAATTTTCACGATCGCAATACTTCCCCTTACTCTATACTTCGTATGATGGTAAGGGAAAGTAATTATTCAGTTATTCTTCGTAACAAAAAAATAGTGATTTTTAAAATAAAATTTAATCTTGAAAAATAAGCATATTTGTAGCCTAATGCCTATTCTCCTCCAATTTATTATAGATTTCACCTTATTGCATTACTAAATCTTAACAGGAAAAACTACATAGTTTCATTTTCTTATTAGATTATTATTTTCACCTATCTGAAATTGAAATTACTAAACTTTCATCTATGAGTTCATTTACCCCATTCTCTCCCCTCCACTGTCGAGGAATTCTTGAAATGAAGTCTTATAAAATTCATTGACTTCACAGAATATCTTTTCAACAATCTCTTCAATATTTTATTACCTCTGAGATCCCCAAAATGATGAGAAGACAAGTTGGCTGATTTGAATATATTAATTTTTATGTTTAGAATAAGGATGTTCCTCCTCCATTTTATCAATTCCATTAACAAACAATGGATAAATCAAATTTTTGATGAGCTTATGCTTAGAATGTACAAAAAGAGGCAGAAGGGCGATTGATCGATCTACTTATTAAGATACCTCCAAAAAGAGAGCCAGAATGATATGAAAATATCTGATGTAGACAACACATTACTTCCTTGCACGCCTATTAAACTATATCGATGGCTCAAAAATTGATCCTCAATTTGGTAACTAGTTTCCAAAGATTGCATTAAAAACGACCCTCGACGTCGCGACATCCATCTATTGACACACACACGCAGACACATTCTTGTTTTTGAAGTTCTCATTCCGTTATTATATGTCATTTTCCTTCAGTAGGTAACTAGTTTCCAAGAGATTTCTTCGTGTTCCGTGACAACATTAAAACTGTCAATATCACGAGATAAAGCATTGTAAATCGACAGTTTCGACATTTTAAGCGGAAAAACCCACTTAACTAATATCTTATTCTCCTGCTGCAGACTTGTTGATCTCACAAATGGGGAGGAAAACAAGTATTTTGCATTCAATTTTAATACTTAAAACAAGTAATAAAAATGTTTAATTGGATTGGAAACCAAATCGCGTTTGTAACCTTTATTACCGAAACATATGATTTATATATTTAATTTAAATATAATTTTTGATGTAAGCTTATTATGACCTGCAAGTAAAGTACCCTTTTCGGCTCACCAATTTTTAACCCAAATCTAGTAAATACATTTTTATCGATATAAAAGTCCTATTTACCAAATTTGAGATGTTTTACATTATATTTTAATATAATTTTTGATGAAAGTCTAATATGACCTTTAAGTAAAGTACCGCTTCCGGTTTTCCAATTTAGACCAAAATCTAGTATGCTATTTAAATCAATATATAAGTTATGAATACATACAACTAGATTTTACAACAATCCTAAATACATAATTTCAACTTTCTACGGCAAACCGTTTTTGAGTTATGCAAAATACGAACCTACGAACGTACGTACAGACGTCACGACGAAACTAGTCAAAATGGATTCCGGGATGGTCAAAATGGATATTTCCGTCGAAATCTGAAAACCGAAAATTTTCGCGATTATAATACTTCCTTTACTTCGTACAAGGAAGTAAAAGACAGCCTTATTTTTATCAACCATCTGTATAATTCTAATAACTGTTTTCCATAAATCGTAATTTTTCTTTTATTTCTAGATTTTAATGAATTTTCAAGATTTTTTTTTTTGAGGAGGGATAGGGATCGGATCGGACCAATATCATCTAGACCTGTTTTCTCTACAAGATAAATAATGGAGATCTATGTAAAAAAACTCTTTGGTCCGTCCCATCGTGTCCTTCGTTTAACCCACTGTACCCTGGCAATCGTTCAGATTGCGGGTACTGTATATCCTGCCCCGTGTATATACCTAAGCTATATCAATAGAAAATTTATGAATATCTGATAGTGAATATAGATAATACCTGTAGATAACTTTATTGTTGGGGCTTAGATAAATAAGGCTAAATAAATAACAAATTAATTAATAAATTAAAGCTAAATAAATAACTACTAGGTTTTGTATTTTTTTCCTATGACAATAATCGTCCTTGGGACTTGACATCCCTCCTCTCTCCCTTATGCAAAACCATGTTGAGCTGTTAATAAATGATGTTAATAAATTATGTTTATTTTTTTTTTCTTTATTTGAAAATCTAAATAAAATTTACAGAAAATCGTTTTTTCATCCACATCTATTTCACTTTATGCTTTATGTTGGCAGATTACCGATCTCACTGCTTGTCTTCGCAAACCTTGTCACAATGGCTACTATCCGATTCACGAAGCAGCTAAAAACGCATCATCGAGAACGATGGAAGTGTTCTTGCAATGGGGCGAGGAGCGTGGCTGCAAGAGGGATGAAATGATATCCTTCTACGACTCCGAAGGCAATGTACCGCTCCACTCTGCAGTTCACAGTGGAGACTTCAAGGTAAGTAACTATTTACTCAGTCCTTCCTTGGTTGTGCCATGTTTCATAAGCTTTGATACCCTTCGGGTACGTGTTTGTACTAATGTTCTGTTCGAGTACCTCCTGGTTCATTACATCTTACGGTGGTTTCCCCATGTTTTGAAGCCGTCAGGTGTTGTCAAAATATTTTACGTCATATTTTTTATGAAAGAGATTTCGCTGCCTCTCAAGATTTAGATGTCCCTCGATACCACGATCAAAACTGAAATATTTTATTTAAATACTGCTAAACTGCATTGTGATTATATAAAAATAATTCTGGCAACCTCCCTAATTTAAAACCCGCATCATTGTCTGTATATTTCGGAAATTTGGTTTTGAAACTCATTAAGGCCTTGTTATTTTTCCTAAAAATACTCTCTATGGAGTGAGACCTTTAGAAATATAAGTTACTAAAAAAAAAAAAAATATTAAAGAAAATAAGAGAAGGAATTTTGAACAACCACATTATGCCTTACAAATTGCACTATAATCTAATTTGAATTCAGTAGTCTTAATCGGACGAAATAATTAATTAAAAGTTTAAACAAAATGATATTATTTCGGCATAAGCACTCTGAATTTGTAAAGAGCATTGAACTTTGATTAATTATACTTAGTTTTTCTTCAAAGATTATTTGCATTTGATGTTGGTTTTATTTTTACTGCTTGTTAAATAATTTTAATATGGAAAATCAAGAAGGCTTTAACCAAGGACCTTTTCTGGTCGTTGCTTTACTGATTTATTTTTATTTTTTATACTCCAATTTAATTACGTTGTATTGCTTTTAAATCTATTGTAAAGAAATTATGTTGGTGAATAGTAACAGCACATTTCAAATTATTTATGTGTCTGTTACTCCATGCATGGTGGCTTTTGTTATGTTCATTTACATTATTTTATCATTGTCGAATATCTTAATTTTAAATTATATAACTTACTATCTTAGATAATTAGGATTTGACCATGAGATGCAATATGTTTCAGGCGGTGGAGCTGTGCCTAAGATCGGGCGCCAAGATCTCTACCCAGCAGCACGACCTGTCGACTCCGGTGCACCTCGCCTGCGCCCAAGGGGCCCTTGATATTGTCAAGTTGATGTTTGGCCTTCAACCAGCCGAAAAGCCGACATGTCTCTGTTCTTGTGATGTTCAGAAGATGACTCCCCTTCATTGCGCTGCTATGTTCGATAGGGCAGAAATCGTCCAGTACCTTATCGGAGAGGTGAGAATTCGAATTTATTTTATTTTGCCATGAATCGCATCATTCCAAGTTATTATTCATTTCATTGCCTTTCTCTGGCCATGTTGCTAACCCCTTACAACTTACAGGGTGCTGATATAAACGCTTTGGACAAGGAGAAGCGTTCCCCTCTGCTGTTGGCTGGCTCCCGCGGTGGTTGGCGTACGGTGCTGACTCTGATAGGACTCAAGGCAAACATACAGCTCAAAGACTCCAATGACAGGAATGTATTGCACCTCGTCGTCATGAATGGAGGGCGTTTAGATGAGTTTGCTGAAGCTGTAATCAAGGTTTGTTGTTCTTCATTAATTTCAGTTAGTAATTATATGTTGTGTATTTGATTTACAGTTGTAAATTTAAATTGCATTTATATATAAATGTTTTCACAAAATTCGCGAAATCGGAATAAATCAAATGCATAAGAATCCCATAAATTTAACCTCAAAGAATGGTTACTTAAATGTAACAGGGAATAACTTAAAAGAGTTAATTCAATATTTGTTATGCGGCATGGTATACTGACGCGCCTCTTCGAGTCATGATTGTTTTCAAAAACTTTTTATTAATATAGTTTCAGAATTTACTAATACATTTCAAATGCATGCATGTGATATGAGTACATGGAACCTATATTATATGAAAAACGTATTTTTGGATGGCAATATCCCCAGTCAAGGTCGAAAGCTTGAATGAAGTCGAAAACTTAATAACGATAAATTGATTATTATAGCAAGTCTTAAGTTAATTTAATAGTTTCTTATCGTCACTAAATCTTCGTATCACAGCTATTTGAAAACAAGTCGATAAGTGTCAGCCGAATCTTGCAATGGGCCCTAGGAGCTGAAAAAAAATTGAAAAATATGTTTTTTCAGCAAAACATTTTTTTTTTTCAGATTTTATTACAGGAAATTATATAAATTAAAAAATAATTGTTATTTGGTCAAGTAAATTTAAAAAAAAACCGTTTAAATTATCAGATAAACTATTCTTATAGACTTCTACACACCAAATGATTGCACATTGTGAATCAGCACACCCAAAAACCAAGATGTTGAAAAAATCATCGAAAAACAACAACTCAGTTCCCAAGGTGCTCAAGCCACAAAATTACGTTTTGATTTGAAGCACCGTATCTCGTCTTCAGTGTATCCGATATCGACGTTCTTGGACTCCTAAGAAAGAAGGGAGTTTCTTCTTTCCATACATGTCATCAACTATTGCATTATCTAAGTGTGATTGAAAATGTGTAAATCATTTTTATGTGAAAAAATCTATGAGGTTAATTTATCTGATAATTTAAACATTTTTTTAAAATTTATCAAACCATAAATCAATTATTTTTTAATGTTTATATTTTTCCTATAATAAACTCTGAAAACAAATGTTTTGCTGATAAAGATAAATGACCATTTTTTAAAAAAGAAATCCACCTTTCTAGAGACATCTCCTAAGTCAGGAAAAAATAAATGTGGTTTAAACGCTTTTCTTTCTCCCCTAAAATTGGCGTTTTTGAGTTACGAGTTGTCACAGCGACAATACGTTTTGGGTTGCATGTGAACTATAGCTTTTAGTTGTTTTTTTAATCTTGGCAAATTACAAAAAGTTTTATAACTTTATAAGATTTTATAGCGTTTATAAAACTGTTATAACGTTTTTTGGCATTACCCAGATCATATTATTTCTGAGGTTAAGATTCAGCAAGAAAGACGTTATTCAAATCGGTATAAAATAAAAAACATTGTACTATTCACGCTTGTGCTTATGTTTTAAAATAACAGTTTTTTTAATATAAGTTTTAAAGTTTAAGGTTAAAGTTTTTGTTGATAAAAATCCATCCGCATTGTTTCTTAAAATTATTAAATTTAAATTATAAAAATTCATTTTAATTTTTAAGAAAACAGATATCAATATTAAAACCAAATAAAGTTTGTAGAAAAAATAATGTAAGCTAAAACTATAAAAATTCCCAATTTTTAAACATTTTACTAAACACTTAAAAAAAAAATATTTATACATTATGTTTTCAAAAATATATTTTAAAAATATATATTATGTTTTCTCAACAGAATTACTTTATATTAAAACATATTATTTGAAGAAATAACTGGATAAATTAATGATATTTGAAGTTAAAATGCAGTTAATCTATGTCGTACAAAATAATCTTTTGAGTCTTAGAGTATCAAATTTCATGATATAAATCTATATTCGAATTATTTGATGTTAGCTCCATATTGTGGTATCTAACGTACATAATTGTATATTTTAGTTGAATATTGTAAGCTAACGTATTTTTAAGTCGATTTTAGCAGAAAAAGAAATCTGACATCTTTTCTATAATTCCATTATTTTCTATTCTCGTTAAATTTTATACGGAGCCTTTGGAAAATTTATTTGGCCCAGTTTTGAATCGCTTTCAGTGAGAAAATTTACTTAATTTAATTTAATTTAATTTAATTAATTAGTTTTCATAATCTCTAATCTAATGGATCCAAAGTTTTTTTATCAGCCGGCCTATCTCCAGAAGTTTATCAATAAATTATGATTATTATCATATGATGGAATATGAATACATTATTCCATGTACTGCAATTTATTTATTCCGCAGGCACGCCTCTACCTCAAAATTTGTTGCAATTAGATCTGCCCAATAGTTCATCTAATTTATTCCCGTCACGGTCCAGAGGGACCTCAAGGACTATTTTTCATAAGATTGCTATGGTTTATTTCCCACCTTTGTATAATATAACAATTAAATAAATTATTCAAGGAATGAGTCACTATTCATCTAAAATTTTAAAATTCCTCTCGCTGGGAAAAAAATTAATCGATAATCGGACTTGCGATTAGGACTGACATCTATTAGTTGTGATATATGGAGGAAAGACAAAAGAGAACTCTTTGGTCCTCGTTAGTATACACATCACCTCCATGGGTGACAACCATGTCGCTGTAATTCGGAGGGAACATATTCTTTTTTCAAGAGGAACTGTAGTTAAAACCTCGTGACATTCACAGCTGGGTCATTCTTGGAAAGCAGGGAGATTAGCTAGTAATTTTCTAAAAAATATACCATCTTTTATGTTGTAAAAATATCCCATCGTAATTGTTTCTAGAATGGAAGATAACTCAAAATATTCCAATTTTCAAAAGTGAGGTATGTAAGAGTGAGCATAGTATAGTGTATAGTAGTGTAATGAGCATAGTAGAGATTACAAGGAAATGATAACAATAAAATTAAAAATATATATATAATTTTATTGAAATATATTTAGTTTAAAAATTTGTTTGTCAAATTATTATTAATTTATTATTACATTATTATTTTTATTATTATTAAATTATTACAAAGCTTATGAGATCAATTAATTTTTAGCCTATTTATTGAGTAGCTGAATTAGATACATATTGAATGAAATAGAATTTTTATAATAAATAAATAGCGAGGGAGTGAGGTTTTTGTACTTTTTCATTGTTTATTGATTAAGTCTTAACTTTAGGTCCTCCATATTTACACCACACCATACCTCTTAAAACCTGATGAACTATAACATAAATTAATTAATATTTGACTTGCCTTCCCTATTCTATGAAGAGTTGATGGAGTAAGGATCGCCAAATGCACAGCTCATTTTTTTAACTTCACATCTCACAGTCAATGCATGTTAATGAAGGTTTCTCTTGCCATTTGGATCGGAGGGAGCTGGTAAGAATTGCCAACTGTTTTCCTCAGTTGTAGAAAGCGGTGAGTTTCGTTGGTGCATTTAAAAAAAAAAAGTGAGGGAGTGAGGTCCATTGCCAGGGGACAAGAAATTAATTTAAATAACTGCCAACGTAATTATTCTACGACGAATTTATTCATTGTGTTTTCTGAAAAACTGAGCTTGTTTTCACATCTAATTTATTTTAATAGGGATAGATTAGGTTTTCTGCCAACTAAACAAAGTCAATGTTAATAATTCAAGTAATGGGGCATGTGATGAAGTGATGATTTTTGATGTTTAAAACATGTTTAGATATGTAAAATTTGTATCTGCATTAAAGCTGATACATGATAAAATAACTTAAGACCATGATTTATCTAAATCAATGAAAAAAGTCTAAGAGATGCATCAAAAAAGCCAGATTGCTTCATGGGAATGAGATTTCCTACTTTTTCGAAGAATTACGTACCTGTCATCTCTAATATTCACTCTGTAAACCATTGATCGGCTTAGTTATAACATGTGATTCAGTATCTGCTGCTGAATGTGGAAATAGCTGAAGCGAAAATTTGATCGAGTCAATTGCTTGTCCATTTCATCATTAACCCAGGAGGTTAATATCGGAGCAACTAGATTCTGATGGTATATTCACATTGATTGGCAATGATTGCCTGGCTGTAGATTTTATAGCTATTTCATATCTTGTTATTGGAATCATGGTGGCATGTTGGAAATTAAGTAATGGATTTCAGTGTTATAACATCTACGTGCTTAACGGACTAAATGAAGTTTTTCGAATGACTTTTGTGATGCAATATAATATGAAATAAGTCCGTTTCATAGCATGGAACATTTTTAAATCGCTCAAAGCTGATGAAAGGTAGGTGAATAATGTTTCATAGAATAATAGATCGCCAGATTTTCAGCTATTCAAAATGATAACTATTAAAAGGCTGTTTGTAAATGAATTGTTAATCAGTTAGCATTTAAAGAATAATATCTTTTAAGAACTCCAATCCTTTCAATAATTTTTTTATAATATGAAATACTAATATATATTGTTCAACTAGTCACGGAGTTGATACTTCCTCCATTCTTGTCACAAAGAGCCTACCTGATTCGAGGAGGCTTTTTAAGCCGTGAAGCTATCAACCACCTTTTTCTGATATTCATATATATATATATATATATATATATATATATATATATATATATATATATATATATATGAATATATATATATATATATATCATATATATATATATCATATATATTATATGATATTCAGAATTAGATTCAAGAAAAAAATATTATAATTTTGATATTATTAATTTAATTTTTAAATTAAGTTGCAAATAGCTTTATACTAAAGACTATTAATATTTATGTTTATTGTTAAGTTATTGACTGTTGTATGTTGTAAATACTTCAACCATGTAGGGACTTTCATTTCATATTTTATAGTATATTAATTGAAAATAAATTCAAGCAACACTTTTTTTTGTTTTATCTTATTAATAAAAAAACGTATTAAAATTCGATTTGATTTTATTTATAAAAAAACGCGTGTAAATTATTATCAATATGTCACTTTTTTGCCTGCTTTTTACGAAAAAACGTCTAAACTGATTTCAGCAAAAGATTTTTCCGTTGTTATATAGAGCCAAACGTAAGAATATTTTAATCAAAATCAACTTGCCATCCGCTTCCTTAAAAAAAAAAAAAAAACTGGCGGAGGATCAATAGTCTATAGATGTTTTGTCCGCTTTCCATAAAAGAAAAAAGAGCTTAACCAATATCTTACAGTAGTTCTTTAGAGCCGTAAAAAGGTTTTTAGTAACATTAACTGTTATCCGCAATCGTAACACAAAATGACAGAGTACTAAAATTTGATTTTTTTTATCAAAAAAACCAGATCAATAGGCCCAATGTCAATTTGGGCGTCTGTTGTTAAATTGTAACAATCTTCTTAAAGTACACACTACGCTGACGACACGTCAGCTGACGTGTTAAAACATCAACGTCAGACTTTGTGTGCACATTTAGCTGACGTAAGCTGATGATAAATTCAAGTAAGTTGTTTGGTTTTCTTATCAGTCATAATAGTCCAGGGAAACTGGACCAAAAAAACGAAATAGACGAACTAAATCGGGTATACAATTGCTAAAGTTTCAGGAATGTAGGTCTTCTGAACAACGTATAATAAAGTCACATCCATGACGAGGTTTAAAGATCCCTTTATTCGGTTTTCACTTATAAGTCGAAAACGATGCATCGCAAAAAAAATATATCCCTAAGCAAAATGAAAAAAGATCAAATTCCCTACAAATAAGTTTTTTTCCTATCTCCTATAGTTTCCGAAATTTCCACCGATAAAAATGGTTAATGTTTTAAAAAAGTTGGGAGAGAAGGTTTAAAGATCTCTTTTTTCGTTTCTCACTTTCTTGTTTTACAGAAACTACATCGGGATGGAAGTTGTAGAGCATTGATATTTCTTCAAAAATATATATTTTTCTTCAACTGGTCAAAAGTTAATGCGGCTTGAACTTTTGAGTCATTAAGAAAATAAATAAACAAAGTCAATTGGATGATTTTATAAAAAATATATATACAATAAATAAAATAATATGGATAAATAAACCTTATCTTAGGTTATTTTCTGGATAATTATAGCCCTCGAAAATGAAAAACAGAAATCTTAAATAATGGTTTAGTTCTTTTGGCACACGTCATTTGACGTGTCAGCTCGTAACATCAGCGTAATGAGAATGCACCTTATGCCTGCCGCAGCCTATCATCAGATAAACATTGAGTACGTCAGGGAGGCTACTAGCTACGACGCACATGAGCTTCTTGACGTTTTTTTTAATAGTAGTCTAAGGAAATTTGTAGGCTAAGGAAGCAAGTAATTCTAATTTATCTTTACGTTTCGTGTTGAATTCAGTGTATCAGAAAGATTCTGGTGCACGCACACTGCTCCAGGATCAAGGAATTCCAAACCGTTCGTTTTACAATGCTCCAGGAGAACGGGCACCCAACGTAATTGATCGGGAGGCTCTCCAGTAAAACCACAGTTAATAAAACAGGGATGCTCTAATAAATGCATTATAACTCACAACAAAATGGACTATTAAATACAAAATATTAAATAGCGAAGTACGATTATGTAAATAATAAAAGCCCTCGGGTAACCCTATGAAGTCTTTTATGATTCCAGCTCTAAGGACGGATAAAAGCTAGTTTCTTAGTACAAATGAGCTTGATTTTCTTGACCAACAGCCGTAGGCCCTTTTAATGCATCAGTTCTCTAAATTCCCATCGGGCGTTAATTTAAACAGTAGGTTAAACAGTTAATTTAAACCTTAGGTTAGAATATTGTGGTACTATGAATTTTTTACTTAGATTTTTATATTTTTACGTCTTTCTGAAGTTGTAACTTTTTTGTAACCGGAACCCTTTGTAAACTTCGATGTCTTCTGCCTGAACTCTTGTTGGCCCTTGAAAAACTTTAACGAGTTTATGATCTCTATATAAGTACTTTAAACCTTTAGGAACAAGGTTAACTTAAGACAATAACTAATTCAATTTTTTCCCCGTTGGCTTTGTATATAAAGAACTTGGTTAGGTTCTGGTTTAAACAACAGATATGTACAGTATTCAATCTTATCCTGCCTGAAAATAATCCAGCAGAATATTAATTTTGATGAATATTTGAATATTAATTGCAGGATATTAATTGATTTCATATATATGTAAGGGAAAGTAAAAACGTCACCGTTGATAATACTATAAATTATCAGAAGATATGATGTCAACATCAACAACTGTTGTGTAGGCATTTGCTAGATCCCGTCATAACACATATCTTCAAGTTCGGACCTAATACAATTATCCCTCCTCCGCGTAGTGGGCCAAATTACCATTCTAAATAGACGAACATGTAATAAAACGATTCCGTCAAGGCACAAAATTATTATTGAAGCGTTTGAAATTGTTGTCAGAGATATTAACTAGAAAACTTTTTTAAAAACAAAGTTTTTTTCTATTAATTAGCAAAACTTGTCATTTTTTCTTAAATTATTTTTTTTTACTGTGGAATAAATTATTTTAAATATAACATACGTTTTTTTATAAGTTTCCTTTATTGACCAGTTTTGTAACTATTAATATAAAATAAATTTTATACTATCTAAAAGAAAATAATGTTTTTTTTCAAGTAACTGCCAAATTCACCCTTCTACTTTAATTTTGTATTATTAGTTTTAAAATTAACTGATCAAGGCTTTTAAGCTAAAACTGGGCCTAGATTTAACCCCTTAATTTTGTCCCGCTAGATTAGTCATTTGTCTCACTGTGCAACGCCTTGGTCTACCCAATTCGCGGGCGGTATCACATTTTCAAATTTTCTTAAAATTATATTTAAAAGTGAGGATTCAGGAATATGGACAGGAAAAAAATGCATGCTTTACAATTGTCTTTATTTCCGAACTTTGTGTTTGATACCTCTGGTCTACCCTTTAGACATGATTAGCTTTATCGGAATTCAATTTCAGTATTCAGCCCAACAACTTTAAAAGCCCAACGCGATGTCACATTTTCCAGGACAATGCAATTCCGTACTGTTTTGCCTTTTAAAGTCTTTAGTGGACTCAAAAAATAATTTTTCTTCTGGTCAAATATTCTTCGTAATATTTTATATTAAAAAACTATATGATAAATTAACATATAAAGTTAAATTAAATAAACTTTAAAAGAGATTCATGAAAATTTAAATGAAAAAAAAATTAATACATGCGCTTAGATATTATAATTGAATGTAGAAAAATAAAATAATTTTATCAATTTTGTGGGTTTCTATTTAAAAATTTTCTGATTTATAGTTTAAGATGGTTCAACTTCATTCTATACTAGAGCGATGAACAAAAAAATCGACTTTCGAAACCAAATTATTAAAACTAATTTTTAAAAATCAAGCGTTTTTTTAATGTTTTACATTTACTTAATATGCTCAGATTAATACTTTTCGTGAGGTTCTTATATGAGATGATGAAAAAAATATGTATTAATTAGATACAGAGCCAATAGAGAAGAGATGGCTATAGAGATTACTCTCCGAATTTGGGAAGGATTTTTGGACTTTTTACCTTTACGCATCCTATTTAATACTTAATCCTAATTTATCATCATCTTTAATCCAAATTAATCAAATCTGCTTTCAAGCTAAGTATACGAATTATAATTCATTCTTAATACTCACTATATAATTAATAAGTATATATGAACGGAATTAAAATGAAGTTAATTTCATAATAAGCTGGCCGAAGGAGGATGAAAACAAAACTGTCTCGACCTTCAAAATAAAAATGAATTTTAAAACATCGAGCTCTTATTTAAAATTTAAAAAAGAAAAGTAAACTTTAGACTTTCCATACGGTAGTTGATTTAAAATTTCGTGGGACCATCCGTTTTGGAGAGTTGGGTCCGAGATTCGATTCTACGATCTTCATATTGTTTATCGGGCAGTTAACGAATAGCATTCAATGAAGACTTTTAAGAAATAACTTTTATTTATAGTAACTGTTAACAAAGACATCATTCTTGTAATGAACTGAATAAAACTATATTACATACTTGTTTATGTGGTGACTTCAAGACTGTGATTCCTGATCTCCTTCAAGAATTATGAAACAAGAATATGAATTCTAGGTCTCCTTCAAGATTATGACACAAGAATGTGAATTCCAACTCTCCTACTCTCCTAGTATCAACTCTCCTAGAGTATGACAGAAGAATATGAATTCTAGGTCTCCTTCAAGAGTTTGAGTACAAGAATATAACTGCAAGAGTGACTTGTCCTGAGGACCATGGGAATAGATATACTTGATAGTAGAGAGGATGAAGGAGTTGGAAGAGATCTGTATATGGGTGTGGTAAAATGGAAGATATGTTATCTCTTCATTATAATGAATATAGATATTGTTATTACGACTTCTAACAGAAAGGATCTTTTGTCAACATCTACTTATTATTTCTTAAGAAAAGGGTTCTGTTGTCCTATGAGAAAGCCTCCACAGAGATCAAGGATAGCCTTGTCCTTTGAGTTGTGTGAATCATAAATATTTTATTATATCAATTAGTATAGTTAATAAGTCTTAAATGTTTAAATGAAAAGAAAGTAACTGTTTTAGTTCAAAGGCCAAGCCCATTCTATAACAGGGTGATAAAGCCTTTCGACTATACTAGCCCCTTGCGTACTTGATAAATGATGTGATTGAGCTTTCTAGATTATTTAGTGATTTCTTGATCATAGATATCGCCACCGACTTGGGAAAGTCCTTAAACTGAAAAATGGTATTTTGTTCATAATCAAATCGCCCATCCACAATGAAAGGAGTCTTCCAAATAAAAAGAGCCCAGTTGACTCCATAGCATTTTTTGAATTCCCGACTGTTCCACTTGGTTTTCATTCTGACGTAGAATACGTTTATTCATTCGGAGGGTATTGATAAACAATTACCACGAAATATTCAACCAAGTGAAACGTCTCAATTTGAATGTGAAGACCAGTCTGTTGTCATATGAAATTTGACACAAATGTTTCTCATCGGCCTAAATACGGTCCTTTTGTAGAAAATGGACTGTAATATTTGGAGAGAGAGGGATTCAACAAAACTTATGAACGACTAGCCCGACTTTGATGAAACTTGATGCGGACGTTTCTTATTGGTTTACTAAAGGTAGGCTTTCGCTGGTACTGCACGCGGTTGCGGCCGACAATGTTTGCGGATAGTTTACTACTACTTTGACTGAATAGGTAGGGACATATTTCGCTGGTGCTGCCCGGCAGTCTAGATATGACATAATACGATTGGCAAGCTCTGCCAGTCGCAACCGCGGGCAGTACAAGCGAAAGTCTACCTTAACGATTCCTTATTGCCAAATCAGCTATACTCCTTGGAGAGGCGAGGACTCATCAGAACTTTTGAACAACTCGGTAAAACAGCCAATTTGATGAAACTTGGTACAAATGCGTCTCAATTTAAAAAAAATACTGGTGCTGAACTTATTTCCGTGTGTAAAAATGTGTTTGCATATTATTTTACGCATTTCCTTTCCTAGGAAACCCGTTCACCATTTTTCCTAAGGATACTGAATTTATGTAATAGTAAATCATTTTTGTTAGGAAGCATTTTTGAGCCAATCGAAGGATATATAAAAATGTAATAGTTTTAAGCATTGAATAACAGGATTTTTATTTTTCCTGGTTGAAATCTCGTAGAAAACTCAATTTCGTCGAATTTATTAAAAATAGGTTTGCGAAACTGTTTTTTGGGCTACAGGACTTGTAAATGGAATATTATTTCTGGATTAGATGGGAGGCTTTTCGAATTCGGATCTATTCAGTATGATTCTTAAACCAGATTCATTTAACAAAAATAGCACAAATAACGAAATGGATAGAACGAGGTAAAAGTTCGCAAGGCCTGTGTTGCAAAAGTACGAAAGTACTATAAACCCATGAATGGTTTATAGATAATTCCAAATCAATAGATGTTATTCTATTCTAAGATTTAATACCTAAAACATGCGTGCCTCTATACCGCAATAGCTGCTCTGCCTGACCTTAATATGAGCTTCTCTAAATTAGATCAGGGTGATAAAGAAGAAGATGATGGTTCTCCCATTTCTCCAGAAACCTTTGTTGTAAAGATACAAAGGAAAAACCAAGGATTCTTTTCGGTTTTATGTTTTCAAATTAATTATTTTTATTATGATGGCTACGATGGAGTGTTTTACGAGTTCCTAACAGCGATGCCAAGAGACAGAAGAAAACTGTTATTTTGACAATAAAGACATAATTTAAATGAACGGCGCACTTTATCCACATTTCTTAATGGAAGGATTTAGAAAAATTGGATATCTCTAATGAAAATTTTCCAATGGAAATATCCTTTTTGATCATTCCTGGAATCCATTTTGACTAGTTTCATCGTGACGTCTGTACGTTCGTTCGTACGTATCTCGCATAACTCAAAAACGGTTAGCCGTAGAAAGTTGAAATTTTGTATATTTTCCGAATCTTCCTTTTGGTCACTGCATGATTACCAGAGTGATACTTTACTTGAAGGTCGTTATTGATTTTCATAAAAAATATATTAAAATATATAATGCAAAGCTTCTCACATTTGGTATTTATAATTTATATATTGATTTAATTGACATACTAGATTTTGGTTTAAATTGGGAAACCGGAAGCAGTACTTTACTTGTCCGACATAATAAACTTTCATCAAAAATTATATCAAAATAAAATGTAAAACATTTCAAATTTGATAAATAAGACTTTTACATCAATATAAATAATATATTAGATTTTGGTTAAAATTGGTGAGCCGAAAGGAGTACTTTACTTGAAGGTCTTAATAAACTTAAATCAAAAATTATATTAAAATTAAATACAGAGATTGTATGATTCGATAATAAAAGTTACAAACGCGATCAGTTTCCCACTCTAATTAAACATTTTTATTACCTGTTTTAAGTGTTAAAATTGAGTATAAAATACTTGTTTTTCTTCCTATTTGTGAGTTGAACAATTCTGTAGCAGGAGGATAAGATATAAGCTAAGTGGGTTCTTCTGCTCATGGACTGTACTAAAACGACAGGTTCGGATTTAGTCGGTGAGCCACTAATAACAAATCGTAACCGTGTGGTGGGGAGCGTCCTATTCGCCCGAAAAAATACAACCAGACTAAATCACTTACTTAACTACCCGACTAAATTATAACTGTTCACACATATTTAATTACTAAATTATTAGTCTACTACTAACTATGTCCAAGTCTTTGAGCTTTGGTCTGTTTATTTATTTATTTCAATTAATTTTATATTTAGGAACTTTTACAAAATAATTTTATCCAAAAATTAAAGAATGTTAGACAAAGATGCGCTTATTCCGCAGTACTGTGAATTTCATATTATTAAATAAATAATCAATTTAATATGAGTTTGTACTTGGCAGGCGCAGTCGAAGGAGAGGCTGCAGGAACTGCTCAACGAGAAAGACAGGTTCGGGTGCTCGCCGCTTCACCATGCCAGCCGTGAGGGGCATATCAAGAGTCTTGAAAATCTTATCAAACTTGGAGCTGTCATCAACTTGAAGAATAACCATAATGAAAGCCCGCTTCATTTCGCGGCGAGGTAAGTTTACACACATTTTCAAACAAATAAAGAATAATATAACCCTCAGTAATCCATGTAACAAATATGTCTTTAATGATAATTTATCATACTGAAAGGGTAATGTGTATAAGGGCAATGACACTACATTTGACATTTATGTTTAAGAAAAGATATGAACATAACCACAGTTGATAAATATTTCCTTCATATGTACAGAAGCGCGAAAAGTACATAAAGTGACTCGAAAAAATATTCGTAATTTATTTTAAATTCCTCAAAATATATATTAAGTAACAGATTGCCCACAAATCCAATTTATTAATCTAACAGTTACAGCTGTTGATAAAAAAAGAATGGTTTGCCAACCATTTTAAGTGTTTAATTCTACTCTTGGGTATTTAGTTGGAAATTGATAAACAACAGCGTTTTTTATATATAATATCAATAATTAAAAATGATAATAATTTTCTAATTTATTCAACAGTTGCTATTTTACACGTATTTAATTGAATAAATATTGGTTGGTGGGAGAGGAGAGGTAAAACTGCTCTTTAACTAACGTTCAAATGCCATCAAATGCGTTTTACAAAGGAGCTTATCTCTGTTTAATGTTAATATGAAAAGAACACGCTTATCTTATAATTAATCTGCTTTTGAAGCGACTATGCAGATACTACTAAACAGCCTTTACACATGACGGAACTTCAGCAATAATCTCTGAGTGTTTGACATTACCAAAGAATCAACTGTGACATTATGGTTTTGGAAGCTACTTCTATATTACTTTCTTCAATAACGTCATTTCAAGATACATATCCACAATTCCAATTTTCTGATGCAAACCGTTATTCTGATGATTCTTCAATGCTTGATATATACTTTTGTTTATATATTTTTTTTTTTAATTTAATTTTCAATCAATGACCAGAGCGATGATTCCGGGATGTCGTACGCTGATGCTCTGGACACTTTTTTCTTCGATCGCAGTTGTGTTACATATTCAAATTTCTTCGTTAAGCATTATTTTTTTGTTTGAATTTATTTACCGTGTAGTCTGTTTTCAACGCTTTTAAAAAACAAACGCTTTTTTTCCATTGCCGCACTTCTTTTATTTTTATTATAGTAATCTTTGATTTTGATTTTCAAAACCTCTGGGGAATCCTGGGTAGAGGTGGCCAAACCATAGCGCATGCGTCAAATGTGGCGCATTGGATGATTACAATACAGGGAACGCATTGCATCTTTGCGCCAATAGATACTTTTATATTGTGGGTTTTGACGAGGGAGTCGAATCCATACTCTTTGGAGTTCATATCTATAGACCCAAGATGCAACCCAATGATGCCACATGAAAGAGTGTTTACACATAAATTTATATACAGTAATTAAATTATTTTAAAAGGGTAATCATGTAAATGATTAAACTTTTATAAAAAAGATTATTAAACATAAACCAGAACCAGGACTCCTAGCAAGGAGAGAGAACAAACAAATCTAAGTTCCAAACTGATTTCTCTCTCAGCGCCAACAACCATAGTCCTTTGTTATCTTCACCAAAGGACACTCTCTTGCAGTTATAGAGATTTTTTTTTACTATTGTAGTTTGGAACTTTAATAAATTGACCTAAGTTAATTAATTAATTGGGTAATCAGATTATTCTTTTTCCTCTCCTAATCAAAACAGATCCTATCATTATCCGTATTTTCCAACCCCTAACCATGAATGTAAGAAATTACAAAAGAGCTTAAGTTTTATGGCGCATCTAAACTCGTCTCTAAAATAATTGGTGCATGGTATGCAAAATATTGGTCTAGGGCCTATTATAAGTACTTGCGCATCTATGTAATTTTTTGTTCTAGCACAATATTGCACAACTGGGTTCAATAGAATTTTAAGTTATCTATTTTAACTTCTTTTCTACAATTTTCCGAAGTTAAAAATATATATAGTCAAAAATATAGTCAAAAATATTTGGCTGATATAGGTATAATAAAAACATTCTAAATTATGATGGATGCCGTATGATTATGGTTAGGTCTTAAAATAGTGAGAGACCACTTTATTATTTCATAAAAATGAACATGGTGTTTGATTAAAAATGTCTTAGTAAAATTATTTTTAAAAGGCATGCAAATTTTAAAACAATTAATTCAAATTTCATGCTATTGTTATTTTCCCATAGTTATTCTATGTATTTTTCTTTTTCAGATATGGCCGCTATAATACTGTTAAACAACTTTTAGATTCTGAGAAAGGATCTTTTATCATCAATGAAACTGACGGGGAAGGCCTTACTCCTCTTCACATTGCTTCCCAACAGGGTAATATAAATAATATAATAATATAAGTTTAAATATTTTATTTTTAAAAGTTTAATATAATATTTTATCATTAAAAGTTTCTATGTGAATAAATTAGATTATACTTAGTTAAAAGTTATTGTTTGATAAATTCATTATTATTTTTATCAATCTATCAGTTTACTGCTTTAAAATAAAAATTAATGAAAACAGTTTGTAAAATCAAGTTTGCTTTTTTTCCTTTTCTATAAAGCATTTCCAGCAAAGGTGTTTTCCCAATGAATGAGAAGAGGTCTGATTAATGAATCAACCAAAATATGTAAAAAATTACCCATAACAAGTATATAGTTACAAAATAAATTATTAAATAAACAATTTAAATGAATTTCATTGATTCATATAGTAAAAAGTTCTAAATGAATTGACTTAATGCATTCCAGGATATTCAATTGGGGTAAAAATAAAATGTTTCTTACTTAGTGGAAAGTAAGCTTTGCGGAAAAAAATTGTTATAATACCCCTTTGTCTAAATGTAGTTGTCTCATTTCTTTTATGTTCAAGTTATTATTTCCACTTGGGATTTCTTAGTCCTAAATTTCTACCAAGTTATTGTTGCATAAACAATGCATGGAATGGTTCTCACTCCTTTCTGAGAATTTTCTCACCCTTCCTTTATTTGTTCAATCTCTTTTAGAGTATTCTTCTCTGCAGGATACCCTTCTCAATATTTCCTGACAATAATGATTTACATAGTCCATTGTATGCTCCCTGATGTATTTCTTTTTCAGATTATTGGTTGCATCTGTAATACAAGGTTAACTATTATCTATTCTTTTTTTTTTATATAAATGCGGGATGGAAAGTCTTTTGCACATGATACTCTGTTTATAATTTGTGTTCACAACATTCATTTAAAAAAATTAAGGATATATATATATATATATATATATATATATATATATATATATATATATATATATATGAACGGGAAGAAAAATTGTTTTTGTGTCATTGATAGAGGCAAAAGTTGCCCAAAAATGTGATATCCCTTTTTTTTTATGAAAAACCCATACAATGTGACCTTTCACATTCTTGAGGTGCCTATTTTTTAAATCTAAATTCTCTATTTGCTAAATAATTGGAAAAAATTATTAGATACTTTACCAAAATTGTCAATTTAACAATGTTTTAATTTAAACAATTCTTTTTTTTTTTTTTTTTGTATAAGAGGTATATCTAATGGTAGAATAAAAACCCATTTTTATCAACTTTTTGCTTATTCATATGTTTTCTGGAAACCTGTAGTTCATTGATGAAACCCAGGAAATATTATTTTAAAACCTAATTACATTCATTTTGCTGCCTAACTTCTATAGGATGTGCTTCTAGTTGGTAGGATGAACCTCAGCATCTTTGAAAACCTTCTGTATGATTCCTTCTATTTTCACTTCCATTTGTTCAATTAGTTCTTTCAACTGCTTTGGAAACTGTGGAAGCAGACCTGCTACCTAGTTTTTTTTCTTTATTTTTTCTATTCATTCAACATTGTGCTTTCTTATGATCCAAGGTCAACCTCCAATGGTTGCAGCAGGTAGGTGGAGTGAGGAGGAACAGAGCTGGCAAATATTTCACTTTAACATCTGCAAATTGATAAAAAACTGGTCTTATATTGTTGGGCAACTTCTGATTTTTCACAATAATGGCCACAAAACATGAATGAACGTGAAAACATAGATACCATCAGATAAGATAGACAACACCTAATTTATATAACTTTTTTTCCTTTGTCCCAGTAAAATCCAGTGTGTAAGATCTACTATTTGATTCTAACTATTCTTTCACTTGAAATCACAAAAGTTTAATTTTCATCAATTCTCAGGAAATAACTTCATAATTTACAGGCCATACAAGAGTCGTTTCTCTACTTCTTAATAGAGGTGCACTTCTTCACCGCGACCACAATGGAAGGAACCCACTTCACTTAGCAGCAATGAGCGGATATACACAAACCATGGAACTTTTACATTCAGTCCATTCCCATTTATTGGATCAAGTAGATAAAGATGGAGTAAGTATTCAAATATTTTTTCAAAATTATTTTAAATTCATAGTTAATTATTTCTTATTCCACATTCTGTTAACCAACAATATCCCTTATCTTACACCTTCAAAGAGAGATTTGATATAATTTTTAATTTTACCCCAAAAATGATATTTGAGTTAATTAATTATTAACACAAAATTTATGAAATTAAAATTAAATATTAATATTTATTTATTGCTTTATTGATTATCTATTATTAAAATTTAATATATAATAATAATTGAAATTTTACTTTATATAATAATTACATTTATAAGTATATTCCTGAAGTATGCTCATTGGTGTTACATTTAATGTATAAATAATTTTATTAATTCATATTATAACTTCAATAAAATGAATAAAATAAAAACCATGAAAACTTTTGGATTTGGTGCTAGATGAGGGAGTTCTGTTTCTAAATAAACAGTTATTTTAGAAGGTGGTGTGGTCAGATGATTCTTAACTATCGTGTTTTCCCCTCAATCTATAATATATCTATTGTTCTCCACTATTGCCTATGTTGACGACTTGGACGTCGTGGTGGCCTCCAACAGCAGAACTTTACTAAAGCAAGAAGCAGAATGGTGCGCCAACCTGGTCGGTGGATGGTGTGTGAGAAAGAAGATGAAGATGGCCGCTGCTAAGACCCAAGCCATCCTATTGAGAGGAAATACGGATTAGGGCACACCCAATATTCAGGGAGAAAGAATAGACCTTTGTGAGGTGTTCACCTACCTTGGCATAAGGATTAGGAGAAACTTCGACCTGACACCTCACTTGGACTACTTAGGAAATAGGTGGTCCTATCATTGAATGGACTTAGTCGCATATGGGAAGTTTTTTGGGGCCTCAGATACCCAGCAACTCTGGCTATTTACAAGGGTGTAATATTGGGTATTCTGAGATATGCCTCCTCTGTCTGGTGCTGGAACCTCTCATGGCAACATAGGAATAGGCTGGCTACCATTCAGCGGTTAGCTCTGTGATGAGTCACCAGGGCGTATAGCTTGTGTCTCATGAGATGGTGCAAGTCTTATCCGGAAGAGTACCTCTCGATCTCCTCCTGCGAGAAGATGGAATGAAATTTAAAATGAAGAGAGAAGGCTCGGCGGGACTACCTGCAAATATCCGGATGAGGATTGAAGAAGATCCTTGTTCCTGGGAGGCCACCAAAAAATAAAAGTGACGTTGCAGTGTCCTAATTAAGAAGAATTAGGAATTAAGATTTAAAGAAGAAAGACTATAGAATATAAACTGAAAGTCTATATTTATATGTTTCCTATCAGAGGTGGTTACATGCATTATGTTTATATTATATATCACCAATGCCAAACCCTTATAGCCGAAAGGCTCGGTAGAAAGAAATAAATAAAAATGTATTGATTGTCAGTTCCCCACTTTATAGAGGCTGAGTAAGACCCACAAACGTTATCCATGTTTGATAGAAAAGGGAATAAATTTTCTGTTATAGCTGGACCACGATATGCTAATGTTCAGTTAATTTGTTTTGTTCTGTTATTTTAGAACACCGCTCTTCATCTTGCGACCATGGAAAACAAGCCTAATTCAATTGCATTACTGTTATCCATGAACTGCAAACTACTGTATAATACCATAGACCTCAGTGCTATTGATTATGCCATATATTACAAATTTCCTGAAGCTGCACTTGCGATGGTTACACATGATAGCAGGTGATCATTTTACATTTTATAGATTTATTTTAAATTAAGCACTAACGTTCAGCATGCTTTAACATGCATCAGTTTTCTTAAACAAACAAACAACTTAAATAATTGGTCTAAATATGAAAATAGTTTGTCATATTATTCTACTGATTTCATGAACTGAGAAAGGAAAGAACTCTGGCTTGAAGCCAGGAAATTTAATTATTAGGCATATAAGGTAGGAATAATGTGAGGCCAGATCTCTCAGATTCCTTGGTGTGCTGGAGGGTTATTGATGAAAGTTCATTTTTGTGACCAACAATCAGTGGTGTAGCAAGGATTTCATTTTGGGGAGGAAGGAGGAAGGGTCCATCAAAGGAACTACTTTAAAGAAACTCACCTAAATATAATAACACATAATGACATTCTCTAAATATAATATTTTCTATACCTAACTATATTATAACCTATACTAACCTATATTATAAACTATACTTAATACCTAAACATAATGACACTCTCTAAATATAATATTTTCTATACCTAACTATATTATTTATGAAATAACATTAAAATAGATTTATACAATTTTTGTTTACAGATAAGAATAAATAAAAGTATTTTGTAATTTCAAAGAGAGGAGAGGGAGAAGGTTCTGGACCCCTGGACCTCCCTCTCTGGCTATGCCACCGCCAACAGTTATACTACTTTTAAATCAATATGTAATGCTATAGTGAACCCAACTCCTTTAATGCTATTACTGAATTTTATATTTTGTTGTGCTGTACAGGAGTAAAGTTAGTTTAGAGGTCAAATAAATAATGCAGTTTATTGATAAACATGTTTTTTCTATTGGCCCTTAAACAGTTTTCCAATTATGGAAAAATCTTTTCAATCCCATCTTCATTATCTCTTTTCTAAGCTAAAATTATAAAATTAGTCATAAAATACATATCTGTAGGAATTTGGGAATGAAAAACAGTCTCATAGATATTCTAGAAGACGTTTGGAAGTTTCGGAGACTCTGTTTGAATTTTTAAAAAAATCAAATATTATAATAGAATATAAATTGCATTTTTACAATGAACATTAGTGGTAGAGGCAATAATCAAATAAATAAATACAATACTTTTATCAAAGCCATTTTTTTCCATTTATTAAAGTCAATTTTTCTTAAAGAAAAAAGCATGTTTTTCTTTATTTGCTCCTCAGTTCATCATTGTATTAGTTTACCTAGCGGAGCCAAGAAATATGTTTTTTCTTATTCATAGGCATAAACAGTAAGCACTATTAGACTTCCAGCTCTTTATAGGGGCCATGGCTCACTGAGGAGATTTTACTAAAGACTGCAAAGAAACTGGTTATTTACGATCCTTCCAATTAATAGTGCATTGCTTACACAAAAATATTATCACAACTAATTATTCTTTATTTTTTACCCTTCAGCGTCTTTTTTTTGCTTCTTACTTCAAATATTTGCTTGTACATATGCTCAACTTCATTTAGATATACTGAAGATGGTTTTAATAATTTAAATATTAAATTGTGATTATTTTCAGAGGACAAGAAATAATGAACTTAAGATCTGATAAACATCCCTGTGTCACTTTAGCTCTCATTGCATCAATGCCACGTGTATTCGAATCGGTTCAGGACAAATGCATCACAAAAGCCAACTGTAAAAAAGATTCAAAATCATTTTATGTAAGTTTCAGTTTTTATTTTGCTAATTCATTTAATAACAAATCAGTTTATATGAAATTTAACTACTCTATGGACAGTCAAACTTTCTTTTAATGAAGAAAATTTGATACAAAGAGGTTCCTTAAAAACCACTTTCCAAGATTTTATCTAAGATTTTCTCTTGCCAATTGCATACTTCAATATTTACAAAAACATACACCAATAATACACGTGCATATCGTCGATGGGGAGGTAAAATAGATCACCTGCATTTTTCAAAGACGAATGTTCGTTGCTATCTACCTGTGCCAGAATCGAATTTACGTTTCAGCATTGAAAAAAAATGTGAAATTTTCAATAATTAACTGTCGATTATTGATAAGTTCACATTATTGTCTATATTGAAGCCTAAATTTGGTCAAGACACAGGTAGATAAGAACAAACTTTCATCTTTGCAAAAATGCAGTTGATCACTTTTATCTCCAAACTGATGATATGTAGTAAGTGTACTCATAAGACTGCTTAATACTCTTTATGATAAATACAAGTATATATGTATGATAAAGTAGTTCCTAGGTCATTTTACAAAAATTTATTCCATAAACAGAAAGATTTTTTCTTATAAATATTCTACGTTCCTTAATGGAAACAATTTTAAGTTCAAATATATTTAAGAAAGCTTTTATCTAAACTTTTTCACAATGGTGTATGCAGAAGGGGGATCAGAGGGATATATCCCTCCCAAAATATGCAAAAAATATAATATTAATACCCACCAACATAAGATTTGTATTTTGAATAATATTTTTGTTAATTGGAAGAATAGTTTTTGAACAAATTTTCATACTTATCCTTAACACTTATGCCAAATTTGGCGATTATTTGTCTTCTTCTTATTAAATCCCCCTTAAAAAAAAAAATGAAACCCTCCACCTACAAAATAAAAATCTGCATACGTACCTGCATTTTCAAGACTGGTATCTGTAAAAACTGAATGCCACTAGCAGTACTAGCGAGGGAAGGGCATAGTCAATGTGTTACCAATTTTAACCAAATTTTTTATAATGATTCTACATCCAAAAATATTGAGCACGTTTTCTGGGTGTTCATTCCATTGGGCTCTAGGAGCCGAGAAAAAAATAATAGAACAGACTGAATGCTTTATTTTATACTCTCGAGTTTTGAAAATGATATTGGTATGGTTTTTCACCAAAACATTTGAATTTCAAACTATTTCAAAGAAAAAAATCCAAACTTTAAAAAAGAATTACTTTTTGGTAAAAGAAATTGAAAAAAATATTTATCCTATAGGTTCTTTTAACCTTACAGATTTTTCACTCCAAAAAATATGGCAGATTTTGATTCAGCATACTAAAAAATCTTTATCTTGAAATTATCATCAAAAGAAAAAAATATTTTAATTTTCAGTTCCAAGGGGGCTCAAAATTTGAAAGCCACAAAATTAGGTTTCGGTTTGAAGCTCTGACTCTTGCCTTGAGTTTATTCTTTAATATCCTTTCAAAAGCAAATGACTTGGAGGAAAAACCACATGGATATCATTTTCCAAACTCGAGAAATAAAATAAAGCAGTTTCAGCCTGTTTTATTATTTTTTTTTTTTTTTTTTTTGGCTCTTATGGTCCATTGGAACAAATGCCGGGACACTTTTCCAATATTTTTGGATGAGGAATCACCAAAAAACATTTGATTAAAATCGGTGAACCTGACTGTGCCCTTCCCTTGTAAGTAAACGAGTATCCCATGCCCCTAGAATTTTTTTTTTAAACATGATTTTGCTTGAGTGCTCTTTTTAAATTGGTGAAAGGAAAGTAGAAAATTGAATTTTAAAATTAAAATTTTTCTGTTAATATGAATTAAAAAAACAATAACATACATATTGCACATCCAGGATGAAAGAAGCACAATTCAAAATTTCTGATGTCAGGAATTTTAATAGTTCAACCCTACCATCTCAAAGAGCAGCCAGCTCCCAAATATCATGTCAAACCACTAGACTTTATAAGTGCTCTAGCAGTAGCATATGTTAGAGAAAACACCTTAAGAACTTATATGTTGAACTTAACCTAATGTTTGTTTTAATGAAAACACATTTTTTGAGTTGTGCCCTTTTCATTTTGAATATATTTGCAATATTCAGCCACACAGTTTTCCCCCTTTGGAGACCATAAGGTAACATAAGTTTCCATCAGTTCATAAATAATATTTTATTATTTCTTCTTTTTCTTAAAAAATTATTTACATCATACTAGGAAAACGTATATTTCTTTAGAAATAAATTGCTGGGCAAAAGTTTTGCATAAATATTTACCAAGTCATTTCTCATAGGAAATTCCCATCAACAGTAGCTTTATTTTTTTATGAAAGATTCATGTTGAAAAGTAAATATGTTGTTTTAGTTTTATTAGTAACTTATCCTTATGAATATTTTTATTTTTTTTTCATTAAAATTCTTATTCTATAGCTTAACTAGATGAAATTTAGAAATTTTGGTTCGCGTAAGTTTATATATTTTTTTAAAAATACATTCTTTAAGTTAAAAGAGTTACCATCCCTTTGCAAGAAAAAGATTCTTAAAGATAGATGATTTTTTTAATTTAATTTTGAAAAATAATTATCTTTTTGTATCTTAAGTTCATGATGGTAAGATCATCTGATATCATCGCTATTAGTCAAGAAATATTATTTCCTTACCAAGAGCTAAACCCTAGACCCTTCATGGATTGTAGTTGTACAACTTATTTTTTTTTACATATTATAATTATAAAATCATAAGGGAAAAAAATTAAAATGATTTGTAGTATAATGTTTTGTAGTATATTGTTATTTTATGTGATTCTTTAGTCCAGCTGTTAATATCACTTTATTAAGGATTTTTTTACAGAGTCCTTTCAGTTTTAATTTGATTTTTAGTTTAATTTCAGTCTTTAAGAGGTGTCCTTTTTATACGATTCTTTAAACTCTTAACATTTGTTAGCATCATTTGCTCTTTTGTTCAATAAATTGCTATTCCTGAAGTTACTTTATAGATTTATTGCTACTAATGGATTTTGGTGGCTGCCTTCTGCACTAAATATTGGAAAACATTTCTTTAATATCTCCTGCAAAATTTTAATTCCTAAGTCCTATTCATACTTACAGACTTTACCAATTCCTATAAGTGCAATTTTTAGTGGATATAATGACATTATTTGTAGCTACATATCGGTCATAGTGACTCATTTTTTATTTAGCTAGAGGCTAAAAATATCACTTATAACATTACAGCAGTGGAAAAGGGAAGAGGGTGTCAGCTCTAAATGTAAACAAACTTTGTAACATTTTCAAGGAAGAAGATGAGCTAGCATTTTCAATAGGAGATACTTTGGACTCAATTAATACTTTACAAAAGTTTTAACTTGTAAGCAATTACCTTCAGAGCGACATCATCAAATGTAGTATTGATGCTATTGAGGCTAAAATATCTAATCAATATTATATAAACAAATGCTCAAAGCAGTCCTGCACAACACATTTTTTTAATGTTCTTAAATGTTCAATCTAGATACTATAATAAAAAATTTTGTTTAAAAACTAATGTGAAAAAACAAAATATTCTTCTGCATATTGCACATCCAAACTGATGTCGGTTATAACTAACACTAGCTATTACAATAAAAACCAAGAAACCCCTTCAGGGTTGCTGTGGATGATATCCAGTTTAACTTTGACTGTCAAAGACTTAAAGCTGGTCCAGGCTTCCAAAACTTTGCCAGAATGAGACTGCAAGATTAGGGGATTCTATGGAAAATTATTAAAAATAAATTTCAAAAACCTATAGAATTTACATTTACTTATTCCGTCATTGTTCCTACTCCATTTCATTCTTGCTATTCATCTTTTGTTTTTATGCATAAGATAAAGAGGTAATGTTTGATTGAAATCAAAACTGCATTTAAAACTGAAAAGACTATGTAAAGAATCTTGTATATGATCTTTTCAGTTCTATAAGACGATGAATTGCTTTTTTTTTGGATTGACTTTTTAAAAATAAAAATTAATTTTAGATAAAAGTTATATTAAGTTTAATTTTAGGTAGTATTTCATGAAGTAATTTTCTTCCTCCAATATTATATTTTATTTAAAAGCGTTTATCGCATATTTTTTTTTTTTACTTATTTTTATGTTTTAAGTAAAACATAATATTGGAGAAAGAATTACTTCGTGGAATACTACCCAAAATTAAATTGAGGAGTTTTCTATCAAAATTCAATATATACACTTTTGGAAAATTATTACAAAAAAATTATTAGGGTGGCATCTCATGGAGTTAAGGCAATTTTTTGTTAAAATGTTGATTTTTAACATCTATTTGACAGGGAGAAATTTAAGATTTTGAAATAAAATGAATAATGTTTAGGTGTAGAATATTAATTTGTCAAAAAAACCTTTGTTTTTGAGAAGTGAATATATTAACTTTTGATAGAAAACTCCTCAATTTAAAAAAAAATCTTTTATAAATAAAAAACAATAATAAAAATGTTATATCGACATCATTTTTTAAAAAAGGCAAAAGCGCCATTTTCCAAACTTTAAAGGAAACACATGAAAAGTTTTTTCCGCAAATAACGATTTTTTTTTTTTAATTTTATTCTTTATTGTGTACAGTAGGAGTTAAATGAAAATTTTTTATAATTGCACTATATTTGTAAGACTTCTGGCTCTGTCAAGGCCAGAGTGACAACTGAGAGTCATTAGTATTTGGTGCTTACATCATCAATATTCAATTTTTAGACCACTTCCAATTTTTTTTTCAATATAGTGAGAGCAGGAACCAATAGAGGTGGTGTTTACGTTTCATGATAAATTGAAACCTAAATTTCAAATTTTTGGCGCTTAAGCCTTTTTCAAATAACGTCGATATAATGTCTAAATCATTTGAACTAATTTAAATTAATTTTAATAATGCTTACATTTTAGTAATCATTGTAACATAATAAATATGTAAAATGGTTTATAGCATGGCATATAGGAATATTTTATGAATTTTGGATAAAATGTGTTCAATAAGATTTTTTAAAGTTAATATTGGAAGCTGAGAGGTTTAATCTCAGAATTGTTTCCATATTATTAGAAAAAGATTTTCATTAAATTGCTATGAAATTTTTTTAAATGAAATAATTGAACTATTTTAATTATCCATATGAACATGTAAATATTATTTATAGCATTCAAATTAACAAAATTGATTCATTTCTATTAATATTATTTTATCCAATTAAAATTGAATTAATGTTGAAAACAAAACTAATACTAATATAGCATTATTTTTTTACCTGTAAATATCAGCCTTTTTTTAATTACACACACTATAGCTAATGAGATGGATACTGCATGAATTTGCTTTTAACCCAATTGATTGAAATACCAACTCTTCATATGTAAATTTTTATTTTTTCAGTAAATGTGCTAAATATACTTATTTCTTTCAAAATATGTCTTGAATGATTATTTTGTCCACTTTTTACTTTCTTTTTTTTTTTTTTTTGTGATATCGTTGCAGCTTTATTTTTATAATTAAAAATAAAACAGTATCAATAGAGATCAAATGATCGTCAGCTATGAGTTTATATAAACCTTACACAAATAAAAAGTGGCAAGGAAGAGTTGATACTTTGTGACAAACTAACAATGGCTAGCAAAAAGGGATTGATTATTTTGACTCAGAAGTATTAGTTTGGTAAGCACAGCAATATAATATATCTCATGAAAAGGAGTGTTGCTAAGTTGTTGAGAAATGAGTGAATATACAGTGGGATCCTTGTATAATCCCCTTTCTTTAATGTTTTTGGCCAAGTAAGACGATTACATATACACTCAATGTTAGATAGATGACCAAAGATCGTTCTTATATTGAATTGAGAAAAGATGGAGATGCTTATTTTTTATTTAGCTCCCTATTATATACTTTAACTAGGACAGGAAGAATGGATTATCCAACAGGTTACCATCGTATTATAGCAAGAGAGAGGATATCAAGATTTATTCTATGTGTCCACCACAAAATAAATTTTAAAACGCAAACTGGTGGTTCGAAGAGGAAGAGAAAGAAGAAGAACTGGTGCCACTTCTGACTCGATAAGCCTAAGTGCTGTCTTAATATGCTCAGTCACCACAGCTTCGTGAAGATTTTCTTTTTAATTTTACTTTCATCCACTCTTTTAAGAAATTTTTTCCAGGTGTATTAGAAAAATAATCAAGATAAACCCAATCCTTCATTCCATCAGAGTAGAAGCTCTCAGATTTGTAAATAATAAAATTCAGCTTATACTGTTTACAGTATAAAATAAATTAATAGATGGTAACAAGTCCACTTATCAAGAGCCAAAATATGTAATATGTATACATGGACAAACAACTAAGATATTTGTATGAAGAGAAGTTCAAAGCCAAGAGATAGACTAAGACCATTACTTTCATTTCTATTCATTACCTATTTATTGACAAGATAAGCCCGTATTCTTATAAGGAGAAGGGATTGTGTTAGGTGATAATGAAAAATGAGATGATTAGGGAGGATTTAAGAATCGTTGTATTAAAAGTAACTCTCCATAAACATCAGCTGAGGTTGTTTCAGGCTTGTTTGTATGATCAGATGATTAGCTAGATGCAAGGAAAGTATAGAAAGCTCAATCACCGGAAACAAAATCATGAGGAAGACCTAGGATTACATACAGAGGGTATATTTATAAGTTGGAAGACTAGCGAGGAAAGACAGAAGCACATATAAAACAGCTAGTGTAGAACTTCTAGTTCAGATTTCATCAGAGTTCCCTTCCCAATGAAATGAAGATAGAGGAAGGTAAAAGATAATAATAAGAAAGGAACAGTCAATTTAAAAACAAAAAAATTATGAAAAATTGATTTTAAAAATTTAATAAAAAGCTTCATCCTTAAATAAAGATCATCATGTCGATCAGGAGGCATCATGTCCACCAATAACAATTGATAAAAATCCAATTCCTTTTTAAAAATATGTATGGTATCTTGGTCTATATCAAGAAAGAAAACTCGCCCGGTTCATGCGTACAAAATTAAAAAAAGTTCTGACATGACTATAACATGAACTTTCTTATCTTTCAGACTACAGACTTAGCTTATGAACCAAGCAACTTATTTATAACGCTATACTGAAACCTGTTTCCAGAACTTTGGGGTTCAGCAAAACACATCCATGTAAACAAAATATATACAATTCTTCCAAAAATTGTAAGCAAACCCTGGCTTATTTCAAACCAAAACATGAACATACCTATAGTAAAATCTTACAGGCATGACAAATTCATCACATTTCATTCTTCATTTCACTCCATTCATAGATATTAGTTTAAAAAAATAACTGACTACTAACTAGCAGCCAGTCCATAACTAGATTCTTAAGTCAGCAATTAAGGTTCATGACAAAAATAAATGTTTTGAAAAATAACTAACTGCTAACTAATGTTCCTTCATTGTGCTTGGACACAACAAGCACTTTGCTTTTGGCAGTATTTATTGTCATGTCTTTCCGAAGGAGCTCCTCTTTCCATTCAACAAGGGCTTGCTGTAGCCTTTTCTTAAAGTCTGCAAGAAGAACAATGCTGTCAATCTCTCTGACTCTGGACAAGGACAGGACGCATCTTCCATCTGCCAATTAATGTTGGAGATGTCCTCCTCTCACATATTTTATGTAATTTGTCTCTAAAACATATAAATAGAAGGCAGCTAAAGCTGCCTCCCTGCCTGACCCCTTTATCCATCTGGAATGTATTAATCTCCCTCCCATTGATCTGCACTACTCCTGTTGTACCTTTGCATATTGCTTTTATAGCGGTGATGAGATCCCCTGGGATGCTTTTATTCTCCAAAGTAATCCATATTTCCTGATGTGGAACGGAGTCGAAAGCAGCCTTCAGATCAAGAAAGGCTAGAAAAAGTCCTTGTCCTGATCCCATGCTCGCTCCAATATATTTCTAAGGACAAATATATCCTGCATCTGTCTACCGGATCTAAATCCAGCTTATTCCATTCTCCAAAATTTTCTTTCTCGACTTTGGGTTAACTCTCTAATAGCAGCAAATCAAACTAAATTGAACAGCAAAGAAAACTGTGAATTTGTCAATTTTTTTTTCTTAGTGCAAATAATTTTCTTATACTATTTCTCTGCAAAGAATATTTGTTGATTTTGGGAGTTTATCTTCCTTATGCACACTAAATAGTGCAGGAAGGATGGGTCAGCCTATAGGTTTCCAACTTTGAATGGAAAGGCCAAAAATAATTTCCTGAATTCAACACAAGATAAAAGTCAGCTCTTCCAAGGCGGTATTCAAAACAGCTGTGTGTTTAACTGTAGAGTGCTGTGGGATATTGCCCAGGGAGAAGGAACTTAGCTAGTTCACAAATTAAACATTTCAGCATTTATTTAAAAAAAATAATAATAATTTATAATTTTTCCTTGTTAAAGAAAAATTGGTAAAAGTTGTTAATATTTGTCATGAGCGAAAAATATAATTGGCAAGCTTTTTTGCTGACCAATATTTTTTTAACTTGAATGATTATTATATTTTCAATACATTTTCATGAATACTAATAAATATATCTAAAATTAATGAGCTTAAAAAGTTTAACCTCCAAAGAAAGATCTTGTATATAGTTGCTTGTGTCAAAACTGTCCTCAGATAAAGTACAGCTTCTCATGCCTTCTATGCCCGAAGTGTCTACCATGTAACATTGACTCCAAAGTCAGTGAATCTTTTAATCAGCAGGCCACAATGCCGCTTCCAGCATTAAATGTAAGTTTATCCTATGCACTACATCTGCAAGCATGAAAATGTTTGTGTATCTCAGATCTGAAACTTGAAGATTCCTATATAAAGAAATTGTTTGAACTGTGAATACTATAATTGAATCATAAAAGGAGTGATTTATAAAACCAAATATTCCATACATTTTCAAAACAATATGTTTAAAAGCTGCCTACTTACTGCCAGAAAACCATTCTGATTCCTATCATTATAGCAATCGCAAATTAAAAATAAATTACTCAAGACACAGACAAATACTTTCGGGCACAACGCATTTATTTTCTAGGCGCATAGCATTCACTTTTTTTAGAAAGAATGCTTATTACTTTTTCTAGCCAATTAATTCTAAAGTACTTTTGTTTAACAGAAATTATACTGCCTATGGCAATTAACAGTTATCTGTTAAGTAGGAACTAACTTTATGATTGACTTTATTTTAAATTTAACTCCAAGACCAATAATAACAATATAACATACTGTAGTTTTGTCTTATTTATATTTCTTATTTCACTAATACAACATTGAGCTTAAAAAAGTTTATACTATACACTAATTTTATATTATTGAAAATATTTAACCCATAATGCGACAGGTGGGTCTGTGGGACTCATAGGCATATTTATTTTTCTTATATTGGCAACACCGTGCCTTTAAGATTCCAATACTGGTTTTGCAAATTCTTATTAGTTGTTTCTTCAGTAGTTTACGAAGAGATAGGACGCTGACCTATTTTTTCTACAATTAGTTCGCCGCTTTTTGGAATACACTGGGTCCGTCAGACCCACCTGTTATGACGGGGTGTTTCGCTCCAACTAAGCTCTGTTGAAAGCCACGTATTTATTTGGTAACTGTAATAAATAAATAAAAACAATAAATTTATTTTATCTACTATTTTTTTATTTAAACTAATTAATATTTTTGAAAATTATTCAATTTTCTTCTAGAAGGCCTATACTGCTAAAAAAAATATTGCACACAAATTAACCAGATTTCGGGAATAAATTATTGAAATTAGTAATGAATTAATGAATTTAAAAGGCTACATATATAATATGATTGTAATATATAATAATACCGTCACTGACACCTTTAGTGACAAAATGAACAAGAAACAGCGTTATTGTCTATGTCTATCCAAAAAAGCCTGAAAGCCATGGGTTTACATTGCAAAAAACCTGTGAGCTTGGAATGCTCAAAAAAGTGTGAAAAGAAAGTATAAATCAAAGAAATTAATATTCATGTAATAAGATATCATGACAAGGAAATTGTTTTGTTTGAAAGGATGTGGATAAAATATTTACTTTTCCAAATATATTATTCTTTTTATTGTGAATAAAGATAACAGAGCAAAACGTTTTCCAAATTGAATGAAACTCTAGTCAATCAAAGTAAACATTGGTCATTTTGAACTAACGATAAATTTTTTAAATAAAACTAGATTAATCTTATAAATCATAATATTACTGATTAGTGCCATATTTCAACAAAAGTTTATATTATGATTATAAGTATTTCATTTTGAATCATTCTTTGTTTTTCTCTAACCGTTTATAGTTATTTAATTTCATTTTTTACCCTCTGTTTTACTCTAAAAAATTAAAGTGTACAAAATTTTGATTTCTGATTTTTTTTTTGCTGCCTAATACCTTTTCTAGAAAAATAAATAAATGAGAACAATAATAATTGCATAATATATTAAAGGGATGTTACTATTTCTGAGAGACCCACCTGTCACCAGAAAGCAGTAACTGGCACCTGTCACGTCATGTGTTAAAATCTTGCAATTAAAATGACTGCAGTTCTATAAAAGTGTCAAGTAACAATAATAGTATAGCAGGATACTTATTATTAACCATTCCATGATATACAGATTTGAGATTCATTGTACATATCTGCTCTTTGTCTGAAAAAAATGCTTGTAAATATTTGTAATGTTTGCATGGCTTTGATTCGCCATTAATTGTGCTTTGGAATAGCTCCTGATTACACCGCCAAGATTGACTTCAAGAATTTTGGGACTAATTCACCTGAAAGAGTTAGTAAGATGTAATGCCAGTGAATGTTTTAACCCTATACCCATTCACCAATATTTGTCATTTCCTTAACACCGCAAAATAAGTTTCTCTCACTCCTAGATAAAATACAATTTCCAAAACTACCAACGCTCTGCTAAGGAATATGCTCTCATAAGGAAATTTCAACCCACCTGGAAACCCCAGCCACTCATCGTAGTAAATGTAAGTTATCTGATTTGGGTGTGTTAAGTTATTATAATGTTGAAGTTTGAAATTTTTATTTTCATACATGTATGCATAAATATTTGTAGAAAATTGTTATCTTTTATCCATAATAAAAAAATATATAAATAAATAAATGATGTAATTTATTTGAAATTTTTTAGACCTAAAAAACTAAGAAAGTAATTCATATTGGCTTCAACTGCTTCATTTTTTTCTTTTAATTAACATTGTAATTATTTTTAAAATCTTCATTTATCATAATTTGTTCATTTTTGTTTATTCTGCATTGTTTTGTTTCTATTTAAATACTTTTAAGTAGTATTCGCAGCAAATAGCATTTGGATCTCGTACTTTCCTAAAGTCTGGAAACAAATGATCGTAGTGCCGCTACTCAAACCGGGGAAGACGGGAAACCTACCGGAGCACTATCGGCCAGTCAGTCTTTAGTCTCCTCTCGCACATGAGCAAGATTTTTGAGCGGCTTCTTCACCACCATCTGATGAAGCGCTGCAATGAGGAGCCCATCATCCAGCCGGAGCAGACTGGCTTTCAAAGAGGGGTCATTCCTCCTCCGCTGTCTGCAGGAGTTCAGGTTTCCTGCCTCCCTATGCCGATTGATTGGATGCTATCTTAGCGGAAGATCTTTGGTTGTATGGGTAGGAGAGAGTCTATCGCCTTCACACGATATCGTCTATGGAGTACCTCAAGAGTCTGTACAGGGACTAATACTGTTCGTCGTATTCACGGCACCAGTGCTCTCGGTTCAGTATCCAGGGGCAGTAGTAGCAGCCTGTGCGGACGATATCAGCATCTACGCCACCAGCGTTAACGCCAGCTGGGCCCTCGAGAAGGCACAGGCAGCATCAGCGGCCATAGTGGAAGACCTCTGACTGAACGGCATCAGGGTGAATCTGGCGAAGATGGACGCTATCATGATGTCTTTTCAGAAAGGGAAGAAGCCTCTGCCCAAGGCAACCAAGATGGAAACAGCAAACCGGTGTCTCTCCAACTTTATTTTCTACTTTGGCGTCACTTTAGACAGGCACCTCACTTTCTCCGGAGAGATTCCTCACATCAGGGAGAGATTCAAGCTGGTCTGGATGAAGTCATATAGGCTTCACTACCTGCTCACTTTGGCTGAAGCTGCAAATTTACAAAGCCATTATAAGGCCAACCATGCTCTACGGTGCACAGCTGCTCCGGCACATGTATAAGTCTTCCTTACGAAGACTGCAGAGCTTCTAGAACTCCGTTTTTCTGCGGATCGTCTGTGGGACCTCACTCCAATGAGCAAGAAATGCCACCATCTATGAGGAGTTTCAGCTACCCTCAGTGCCGGAATATTTAAGCCGGAGGCATATCAAATTCTTTGATGGGCTGAAGGCCTGTGTCAACCCTCTATTCAGAGACATCACCCCACCACCAAGGCCTGGGAGGTGGCAGGGCTCTGTCCCCTTGGTCGACGTGCTCGCCGAGAGAAGGGGTCTGGACTCTGCAGTCTAAACCCATTTCTCTTTATTCCTTTACCAGCAGAATGGTTCCTCTCCATTCTCTACAAATTAGTGAGGGCCAATGCCTGCATGTGAAACCTCTGCATGCAGCGAACATTTACACAGCTTTGCCTTGTAATACAATACCTTCGGGTAATGTAAGGACTTGAGATATTGTTCATTTATGTATTTAAATGAGATTTTTAAATAAACGGAGGATAAGAAAAAAAAAGATGTAATGAATTAGGGAGATCAGTTCTATGATTAGAAGAAAACAGTAAAACATTTTATGAGTAAAACATGACCTCTTGGAAAAATTTGAAACTTCATTCGAAAAATCTACCATGGAAAACTTTGAAAAAAGAGTCCATCACAAGGCGAAGTAGAGAATCTTGCGGGTACTATGGGACTATGGAAAACCAATTTCTTGGCAGTAAGTGATAATGAGTTAACAGTATCTGCCTCAATCTGGAACTAAGGAGGACTAATGTGCAGGGCAGGGCTGTTAGTTCAGTTGTCACGAGACGAATATGCTGTTATAAAGTTCATTTTTTTTTTCTTCTTATTGATTCTATTAAACTTTGAGAAGATAAGTTCAAACTGTTATTTTTGTTCTGTTACCAAAAAACTATCCGCATTCTACATCGATTCAAATGGATCTATTGTAGCGATTTTCATTCCTAAATCTGTTCTGGTCCCCTAATTTTTCTAGATTACACATCAAATCCGAGGTGGCAATGTTTAATATAGGAACCCCATGGGTGCTGGGTATACGGAACAGCTTCAAAAATCACTCTAGAGAAGCCAAAATAAAAAAGGTTTATTGTTCCATCGATCCATCGGGAAATCACTGGTTGAAGAGAAGGAAGGGGTAAAATAAGAAATGAAGCAGGGTTCATATAACAAAATTAATTTTTGACTTAAAATCATTGTTCTAACTTGATTTTTCTAGCAATTTTTTTTAAATGTATTTGAAAAAAAAACACTAAAACACTTATTGCCCACACCTCAGAGCCACCAATTTGACTTTTTTGATAACATTGAATTTTTCCCATTTATTAGCTGGAGGAGCGGAAATTCGAAATTGGTCGTGTATGACTAATATATAAATCTAGTAATTACCAGAGGGGGCAATAAATTTTTTTGAAATTTCTAGCACTGATAAGCCAAAAGTAAAGTGGTATTCCGCATCGTCCCTATCTTGTCCTACTATCAAATATGAAAAAATGAGACTTTCATATTCGACACTTTGAAACGCACTAGGCGAGGCAAATATATATTGTGGCAAAGTCTTGAAAACCTAACCCTCAAAAGACACAAGAAGTCAAAACGTGAGGATTAGGAATTCAAGAATGCGTGCAATGCTGCCTTAACTGGTGCGTTTTTAAAGACAAATCTGAAAACCGCATTTTTTCACATTCGATAGTTGGACATAGAAGGGACGATTTTACCACATCTTCCTATATATATATATTTTTTTTTATTATTTAATACTAGAAAATCCTCAACCTTTCGTTGGAAAATTATTTTGAAAATTATGTTTAAGTGGAATATAACAGTTGAACTAACAGTGAACAATAATAACAAAACCCTGTACCTATTAATTTTATGAATTGGATTGGGCCAGATCAGGCGCTGCTCCCATAAACTATGAAGAGATCATTAATATTTCTGCTACAATAAAAAAGATCGGAAAGTGAAATTTGAATGTTATTATTTGTGTATGTTCATCATTTTAATATTTTATGTTTTTGGAATTTTGTTTGCTTATGCCAATTCATAATTCAGTCAATAAAATGTGTTAATGCTATTTATTTCGAAATAAATTGCATAAAATACAATTATAAAACTGTTAATTTTTTTTATTGAGGAGGGAGTATGAAAGTAAGGGCACCAAATTAAGCTTCCCTCCCCCCTGAAAAAATCCTAGATCCGGCCCTGGGCACAGAATACCTTTTGGGCACGGGTTAGGCATCCTGGATGAAATGTGAACAAACTTTCCTGAAGGTGTGACCTCATAATGGCTTCAGCTGTCAAACAAGAGGTTCTTCAGTGAGCCTGATATCACAACTTTGAAAATTAATATCTTTTGAACTGATGATCTTAGGGAACTCTGGTTTTCACCTAAATGTTTGATATGTGCGGTGTTATAAATATAGAAACAATAAAAACATGCCATTGTCTTTGGGCTCTAAAAATAAAAAATGTCTCATTTTTTCATCTTTACATACATAAATTTTTTAATATGTAAACATTGGGCCATGAAGTGAAACAAGTGATAATCAGATTGTGCCAATCTAGGTAAGAGACTAAATAAAACCCCAAATATTCAATCTCTGACAATATTTGGCATGTTGTATGGGACTTATTGCTACAAGAGTACATTTACATTGACCAAAACTAGGATATCTTTCACTCTAAACAGAGTGAAAAGTTTATTTATTTTGGTTTATGTTGCCTGTATAGGATAGTTTTAAATAATCTCATTTTCATTAAATGATTTTTAATTATTTATTTTTTCATCAATCAACAAAATAAAAAATACTAAATCATTCAGTGAAAAGAGAACCATTTCAAACAACTTCTTGTATTGACTTAATGAATGTAATGCGATTCCTAATCATAATTTTTTGGGTCTAAAATTTTTCAGATGCTCCATTTTTAGTCTAGGTTTCATTTTAATAATTTATAATTTAAAAAAATCAGATATGTTTCTGTTCTTTTTTTTTTCTTTTGTTTAATATTTGGAATCATCTGATTGTTTTGTCTTGTGTGTTAATTATATGGAATTAGTATAGAATATAGAATTATTGTGAACAATTTTATTTATGCATGAATTTTTTAAAAATAATTGTGATTGATTTTAACTGTCTTTTCTATAAATAAATTAGATTTTCTTAACAATCATAATTATGTTATGAATGTTTATAATTATTTTTATCGATGTATATAGAAATAGAAAAACTTTACCTATCATTTAATTTTTTAGGAAATCAAATTTAAATATAAAAATAAATGTTTAAATGAGTAAATTAACCTTTTTGTTTTAATAATTCATTATTTTAAATCTAATAGTATTAAAAAGTCTTTATGTGTTAATTTTATTATTCTTTAACTTGATTGATACACTTTCAATAATTTAATTTAATAATGTAATTTTCAATAACAATTTTAATGAATTTATTTTGATTTCAATTTAGCTCAGATGTCAAAAACAGGAAAACTATGAAATATCCATATTTATACTAAATTGTTAGTTCTCAAGAAACAATAATAAAATTTAAATTTTGTGGTTCTATTAAATTAAAAACAATTTATTTAATTGGACATATTCTTTAATGATTTAGTAATGACTCAGTAATAAGGTATCTGAAATTATATTTAAAACATTTGTTTAGCTGTTTACTTTTATTTCAGATTACTTTTATTTTCAGATTCCTTCAACTCATGTGCAGGAATATACAATTTTTGATCAACAACATTTTAATTCACTATTAAAGGACTGATCAAATTTGTGGCACAATCAAAAATAAAAATTCACTTGCCAGCATGCTTTTTATTCTAATAAAAATTTAAAAAGTTTGGTAATTTTATAATTCTGAAAAGAATTACTAACTTCTTTCATTAAAATTAGGAATTTTAATAAACGTATTTTATGATAATAAAATCTTTTGCATCATAATACATAGTTACTTCTTAGATGTTATTAAGAAATTTGATGTTCATGTTGTTATAGATTTTCATAGATCAAAACTGTTCTTGTCTTTAAACTGAGAATGAAAAGTATTGTTGAGTTATATTGTATATTTTAGTCCTGACGGTGGGACTAATATCCTGAAACATTGGCACTTAACTAAATAAAAGATTTAAACAGAATTTAGTGAGCCTCATTGCTGTATCATCATTAATTAAATTTTAAAAAAATATGGTTTCATACTACTTTTTGTTTTACATGTTATGAGTGCACCATATGGTTCACCTGTCACAGAAAATATAAAAGAAGGCTTTCTCGCTGTATACAAACATTATATTTACATATAAAACATATACAAAAAAATTTCTCCTTACAATTTTGACTGTCTGATTTTTATTCAGCCATTTAAAGTATACTTTAATTTCTGAATGTTAGTCACCAATTCATTTATTACATTTATAAATTGAGACATTTTATTACATGTAAGACATATTTGCCAACATTGTATGTGATATTTGTTAATAAAAAAAATAATAGAAATGGTGTTGGTGAGTTTGATTTCTAATTATGAACAAAAATACAAATAAATAAACTCATTTATTTTACTGCTTTATATTATTGTATATAATATCTTATTGTTGTGTTACTTGAGGCAATGGTTCAACATGGACGAGTGGAATTACTTGCACATCCTCTCTCTCAAAAATATCTTCAAATGAAGTGGAATTCTTATGGCAAATATTTTCACATGTTCCACCTCCTCTTCTATCTTATTTTTCTTGTCTTTGTGACCATGTATTCATCACATATATTAAATGTAGCACACTGCTTTCCGAAAAATACTACTACAGCAGAAAACACTGTAAGTATATCCAAAACATCATTTTTTATTTAATTTATATTTTCAACCAATAATTAATTTATATTATTTTTTTTTTAATGCATTTCTATTTTACTTTTAGACAGTTTTGTTTATGACGAATATTAAGTGCATTGAAAGAAAAACGACAAACTTGGAATACTTCTCTTCATCTGCTATACTTTTGTATGTGGCTGTAAATGCACTTCGAGAAGTTCACCAGTTACTACAGCAGAGATGGCAGTACTTAATGGATCCAACAAATTTAGCATCCTGGCTGTTGTATCTCTCTGCAACACTCATGGTGTTACCATTATCAGCGGAGCAAATACAAGTGCCCTGTGCTGCAATTACTGTATTTCTTTCTTGGTTTACTCTTTTATTGAATTTACAAAGGTATGTGGATTATTTTTTAAACAATAATAGTTTTTTATTTTAATAGAAATCTTTTCATTTTGCGAACTTTTAATCAATATCTATCGATGCGATCCATTAATGAACTGATTCAACTCTGAGTGTGTGATCAGTGACTCAAGAAAAACGAGTGGTAGCTCTTTCTAATCATGAAATGCACTCTCTGTTCATCACATTATCACATAGCGCCAATTCAGAGCAGAACTTAACTCCAAAAATTAAATTTTACATTAGAGGATTTTTTTACTTTTTGTTTTATCATTTCATGATATGAATGTATAAACCAAGTTTTTTACTTCTTTTTCTCCAAACTTTCACTTGAATGGTCACGTCTGGTGATAATGATCATGACACCACCTTTACTTCAACCATCTCTGTCTCGAAATCTATAATACCCTAAAATACCTCGAAATACCCTCTGATGCTAAAGCGTAGGTTGTTAAGGTGGGTTTCTTGAATGCAAGCTACATACATTTTTTGTCATTTAGCTGTTTAATTAGAACAATTTTTGACAAATGAAGGGGTTTTTCTGAGTTTTGGGTATTATTTAGTGTGTCTTTAAGCACATTGTGTTTATTTCTTAGTATGGAACCATCAGTCGCTGGAGGTGGCTTCTCTGAGTAGGGTCAGATAATCTACTTGCCCAAGGAACAACCCGCAAGAGAAATACCTCTATCATTTGTTTTATGCTGTCATACGCTGCTTTGAAATCTATGAAAAGATGGTGAATTTTGGTTTTATATTTGCAACCTGTTTCAAGAATGGTCTGCATACAGAAGATCTGGTTCAAGGTGGATCTTCCTTTCCTAAATCCACTCACGCTCGGCATACAGTAAGAGACGTGTCAATAATTTCAATTCAATTCTTTTTCTTCCACCGACTTTTATTGATTTCATCATCTTCTTGTTGTGAACCTACTTTTTTACAAGTGCCTTCGTCTCTATAGTTGAGAAAGTTATTAAAGTATAATACTCCATACTCCATTCTGCAAGAACTTCAGGCATGTCAATAAGTTACCCTCAGACGAAATCTCTATTTTCTTTGTTACGGTATAGGAGTTCAACCTTCTCCAGCTCTTCCCTCTCTTTCTGTCTGTTGTTTCTTCTTGTGATGTAATCGTTTCTCATCCTTCCTTCTCTGCCTGTATTCAGCAACAGACCTCCTTGTACTCGTATTTTTCTAATCATTGCTTGATATGATACGTTCATCCTGTTTGTTGCTGTTCTGCATTGCTCATGGAGCTGCTTCCATTATTGCTTTATGGCAGTCTGACCAGTACCTTTGAAGGCGTACTTTAGAATCACTTACTTCAAATTAGTTATGCTGGATCTCTGTATCTTTCAACTTTCTCACATTCCGTAGATTGCTTCTATGGTATCTTCCTATAAGAATATGGACAATCTGGTTTACCACTGACCGGTCGAGTGACGTCCAAGTGCCCTTGTGGATATTTTTTTACGAATAAAGAGTGTTCCCCACAACTAGATTTCTAGACGCTGCGAAATTTTTGAACCTTTGTCCATCGTTATTGGTTGTATCTTGAAGGCTGTTCCTATTATCCACTGGTTTATTGCTTCTTTAGAGGGATTACTGAAGGCTATAGAAGCTAGCAATTCCCTTATCTGCAATTATTTCATGTTCAAAGTTCAGCAATGCCAAGGAATTGTAAAGAACTGTAGTCTTCTTATAGAGCCAGTATTCAATTTTCAGCACTTTTTCTTGTTTCAAGTGCAGTAATTTTAAGATTTTTTTTTTTAAGGCCATAGAGTTATGGATTTTTTTTCAACAGATGAATTTTGTGTCCTGTAATTTTTGTAATTTTTAAGAAACTAACAAACTGCCAGACTTGATAAATAATTGAGAATGAGACAGACAAAGAAAGTGAGTAATAATAAACTAAAATGAAAGTTGTAAACCAAAACCGCTGCTGCGAAATTGGTGAACATGATATAAACAATGGAAATTTAGTTGTAGTTTGTGTAACAGTGTGGCTTTACCAAGAAGCTATAAGCACTAGGGGGTAGGCAGGTGGGTTAAAGGTTATTTTTGTTTGCTGAATAGGTTGTTTTTGTTTTTTTTTTACAAAATCTATTTTCAATTGGTTTTCTCTCCGATTTTTGGAGTTAAAAAAACAAAATCAATTATAATTGATTGTGTAAAAAAGTGATTATTGGTTATAACATACCGGTTATTGACATCACTACCCTCCACACTACCATCACTCTTTGGTTCCTCTTTTCGGTTACTCACACTTTTTAAATTTTATTTATAATTAAGAACAAAACAAATCAAATTCTTATAATTTCTCATTACATCTCCTAAATTTCAGAGCTATTGATGAATGATCCTGTTAAAATTCAGCTTAATAAAAAATAAATTTATAATAATTAAACTATTATTGGATATTTAGTGTTCTATCTAAAAAAAAAAAATCAGTTTATGTGTTAGAAAAAGGGTGCTATTCAATCATTTGGATATCATTTTTATAGTCTCTAGATAACTCTCATATTTTGGTTTCGGATATAATTACTCATCCCAATATTAGAGCAAGTAGAATTGGCTTTCTTTGGATTAATTTATTAAATTTTGATGACAAGATCAAAAATTGGATGAAGAAACAGATATGTTTTTATTGCTGTTTTTTTTATTTCTCAGTTATCTTATATTTCCTTTAGCACACCAAATGTGAGCCATGCATTATTACCGATTGCATGGATTGTCTCTGTAAGATATTTGTACATTTTCAAACATACAACTGATTTTTTTAATATTCTTTATTGTTTATATAAATATTCTATATCATATCATGAGATGGTATTTATAACTTTTTATCCATTTTTAAGCATATCAACAAGTTTTCTTTAGTATCGAATTTATTATACATAATTATAATCTTAATGTGTGTATTTATAGATATTTTTAATTTTCTGATTTATTTTTTCTAGGTTTGATCTTGTAGGAATATATGTTGTGATGTTTCTTGAGATCCTACAAACTTTGATCAAGGTGCTGATTGTATTTTCTATTTTGATCATTGCATTTGGTTTAGCATTCTTCATCTTATTGTCAAGGGTATGCCATTTTATTATTTATTTTATAATTTCTGTTATAATTTTCAAATATAATTTATTTTTAAAATTTATCTTCCATGATTCAAATCTCATTATTTCGTAATTGCTTATTAAAGTAATCTTCATACCTAATTTGATACCAACCATTACTTTTTATCGTTTAAAGTTGCTAAAATTTTAAGGTTGTCTTTTTTTTATTTATTGATTTTTTTACTCTCTTTCTCACTATGTTTTATTTCTTTAGATGGGAAAGAGTTGAGTTCTGAAAATGGCTATAGAATAAAATGCTGGTGTTCTCTAGAATAAATTTTAATCTAAAATATGACATCATTTCTATGAATAGTACAATTTAATACCTTAAGGCCTTAAGGAATTTAAATTTAAATAAAACTTTTCCAGCTGATACCATATGTTTCTGTTTATACATGCTTAAAATTTTTTTCATATATTTATATATATATAAAAAATAATATACAAAAAACAAGACTATAATATATATGAAATCACATTTTATTTTACAATAAAAGCTTTATCTACCCCCAAAAAAATATGAAATTTATGTATTGCATTGCTATACTTCTTATAATCAATATCCATTTATGTTTTATATAAATTTTAAATAATGTTTTTAATTCATATTTATATTTAGAATAAATCTTTGAGTCTGTGTTTATTTTCTTTGTTGAAGGGTGGACATGTTTCATTCAGCAGCATTCCAATGTCTTTGATGAGAACGTTTTCAATGATGCTTGGCGAAATAGATTTCCTTGGAACTTATGTTCATCCTCTTGAGGATGAGGATGGTCCTTCTTTACCTTTTCCCTTTACAGCATTTATTGTACTTGGTCTTTTTATGGTATTAATGCCCATTCTTTTGATGAACCTCCTTATTGGTCTTGCTGTTGGTGACATTGAGTCCGTCAGAAGAAATGCTCAGTTAAAAAGACTGGCAATGCAGGTAGTTATTTAGTTCTGATTTCTTGGTATAAAGCAATTGTTTTATAGGCATAACAAGCATAGGGTACATTTGAGCTATCCTTCCTCTCCTCCCATTTCCTAAGAAGCTTTGACGTAAAACGTATAAAATTCCTGCTTATACCTATTAAAGTAATTAAGCATATGTCATATCCTTAATTAATTAATATCACATATTAATAGTAATAAAGCATTCTTGTTTATTGCTACTAATAAAAAATAGTTTATCTAAGCATTTTTTTTTTAAAATAAGTTGTTAATGATTCCTTCACATATTTAAATAGTTTTTAAATATTGCTTATTGTGTTATAGGTGGTACTGCATACTGAGTTAGAAAGGAAACTTCCTCAAGTTCTTCTTGAAAGAATTGATAAAATGGAACTTATTGAATATCCAAATGATAAATGCAAGCTTGGATTCTTAGATCATCTGCTTCGGATGTGGTTTTTCAACCCTTTTTCTGAAGATGGTAGGATATTGGATTGATAACTTAATTTTTCTTTTGAATCAAATTATTCTTTGAATTTGGAACCTAGATAAATGCTTTCAAACTTCATATTTTCTAATTTAAAATTCTAAGCTTATTCTATATAAACTCTACCTATGGATTTATACATCTAAGAGATGACAAACAAATACTTGATAGATTAACACCCTTGTTCTGCATATATGAACTTCTCTGTTCCCTATAAAAGAAAAAAGTGATGCAATACATCCTTTAGCAATAACAGATTTGTGGCCTGTAATAAATTAGGATTCATGACTTAGTCTATCTCATGCCTAACATGTTACTGTTCTCCTTTTTGCTTCATTCTATCTTGAGTCTATCAGAAGAAATACTCAGCTAAAAATATGGCAGATGTTAACAAAGGATTTTAGGCTATCTATGAACAGTGTAATTTGTTTGATTTCCTAGTGCCACTGCTTTTGTGGCCATGTTGTGTTTTTAAAGTACACAAAGATAAATTAAAAATGTAATTTTATAATTTTCTAGGTTTAGAAATGGTTTTGGAAAATAATGAGGATTTGGTGACTGAAGAGATAACTAAGATGAAAAGGAAACTAAAAGATATAACAAAAATACTTGACTCACAAGGACAACTTCTGAAACTCATTGTTCAGGTAAAAATGGAATTATATTCTATCAGATAGTGGATAGCTTATTACATTTTCCTAAATGGATAATGAATTATTCAAATTATACAACTATAATTGAATTATACAAAAAATTACACTAGCTTAAGATCAAACATATAGCAGTTTTACATTTACTTTAACTAAATAGAAAAAAAAATCAAGATGAATGTAATTTCTATAAATTGCTGAACCAACAGGAAATTAAATAATATTATTAAAATTGCTCTTTTATGTTATTTTCAAGTATCATTGCTTTCAATCTAATGAAATATTAATTGAGTAATTAACTGTCATGTAGTTGTAAGTCAGACCATAATATAAAGCTTTAAATGTTAGGTCACATTTCAATTGATATACTGTTCAAAGTATATTGTTTTAGATTTCCATTTATTTAACACTCAACCACTCTTGAAATTGACGGTGGCTTAGTGAACTACAAAGATGAGGCATCCTATACGATTATTATTTTGTTTTTTTCAAGTATCTTCTAAAACAGCAAGATATTCAGATATATCAGATTGTAAATAGTATGCTCAGATGAGATGAGAATAAAAAACCAACTTTATAGTATCTAGAAGGATGGTGAGGGATTGGCCATTCTGTGATCAGATTTACCCAAATTTGTGTTTAGCAAGTCATACCATTGAAATTTATCTGATTGCTTTTAACTGATGTTTGAAATTGATCTGAGCCTTAGCCAGTTAGTGATGGCAGCAGCTGTGGCTGAAGAAAAAAAACAGCTATATTCTCTGTCTTATTTGCTTCACGTTCCGTAGATGATTTTCGTTCTTATATATGAGAAATGTAATTTATGGAAGGTAACGATTCCAGAAGCAACTTAACGACCATTTTTGAGTCTGATACTGATCATGTTTTTTCAGTTGCATCAGAGATGATAAATATATTTGTTCTGGTTCATCTATGTAAGTTTTAACTAAAATTAAAGCAAAATATTCTGACCTATTGGGTTCCAATATAGGATTCTACAGTCAATATTCACCTATTTAACCACTAAAAAATCTTAAATGGTTGCATACCCATTTAAAAAATATTCAAGCTAATTTAATTATTGTAAAATATACAAGAATTTCTTATGACACTTTCTTAGTTCAATTATTATTATTAAAAAATAAAAAACATAATGCCATGATTTTTCTGTGGACTATCGATATATGTTGACCATTAGTTGGTAAATGCTGTTATAAGTTACACTCATTGGCTGGCCTATTCATCTTTTTTTTTAATAAGACAATGAAGATGTAATTTTTAAAAAAAAGTTGATGTTTTTTTTTATCATGATTTTGTTTTCAAACAGAAAATGGAAATCAAGACAGAAGCTGATGAAGTTGACGAAGGTGTATCTCCCCGTGAACTTGAATCCGGCCCTGGAGGTGGTTCCAAGTGGACGTCACCTAGGGTCAGAAACAAACTTCGTACTGCACTGAGTTTCTCAAAAGCACACCCTATCAAGTAGTTTGCACAGCGAATGACTGCAGATATTCAGCTCATTCCATAATTTTTATGACCACTTCTGCAAATGTACATTTGTAATGAAAATAGTTTTTAACCAGTAATTTTAATAAAATAAATTACTGCGAAGTAATTTTAAATGGTTTTACAAATATATGAATTTAGTTTGCTGCACACATGTAATGCAAATTGAAAACATATTTTTATAGTAGATAATTTTATGTAATTTTCGATTTATATATACTTGTTAAAATGACTATTTTCAATTGGAAAGAGAACATAAAATTTTGTCAGGAGATTTTATATTTGCAGTGATGTTAATTCATAAGCATTGTGTAGTATTTTCATAGCAATGAAAGGAATAAAGTATATGGGAAAAATTATCATATCTTAAGCCTTCTTTTAATTAAAGGATTTAATGATGAATTAAATGTAAAATTATTATTATTTTTTTAAATGTTAAAATGAATGATTGTTTAAATAAAGATTTTAATTTAGTGAGTTAATGGACTTTTTTTTTTTGTCGATTGTGTTTGAGGTAATGTTTTTCCTCAATGTTAAAGGCACAAAAATAACCTCAACAGTAGCCTTTATTTTACTTGAAATTTCAGGACATATCATCATTCCCATTGTATAATTTAGATATGCATTTAGATTATGTATAATTACAAACAAAGGAACTTGAAGAAACATGGCTGTTTGATGGATGAGGACTGAACTGAAGAGAGATGGTCTGAGGTTACTCCATGCTTAACATCATTGAGAACATAGTGGCAAAAAAAGAGATAAATAGTTGATTAAATATAAAATAAGATTATTTTATTAATTAATTAAATCAATAAAAATGAACGGTATAATTTTAAAATCAATTCGCATTATCAGTGTCTGCTTCCGAGCTTATCCAAACGTCACAATACTAGCACTATCTAGCACCATTTCTGCTAAACTAACTGCTTTATATTAAATTGTAAGATCAGTTGTTATTAATAAAATTATTACTGCTGTTATTAGGTATTATTTAAAATGATTAGTGTTGTCAATTTTCACTCACTACGCTCCTTCAAGAGATAAACAAAACCCCAACGAATCCTTTTCAGTTGAGGACTGGCCCTTTCTGTAATTTAAATTACAAGTATACCCGGGCGAAAACTCTCGCGTTAGATATCAATCCTTCTTCTAATATATAATACATTAGAAGTATAAGCGATATTAGGAAAACATATTTATTCGTGTAAACAATATAATATTACCAAAAAAGTGTATTTAAAATACAGATTTGGTGAAGCTACATGGTTTGTAATGGCAATGTTGATGTTACAGTTCATACTTAATAAGTATGAAGCTTACCCCACTGTTTTTACATCTCTTCAATTTAGCAGTTAGGCAGTTAGATTCAGCTTTATCGTTTTCCATGTGTACTATTCATATTTAAGAGTGCCCTCTAGGGTTGGACATGGGAAACAATATATAATTTCCCACTCATTAAAAGTTTAGTGTCTAATGTTTAGATTAAGTCTAAACAGTCTCAAACTGATATAAAGTTGCCATGACAACGACACGTACGCAAGATGGCATAAGGCTCGTGCGGACCTATATCGTGCATTATCTCAAAAACGGTAGGTTTTAAAGCTTTAAAACGCTGGACCAGTACATGATCTTGATGCCCACGTCAAAATCTTCAAAACCCAACTTATCCCGTCTCGATCCGCCGACCCTCAGTCGTCAAAGCTTTGAAACCTCCCAGTTTTTCATTACTGTTATTTAAGCCCTAGTAAGAATTTAAGAAACAAAATTGGAATTCGTCACATCTCCGTGAAATTTCCTTTCTTTTGATACCTCACTCGTAATAATATATAGTATTGAGTAGTGATTACTACAAATTCTGTAAGCCATCAGAAGTCGACTACTCTAATAATTTTAAATAATATCTTATAAAAGCAGTAATAATTAAAGTTACTACGAATTTTAGAATTGAATACAAAGCAGTTAGTTTAGCAGAAATAGTGCTAGATAGTGTTAGTGTGGCGGCCTTTGAATAAGTTCAGATGTAGACACTGATAATGGGAACCGATTGTTAAATTGTACCAAATTAACTATAAGGTAAAACTTTGAAAGTCAACTATCAACAAAACTTTCAGTTATTCAGATATATATATTAGATATTATTGTGGAAGCATTTTAGAATCACAGCACTTTGTATCATATTATACTCATAAGAATGCAGTACCAACAATATGACAGATATTTACAAAGGTTATTTCACAAGAAAATGATAGCTTTAGCAAGTTTTTTGTTTTACCATCATCATTAAAGTCAATCCTCTCTACCACCTATACAATCTGAGGAAGAAATCTTTACAGATTTTTCTACACCTACCGGGCCCCTTTTATCTTTACAATATAATATACTTTTTTATTTCTAAGAAGTAGGAACTAGTCGTATATATAATGTAAATGCTTTTAAACTTTCTGCAATGTTTATTCTGATTTATTTAGTTTAATTTCATACTTAATATTTCCTACTTTGAGCATCTCCAATATACCACAACACACTTACAAATGTAAATAAAACGCAAGAATGGAAGAAAATCTATGTTCATATGTAGAGCAATGTCTAGAGGAGATTGATTTTAATTTCATAATGGATTTGCACAATAGACATTGGCCTCACCCAGCCTAGAATATGGTAGTAACACAACTTTCCAGCCCCATCTGTAGCATGAACACAATACAAATTTATGGATGGCAAAAACTAGAAGCTGAGAACAGAAGCCAAGCAGATGTCCGAGGCTGCCTCTTCAGGTTAAGTGATGGATTTGACTATCTCCAAGCCCATCTGCATTGCAGAAGATGCCTATTGTGCAATAACAGAATGGATGACAGACATCTTTAATTTTTCTTAACTTCTGTTTTGCCAATTCATTCTTGATGATTATGGTAGTATTATTTATTTAATTTGAACATTCAATCCTTTCAAATCTTTTCTGGCCACAACTTTTGTTGCCCCATGCCTTGGAAATTGCCTCATACCTCTCTATATGGTTGATACTGCTTTCTCATAATTTAATAGATGGAATATATAAAAACCACCAGTTATAAAATAAATCGTGTTGTCTTGTTCAGCTTACGTTTGAAAGCTCCTTCTGGAACTTTGTGATGTAATAGATATTGGGTAAATGCAAAAATAAAGCAGATTTCCTTCTTTGCTACTTTAAAATCAATTGAGTTGCACAAAACGAATTCCATATATACCATAACAAACCTTATTCTATATCATCTCTTTCACACAAAATTCAAACAATAAAATAATTTTGTTTAGTCTGTTTAACTCTCACAGTAAAACGAGAGTCCTATGGTCAACAATCTTTCCCCCTACAGACTTTCCCTTTGACTTCCGGAGATGACTTCCTCCACAAATTCCAAATTTATAATTTAAATTTAATTATTTACATAATTGAAATGAAACATATTTAAATACAATAACGTTACATCCAAACGAAAATGATTATATATTTATAAAAATTGAAAGCAGAAGCGTTGCCTAAACAATTTATTGGAGGTGGCAATAGCTAAAATTTCACAACACTTTTGAATGGATTACCCATAGTTTAATTTTCATTTTCAAATTTCATTTTAATATTGGACACAGGGTATATGTGGTATCATGTGAAAGGAAAAAATTCTTTCCGAAAAGTGCATTGTTGGATAAAAAAAATCGGGTGCGGTGCACACATCACACAGCTTTCCCTTACCGTCCTATAATAATTATCTTTTTAATATAATTTTAAAAACTTGACTTAAACAATGCTTGAAATAAACTCAGCAGCATTTACTTCTTCACATCTTCTCCCACTTCAGTACAATAAAACAGTTTTTTAAACAATTTTAGTACAACAATTCTGTACACTACCTATATATTTTAATTTCGTCAAGTTGCAAATATATTTTAAAAGTTTCGGTTTAGTTTTCATGAAAATATTTTCTTTCCATTAAATAATAAGAAAGTAGAAATTATTAAGTTAATTTCCGCTTTTGTATTCTTAAATAACTTTATTATTTATAACAGATCGGTGGGAGAAGGTTCGGTCGCATCCGTCTCCTTTCAGATGCGCTCGGTTATCCATCTAGGGACTTGTGCTCCTCATAAAATACGCTGTATCTTTGCTAATTCTGTTCCGATTTTGATGATTCTTTTTTTGTTATTTAGATAATTTTTAGATAATTAACCTGTCATACATTTCTATACATAATTTAATATAAATTGCATGCTTTTTAAGTTAAGCGCAAATAAAATATTCTTTTCATCATAACTTTTTTGCTGCATTTCCTCGGTGATGTACTACATAAATGAAAAGTTAAAGGGCTGTAAGGAAAAGACATTAGGCAAGTTTCATCAAAATCGTTAGAGCTGTTTTCGAGAAAATCGTAAACAATTGTAATATTCATGATATAATTGCCACTTCCGGTTAGTCCGATGCGCTGTATCTTTGCTATTATTAGTCCGATTTTCATGATTCTTTTTTGGTTTTTAGATGATTTAATTCCCTTTCATACATTTCTATACATAATTTACCGTAAAATGCATACTTTTTAAGCAATGCCCAAATAAAATATTCTTTTCGTCATAACTTTTTTCCCTGCGATTCCTCGGTGATTTACTACATAAATGAAAAGTTAAAGACCTTTACGAAGAATAATTTAGGCAAGTTTCATCAAAATCGTTAGAGCCGTTTTCGAGAAAATTGTAAAAAAGTGTAAAATCGATTATATAAAGTGGCACTTCCGGTAAGTCGATTTTGACGAAAATGTTGCTGTAACATAACATGCATGTGCCAACCTTAAATACGTAATTTCAGTATCGTACAAGTTTTCGTTTTTGAGCTAGACTGTTCACAGACACACAGACCATTTTGCGAGACTTGGTCATTTGGACTGAGGGGACCTTAAAACGTCTATTTCTGTCGAAAACTCGAATTCAAAAATTTTCACAATCGCAATACTTCCCCTTACTATATACTTCGTATATAGGTAAAGGAAAGTAAAAAACTAGACTTTCGAATTTTGTCTGCCGGTACGACATCCCCTCCTAACAGCAGGTTAAAGTTTTTTAGCACCTCAAGGGTGTATAGTTTCATCTACTTTTGAAATAAGCCATCTTTAAAAAATGCACGGTTAAAAATACAATTGGACTTTGACTATTGTCTGCCGACGCCCCTCCTGAATTCGGCAGGCAAAGTTTTTTGGCATCTAGGGGGTGTGTAGTTTCTTGTGTGCTTGAAATAAATCTTCAAATAATACAATTTTACATATATATTACCCTCTTCCGATGATCACCATTTCGAAACGCCCAGGCTTTGAGTTAGCAGGCTAGTGTGAGTTGAATGCTGAGGGTTGACTGAGCACATACGTTGAACAAAAAACAATATAATTTAGTACAGATATAATTAGTTGTAAATTTTTTTCTCGATAAAAACATTATTTTGGCACACCCCTTGGAATGGTGCCCCGATGCGGTTCATCTTTTGCTTACCGGTTATGGCCGGTCCTGCGATCAACGATAATCACAATTTCCTGTACTTTTTCGGATTATTAACCACAATAATTACGAATAACAATAATTGCAAAGCTAGGATTCAATTAAAATAAGAATTGATTAAATTGAGCAAACAAATGAAAACTTAGAACATTTAAAACCAAGTTAATAATGCAAGAACAAAAATCATTAAATAAAGTGATCATGATAAAAGTGATGAAATCATGATTAGCGTATTTTTATTGAGCTGTGTGCAGTAGAGAATTAAACAAGTATGCTTAATTTATTAAAATAATTGGTAATAAAATTTAATTTATTTTTACTCAAATTTCAAGGTCCAGAAAAGCCAAATGGTCAATTAATAGATGAATGATCCATGTAGCTAATATTTCCTGATACTGAATTTGCACATCTGACAAAAACGAAGGTGTCGTACTATCATTATCATCTTCTTTAGAAAAATAAATGCCTACAAATTATATCAACTCAAACTAAATTACTCAGAAAAACATATGTTTAGGAGATAATCTTAATCAAATGATAGTTGTTTACATTCCGACTGGAATGCCACATTGATCTATCAGTTAAAGAGAAATCTTCCTTTTATGTTATGAATATAACCAGTGAATTACGTACTTATATTTTATCAATCATAACTTAGTACTTTCCGAAGTTTTCATTAACTTTAAAAAGTAACAATTTTAAGTAGTAGTTTTTTCTAATTTTCAGAATGATAAAAATGTTTAGGAACTATCTGTAGTTTTATTATGAGTTATTATTAACAGTTGAGTGTGAAGAAGAATCAATGATGATTGAAACAATGATTTCGATGATTATCCTTTTTTTTGATGATGTACGAGGACTGGACAATGGGCTTGCCGTCACCCCACCAATGGGATGGAATTCATGGGAACGGTTCAGGTGTACTATAGATTGTGAATTATGTCCCGATGAATGTATCAGGTATTAATTCTTGCCAGAACTATTGCTATTTACGAGAATTTCTGCTAATAGTTTAGGTTAGAAAACCTGTCATCGACTTCTCTATCACCATAATTACTTTCTCCAATAAGAAGGAGATTATGTCTATGCAAGAGTATACTATATGTAAATAAAAGGATTGAAAATATTACATATTTTTCAGTGAGAAATTAATTAAAAGGACGTGTGATCTGATGGTAACTGGTGGTTACCGAGATGCAGGGTATGAATACATCGTTATTGATGACTGTTGGTCGGCAAAAACGAGGGATAAAGAAGGAAATTTACAGCCAAACAAAACTAGATTTCCCAATGGAATGCTCGACCTCTCAAGATATGTATGATAATTGATCTTTAAGTTATAAAACCTTTATTTTTTTACCCGATACAATATAAGCTCCATATATTAAGAATGGCATTAAAACGGCTAAGTCAATGTCTACGTATTTTCAACATTTAAACTTAATTGGTGAACCTTGAATGAAGGAACTGAATTCATTTTAAAATTCTATTTAAAACAGATATCAAAAATTTGCAAAGGGTAAAACGTTCCGTGGAGCCCACATTCATTGTAAGATTCTTTAAGTGTGCCAATATTTGTTCAGTGCAGTGGCAGATCCACAGAGAGGGAAAAGGGTAAAATTTCCCTTCCCAAAATAACCACTGAAAAAAAAATATGGTTAATTTAAAACATACCTACTAGTGCCAATAAACCTAGTGAGTAACTGTGATAAATTACTATTCATTAAGTAGGAGGGGAATTAACCTTGACTCACCTTGTGAGAAATCGATCGTCGAAATTATCAAATGTAATTACATTTTTTACTATGTTAAATAAAATAAGTGTGTTAAAGTTCTATCGTTTTATTATTTTTTAAATTTAGTGGAAACTCAAAACTTATTTATATGGTTCACTAGTTAAGTCGCAGGACTCATATAAATATATAACCTAATCAAGGTCAAAATAGTTTTAGGTTGGTTCAAACTTTATCATTTGGCATTGGGTTAGTAATTACTGAGCTATCCTATTAATCCCAACTACAGGCAGAGGACAGAGGATAAGAAAACACAATTATATCTATATACATATTATCCTTCCAATATTCCCTTATAAATATGCATTGCAAATAAAAATGATTGGCGCCTCAAAGAGAGAATATATATATATATATATATATATATATATATATATATATATATATATATATATATATATAAACATTAAAAAATGCATGGCATAATCCCGACCTGATCTACGAGTATCCCAAATAATGTGGTCACTCTGACACAGGGCCAGAACTAGAGGGATAGGGGGCAAAGAGGGCAGTTGCCCCGAGTGACAGAATTTAAAAGCAATTGTTGAGCGAAATTTTATTTTTAAGTACCTACCGTAAGTAAAAAATATTTGTTTCAGTTTTTTTTTTTTTTTATTGATCTTAATACAGTCAATGTTAATGTTTGAAAACTGTTGACATTTATTGAAGGAGAGGAGTGAAAGATAGACTTTCATAGAGAATAGAGAGACTTCAATAGAGATCACTTGTGTCTATTTGAATTACTCAATCGTAAATCATTGTATTTATAATAATATTATAACAGTTTTTGTGAATTGAAGTTTTTGGCTACACCGGATACCTTCTGCTACTGATTTCACAGGTTGTCGAAAGAATATGTACGAAATTCTTTTTTAAAAGTATAATGTTGGAACTAAGTTATGGTTGAATTAAGTGACTTGGTTGAAGGTTCAACATTATAACTAACTAACATTTAAACGTTGTAGAAGTTTTCATTTTGTCAATTATCATGCTTTACGACCGAGTGCCTCAATTATTAATCCTTAAATATATACATGCATGCGAATGAACATAAAGAAAATCAAAATCTGTTCATTAAGTTAAAAATATATATCCAGTTCAAATACTTTTTATATTGTACTTATGAAGCAACGTGATTGATGGTAAATTTAACTGGTCTGAAGGACATGATGGCAGAGTGTTTTGGGGTGTTCCAAAATTGCAGCAGTACGAGACTGATTTTTTAAATTCATTATCATTTTCTCAATTAGATAGACAAAAATTAATGACTTGGCAAAGTGTTGACGAGGAAAACAATTGCGAATTATTTATGTGGAAAGCGCATATGTTATGAAACGTCTTATCTAAGAGATAACCAGCTTTCCCCAGTTGTATTAACAAATACTCCATTCTCTATATTTTTAAATTTTAAATAATTTTATAAAGATGTATTTTAGGTCCATAGCCGTGGAATGAAATTCGGGATATACGCGAATCTCGGCACTAAGACGTGTGCTGGCTATCCAGGTACTATCACAGATATTTACAAGGATGCAGACGTTTTCGCTTTGTGGGAAGTTGATTTTGTTAAATTGGACGGATGCTATTCGGAAGTTCATGAAAAAGAAATTGGTGAGCTCCTCAATACAGTTAAATTAGCGAATTATTAGTAAAAAAATAGATAGTTTAATAAACCACAGTAACGATATGAGGAGGTCATAGAAAAGGGTAAGGATAATGATTTGATTTGTTTAAATTTAGTTTAAAATATTAAAAGATTCACATATTTAGACGCACAAAACATATAAAAATACTTTTGGCTCTTTGTTAAATATAATACTCAGACAACAGTTTTCCGAGCACCAATTAATGATCAAGATATTTTTTAGTGTAAAAATTAACCGAGAAAAACCCAATATAATTTTTTTCATAATCCATACAATTTTTTTTATCTTAAACGAATATCTCTTTCAAGGGTATCCGGCGTTTGGAATGTATTTAAATGCTACTGGACGCCCAATGGTGTATAGCTGCAGCTGGCCTGCTTACTTAGAGGACGAAGCAATAGAGGTGAGTTTTCAATGTAAAGTCATTGATAAAAGTTTTGTTTATCATGAATAATGTTAAATCCGTTACAGCCTGACTATGAAGCGCTTAAAAGATATTGCAATTTATGGAGAAATTATGCTGACATAGAAGATTCGTGGATCTCATTATGTGATATCATGAACTTCTTTGCAAATAATCAGGACACGGTAGCAATTCATGCTGGGCCAGGTCACTGGAACGATCCTGATATGGTAACACTAATTAATTTTTATTGTATAGATAAATTGTAAATTATTTGTGCCATGTCAATCATTGGAGGTTTTTTACATCATTGCAATGTAGACTTTTTTAAAAATATGTAAGCTTTATTTTCTCTTTCCACCATCCTGTAGACTGACATTATGCCATGGAGGGGACTGGTTTTCAACAGCTACTTTCTTGAAGGACAGTCCTACTTTCTTCTAGTCCTTTCTTCTGGATAACTAAAGACAATTTCTGTTTAGCTAATCAAAGCGCACAATATTTCTCAACAAGATTTTGGGAATCACAACGGCTTCACAGAAATACACATATCTTTTTCTTTTTTCATCGAAACGGGAGCATACAAAAATGACACGTTGCGCTGATTCTTCCATCGTCAGACATGCTGGGCATTCCGCTGTAATATCTAGTTTAAAGCAGTAATGATTAACAAAGCAATCATAGTGGGTCAACAACTGGGATAAGTAAAAGTCTATCTCTCTGTGTCGTTGATTGTACACCTACTGTAAGCATTTACAAAATTGTATTAGCCGCACTCAAGGCTGTCATCAACGGATGATGGCTGTATTCAGTTATTTTTCCTAAGAAATCCAATACATTTAAATTTATAAGAAACAGTTGGGAACGCATTTCAAAACTTTCATTCACCTCTACGAAAGACTGAGACCATTTGGTACCTGTATGCTTTAGTGAGCTCAACTTCTTCCTAAATGAAAGAATAAGAGGATAATGGTCGTAAGAAGTTTTCAGGGTATCTCTTTAGGTCCTTCTACATTCGGTATAAGTTATGACGATAAGGACTTGACTCTAGCCGTATGGAGATTAAACTGGGAACGAGCGTCAATTAGGACTTACAGGTTATTTAGATATGATTAAAAACGGATCTCGTGCCTACCCACAGTCTTCGTTTGCTTCCTGATAGTCACAAGGAACGCCTGGGCCATGTGATCGGCAAGCTGCAGTGCTTCAGAAGACAGACTTCCGGTCGCTTGGTATTCTAGGTCAACATAATCCCCGATAGCCAACTCTGCAACGTCGTCCATGAAGCCAACAAGTACCTAGTGATAGCCTGACTTTACATAAAAGTGGGTCAAAGATGGAAATCCGTGGGCTGCAACCAGTAGCGTAGCCAGGATTTCGTTTCGGAGGAGTGAGGTGAGGTCCATCCAAGGATCAACTTTAAAGAAACCCACCCCAACCGCGGATGTAAGGGTGCCTTCTCGATTTATAATATTTTCTATGCCTAGATATATTATTTATAAAATAAAATTCAAATAGATTTATACAATGTTTGTTTATAGATAAGAATAAGTAACATTTGTAATTTCGGGTTTCACCAATCTGGCTGCAACTAGTGACTATTCATATTCTTGATCCGCCGTCTGTGTGTTGGTTACACTTGCTCCGCCGAAGAACGGAGTTCTAGAAGCTCTGTAGTCTTCGTAAGGTGGACTAATGCATGTGCCGGAGCAGTGGTGCACCGTAGAGTATGGTTGGCCTTATAATGGCTTTGTAAATTTGCAGCTTCAGCGGAAGTGAGAGCTGCGGCGACGTAAGCAGGTAGTAAAGCCTATGTGACTTCAGCCGGGCCAGCTTGATTCTCTCCCTCACGTGGTTGGAGAAGGTGAGGTGTCTGTCTAAAGTGACGCCAAGATAAAGAATACAGTTAGAAAGAGGCCGGTCTGCTGTTTCCATCTTGAATGTTTTGGGCTTCTTCCCTTTCTGAAACATCATGATGGCCTCCATCTTCGCCGGATTCATCCTGATGTCGTTCAATCTCAGGTCTTCCACTATGGCCGCTAATGCTGCCTGTGCCTTCTCGAGGGCCCTGCTGGCGTTGACGTTGGTGGTCTAGATGCCGATATCGTCCGTATAGGCTGCTACTACTGCCCCTGAATGCTAAACCGAGACCACAGGTGCCGTGAATGCGACGAACAGTATTGATCCCAGTACAGACCCTTGGGATACTCCATAGACAGTATAGCGTGGAGTCGATAGGCTCTCGCCGACCTGTACAACGAAAGATCTTCCGCTAAGATAGCTTCCAATCAATCGCCAAAGAGATGCAGGAAACCTGAACTCCTCCAGAGGGCGGAGGAGTGTGTGCGACACACAGTTAAAAGTCTGCGTGCAGTCCAGGGATATAAGCGCCGTAGCTCTGTTCCTCTGCATATGTTCTACTGTGTGAGCCTGCATAAGAGGGTGCTCACAGGTGACCCCTCGTTGAAAACCAGTCTGCTCCGACGGGATGACGGGTTCCTCACTGCAGTGCTTCATCAGATGGTAGTGAAGAAGCCGCTCCAAAATTTTGCTCATATGCGATAGGAGACTGATCGGCCGATAGTGCCGTTTTCCGTCTTGCCCGGCTTGAGTAGCGGCACTACGATCGCTTGTTTTCCGACTTTAGGAAAGTACGAGGATCCGAATGCAGGAATTAAAGGTATTCAGAATGGAGGCTTTACCCCTCCTAGGGAGCATCTTCAACAACACATACGGGATAACATCCTTTCTCGACGTTTTGTTCTCCTTAGTGCGGCTTAGTTCCGACTCAAGCTGACCTAAGGTGGAAAAAATGGGCTTCTTGTTGGGCACGGTAGTGGTCCTTGTGGAAGTCTAGGAGCATCTGCCAGCCGAGCTTCTTCTCTCGCCACCAGGAGTTCAGTCTGTTCCCCAGGTGTCAGCAAGTCACCTCCTGAAGTCAGGTGCACAGTCCATCTCTTAGTTACGCGGGTCCTGGCGAGTCTCCAGATTACTTAACTATTCTCTGTTGAGTTTTAACCATCAATGAATTTCAAAGTAGATGATAATTAAAAAAATATTTATTGGCACTTTTTTTTTTCCTCCAAACTGTGTGGAATCAGCACCCCAAGGTCCACCATTCACAACGCAGTACAATAGTACTTTTCATACTTCCAAAATATTTATTAAATTGGGCATATGAGCTTTTATGAAATTAGATGCTTTGTAAAGTAAATGTTATGAAAATCATAATTAAATAAATCCGAACCTGAGCATCGAAGTAAATAATACCATTTTAATTTTTACAGTTGATTATTGGAAACTTTGGTCTTAGTTTTGATCAAGCAAAGGTCCAAATGGCCATTTGGGCTATCCTCTCAGCACCTTTGTTTATTTCAGCAGATTTTGAAACTTTACGTCCTGAATTTGCTCAAATTTTATTAAATAAAGATATCATTGAAATCAACCAAGATAAACTAGGGATCCAGGGTAGAAGAATATATAAGGTAACAAATTTTACAGCGGCTTAATTAAAAATAATATTTTATAACTTTAATAATTTGAAATATTTGGTCACATTCTATGTGATTGGTCCAAATAAATTAAAGAATTATAAAAATCTATTATTATTACCAATTCCATTATGTCTTTCATTTTAAAATGAACATTAGTTAAAACCATAAATTTATTTGAATTGATATGCCTTCAGAATTTTGAATTAATTTGCTGTTATATGAACGCTTGATTTTACTGATTCTAAAACATTCATATTTTAAATTTTTTTTTCAGAAAAAGAATCTGGAAGTTTGGCGTAAACCAGTCTTACCAAGCTATATGGGTTATCACTCTTATGCTGTAGCTGTCGTGAGCAGAAGAACTGATGGCATGCCTTTTTACTTGATAAGGACCTTAAAAGATCTTGGCCTCTATAATCCATATGGATATATAATAAAGGTTTATATTTTTCCTAAACATTCTTTTAGAAAAATATATTTATTTCCTTGTTGCTTTTATGTTTTCCAATGAAAATAAGCAATGTGTAGTAATGTGTAAGCAATGTGTATTCTTCTTCCATCTTTCTTTATTACATCAAAATTCTCAAAAATTTTTAGCATTGACCATGCAAGAAATTATCATACATTCTATGAAATGCTGTTCCTTGTGATCAGGGCCGGATTTAAGATTTTTACCAGAGGGGGAGGGGGCAAGCTTAATTCGGCCCCTTCTTTCATCCCCTCCTCCCCGTATAAGTCAACAGTTTTATAATTTTATTTTAGGTAATACATATATTTTAAAATAAATACAATCACTTATCATTAACACATTTTAATGACTAAATTAAGGTAAAGAAAAAATACTAAAATTAAATGTCTCATTGTCACGTGTCTTCCATTTAAAATGGTGAGACAAACTTGAATATTAAATATTTTTTATTGACCTTGATTAATATCTATTCAGACCCATGACAAGAAATTTACATATATTTAGAGCTTTAAATGTATTTAGATCTATGACAACAGCTTTGCTCCTTTGCATTAATTAAAATTGATTAGAAATAAAAAAAAATTTTAAATTTTATTGAAATTTGCTGCCCTCTGAATTCTGCTCCCCAAGGCTCTTCAGTCCAATACTGGAGATGTGATTCTTCCACAGCAGTCTGGTCCTTCCTCAAGGGCAATGCCCAATGGGCCTGGCTTCGAAAATATAATGTGGATCCCGTTCTTCATTCATTTGGCACAGATGACAGAACCACTTCTGTTGTCTCTTCTCCACAGTGCCCCTCAAGGTGGATACTCCAAGGTCACCCCATATTCTCTCATTTCTAATCTGATCCCTCCCTGTTTGGCCTGCCACCATCCGGAGGTAGTTTTTTGGAAAGCTCTTGGTCAATTTTTCCATTTCTCTTCAGCACTATTCCAAGATAAGTGTAGCTTCTGCTGTTTCTAATATCTCCTCCTTGCAGCGAACTATCACCTCTTCTTCCTCATGATCAATGTGTATCACCTTGCTTTTCCTGCATACACAAAGTGGACGCATTTATATTTCATGATTAAACATGAAACTGGTGCTGACAAGGGGAAGAAAGGTTCTAATGTTATTTCTATCTCTGATAGAAATAGAATGTTGGCTGAGTTTATCCTCAACCATGGGTATTTGGGGAAATATCCTGCAAAACTAGAGTGCTTCATTAATGCCTGACAGAACAGCATCCACTTTATTGAACAGCCTAAACTAATCCATTAAACCTAGGTCAGTTATACTTTCTGATTGTTGGAGGAGTTGAAATTTAACCTTGAAAGATATAATTTTAAACATCAAACAGTCATTCGTGAAGCGAATTTTGTGGACCCTTCCACCGGAGGCTAACAACACAGAAGGAACCTGGATATTTGCAAAAAGAAGAAACAAAAAGGAATGTGGGACCTCGGTTGAATTATTTGGCTCATATTTATGCCAATACGTGTGGAGGCACAGGAATTAGGATGAAGATTTATTCCACCAAATAATAGAAGATATAACTCTTTTTCATCCAATAGAGTCTCTTCAGTGAAAAAGATAATTAAATGTTCATATAATTGGAAAAATAAACCGTCTAAATAGAGAAAATTGAATGCGTCCGCTTTCTGTATAAGATCCACCCTTTCTTTCCCACTCCACTTCCCAATCAATAACTGCTTGCTGGAGATTTTCATTTGGGGTCTAAATGCAGCTTGCTTCTCTTCCAACTCACCTTCAGCAATTGCTTTGATGACTCACTACAATTTCTATTCATCCTAACTAATGTTAATAATATTATAAATATAACAATAGATCCATTCTTTGCTCTTGGGAGGGGCTAGTATGCTGTCTTATCCATCCCTATGATATAAATTCCCTGAATGTAATAGATTATCTATTACCATTGCTGATATTTACTTTGAGAGCTGTTAAAAAATGTAGAAGTTGAGTTGCATTTTCATTAATGAAAACATTAAAAAAACTTTAGAAATATGTATTAATTAAAATACGTTTACTTTTTGTAGGATTTGTACAGTGGAATAACTAAAAATATGACATGTGGCAATGTTAGGATGAAGATTAATCCTACAGGTAAATTTAAGAAAAATAGATTTTATCCAAAAAAATAAATAATATTTGTTATTGTATATGAATTAGAAAAATGATAAGTTATGTGAATTGATCAAATATTTTCTATTGTTAGTTAATAATCTAATATTTTTACTGGCTAATAATATTCATTTATAACTTTTTAATAATGTCATCTTAAATATGAAAGATTTCTTTTAATGTTTGCTAATTGTTTCAACAATACAAACTTGGGAAATGAATTATTATTTTCCTATATTTGCAAATATTTATTGATATTTATATTATCATTATGGTTATTTATAAACAGCATAATTTTCCTAGGCTGGCATTACTAATTAATTAAATAACTTTTTCATTAACAGGTGTAGTGTTTTTGAAATTTACCTCAGTAGAAATTAATATGAATAATGAAAATGTTCAATTTCCTACCACATTATGTGCAAGAGATATTTTTATTATTCAATAAATTTTATTAAAACTTTTGTTTCTTTTATTTTGATTTAAGGATGAGTGCATACAAATAATTTATTGGATAAAATCACACTTTGTTATTGTATATTAATCTACTAAAAATATGGACATGGAATTAAAATAAATATATTTTTGCCATTTTAAATTATGAGTTACCATTTTTATATTTTAAACTAACTTGTTGATAAAATTTGATTAAAAAAAACTGATGATGATTAAAAAACATATAATCAATATTGACAATTATTATATTATAAAATGTGGCAGTGGAGTTATAATAAATATATTTTTGCTATTTTAAATTATGAGTTATGTTTTAAACTTTTGATAAAATGTAGTTATTAATATTGATAAATATCAACATTCACTATTGTGACAATATTATTATTTTTACATTAAGAAATCTTAGATAATGCCCCCATATTATACATTGGTATAGTTGGAATAAAATACTCATTTATAAATAATTAAAAAATAGATCACTTAATAAATGACATATTTATAATAATTTTTAGAAAATTAAAAGTAATTATGTAATAGGAATTAAGTAATCATATTAATATTATTTTGTAGTATTAATGCTAGTTTTAATATTGGTTACTTTTTAACTTTAGTGTTTAAGATAAAATTATATTTAGAATCCTTAGTAAGTTGTAAATAAAATTTTTTTATTTAAATAATGTCTGTGTTAAGAATTAAAAGAAATTTATCAATAATCATAAAAAGAAAATTAAGGCAAAGATATTAAATTTTTAATTCAAGTAAGCAATGTATTTATGAAGTAACTATTAATGTGAGAAGTTTTTATTCTAAAGTATGTATTTTTATGTTAAAGATTTAGTAAAATTTAATGGGATTCCATAAGTTTAATGATGGAATTAGTATATTTTGATCTTTATGAGTCTTATTGGAGTTTAAAACCATCCAAATAAATTGTTGTATTATCATACAGTGGTAAGGATTATTGGGCAAACCTTAGTATTTCTTCCAGTTCTCAAGAATTCTGAAATTATTTGGTTTAATTAAGTCTACTACAAAAGTAGCTCTTCATTGTTTTGAAAAGTTGGAAGAAAGTTGTGGTTTTAAATGGTAAAAAAGTGGCCTACACACATGGGAACATGGTTCGCTGAACCAATGTTCCCATGTGTGTAGGTCGCTTTAGAATAAATACAAGGGGATGAATTTCGAAGGTTAAAAGAGTATTTTAAAGCCTTTATTTTCAAGTAAATTAATATAATCCATTTTAATGCAAAAGTAATAACAATACTATATTTTTTATAATTTAAATGTTATTATGTTTCGTCCTGGTGTGATGGCTAATACCAGAGAGTACTTAGTGGTATAAAAATCAAGTGACTAAGTTAAATTCCTGTAAATTTATAATTTATTTGGCCTATTTATTTATTTATTTAGATATTAGTCCCAGCAGTATTTGAAACAGAAGACAAGTTTGTTCTTAAATAAACCTTTATGAAGATGACTACAAATTTTTCTTAAAGGAGGTGAAAGAAATATTCCATGAATCTTGTAACAAGAGCTATCCCCAGATCTAACACCAGGATTGCCTTAGAAGTTTATTGACATCCAACAAAACATTATGCAACAAGAAATGTTATTCAATGCCATTATTATTATAGTTTGGATAAAATAAAAAAAAATTTAAAGTAAATCTTAAGGCAAGATTTGGACAGGCTGATGTGTGCTACTGAATCTATTTTCATCTATCTGATGAATGTAAATATGACATTTTTTTTTTTCAACTGTTGTAGATTTCTACCAACAAACTCATTCATATGCCTACTTTATTTAATTAAGCTCTTATACATTTTTTCAAACACTACTGAAACTAGAATTCAGTCTTTTGGCAAATTAAGATAGAGAAACTCTCTAAAATTCAGTTTAAATACTTCATTTTTAATGTGCAAGGTTTTCTCTGGTCTTCGCCATGTTATCCGCACAATACAAAATACAAAACTGATTTTAATATTGGCATTACATTGTTATTGTCAATGTTTTAATTTAAATGTGTTACCATTTTTTTTTTTACCATAGATACTAAAAAATTTATTTTTATTCTGTCTTATAATTTAAATTTCTGTCACTTTTTAACACCATTATGTGATACTGTAGTTGCTAGGTTTTTATAATAGACTTCATTAAAAAAATTAATATTAGTAAAGAAACTAGGGAGAAATATTAATGCTTGCCAATGGTTTTTTGCAGTTTGTGAAGTGTGTTGTTAGGTAAGCGCTGATACTTTGAAAGCCTACTGATAGATAGCGCGACAGTCGGGGGATCAGGTGTATGCCCTGGGAGGGCCATAAATGGGAAGGGGAATTGTGTACAGTTAGACCTTCTCTCGTCGTAGAGTAGGTAGGTTTGTCGTGCTCAGTGTTCGTGTTCATCCTCATCTTTCAAGTCATCAGTGATAACACTTGAAGATAACATCATCTCATCAGCAGCTCAGGTAATTATCATGTCTTTGTCTCATAAAAACATCACATGTATCAGTTACCTGCAGATCCTGGACCATCCTCCCGGAGCCGCTGGTGCATGTTTCCGTTCCATTGACCCTAACCTTTCACCCTTTCATAGTTTACTTATTATCTGGCTACTCAATTAATGGAATATAAACCAACATCTTCGGTTTATATTCAGTATCGGTCAGTAATTATAGAGGTATAACATTTGTTCTTTCAATCGTATCATAATAAAATAACTTTATTCATTGCTTAAATTTTAAGATGAGTTACGAATAATTTTGTTTTTTCTTTCATTTAAGGTTTTCTTTATTAACGATTTGCGATAAATGCTTTAATGTATTGCAAATATTTAAAAATATGCTTGCCTAAAAACAGTTAAGCTAGTTTTATTACAATTAAAACTCTTCTGATATTGGTAACTTATCAGAAAACTTTAAAGTATAATGACAAGACATTATTAGAAAATTATGATACAAATATTTTAAATAATCAATATTACTATTATTAATAGAAATGTTTACTGTCATTATCATTGTTGATAGGATTAATGACACCGGTTGCTAGTCAATTCAATAATATTCTCTGTGTTTAAGTTTATTGTAAAAAAAAACAATAAGAAGCCTACTCATGAATTTATTTATTTTTGGCATTGTTAATCCTTAATTGTTGATATTATAATTACGTTCTGAAGGAATTATATTATTTTATAATAAGTAATTTGACCGCATTCTATCTGTACATTGCCGGCTTTTTCATTGCAAATCAAGGGTATTGTTGATGTTAATTTAATTTTTTCCCTTAGTAAGAACGTTCCTCTTCATAATGTAACAATATAAACAATGCCTCCTCTAAATGCTCACATGTCAGAGGATCCGTTCAACAATGATGCCTTCATTAATCATTCTCGTCATTTGTTTCTCTATCGGTAGGTTGGCATTCAAAGAGGCGGCTGGTTTTTCCACTAGACTACAAGTTTATTTTTGTATCTGAATATGTTTTTTTTTCTTTTTTAAATAATGAATGCTTTTGTAGAATTACATAAAAATTCCAAATTAAGCCAAATTAAATTTTAATTTTACAAATTAAATTATTATTTTTAATTATGAGCAATTTAAATATTAATCTATATTGAAGATAGTGAAGTTTCATACTATAAATATTGGTACAAATGTAGGTATTTTAATTAATATCTTATTTTTATATTAGTATTCACGAGGATAAGCTTAGTTGGGTTTATGTTGGTACTCGTGATGAAGAATTCCCTTCTCTATTCTTGATCCAACAGCTCACATTTTTCTAGCGATGGGCTGCAGCTTCAGCCAGGAATATTTAGTGATAATTATCAGTTTCTTAAATAATGTTTTTTTTTGTACCATTTAAAACAATCAATAAGATACTGACAATATTGTATGATGGGTTTGTAAATGTATAGATTATTCCTAGTGACCTGTACAATGCAGTATTATTTAAGGCTATTTGGATCCTATGTTTTTTTACATAATTTAATACATGTGTATATATTAATGGTTGAGCGGTTATCCTTCTTTTTTCTGTGAGGCTATCAAAATCAATCATTTCATAACATTACATAAAGCCAATTGTGTGTAGTTGAATGTAGTATAGAAAAATATACTTTCTGTAGGTGTATATTCAGTCTTTTTCATTTCCTTCTTAGCAATGCATGCATAAAGTAAGTAACATTGTAGAATCTTCAATTGTACTTGAGTATCATGTATAGAATATGTATCTTGATTTATGCGTTTACTTTTTCTTCCCAAATCCTTCTTTGATATACCTTGCAACCTCGGAGAATGTTATTATTATTTATTTTTTTGTTATATAGTCTGATTTTGAGAGGAGTTACTGGTTCGTCCATAAAAAAAGTAATTCTCAATCGTGCTTGTTCTTGTAAGTTTCTAATTTCGTGACGGCTACCATAAGTCTGAAATCAGTGCTGTGGTGACTATTATTACTAAAGTTCATTTAATTGTTTTATTTTAATTTTTAAAAGAAGCTACGCTGTTGTTAAAGGAAGATTGTTACCGGTTTTTATTTAACTAAAACGTCGACCATCTCACTTCGCTCACATAAGGTATCTTTTTTAGTGAGTTTAGTGAACATTGTGAATATTTTCTTCTCCACTATCTTCAGTCCTTTCTTTATGCGCTAAAGTTTCATATTGAAAAATAAGATTTTTATGTTATCTATAGTTCATAGTACGTTAACGATATCATAAACCAAATATTTGTAATAGGTTAGAAGTTCATTAACTTCTTTCTGTACAACCTATTTTGTTCTAATTCCTCAAAATATTTTAATTTCTCTTTCTCTCGTCTACCAATACATTAATTACTTGGAGTTCTACTATGTAGACATTCCCGTACAAGTGTAGCCTTGTTTTACAGATTATCTGAAAGGTTTTATCGTCCATTTCCTTGTGTCACTGAAGTTTATCATCACGCTTTTCTTTTTTTTCCACAATGACATATTTCTCTTACACGTGTGTTTTACAACATATATATATATATATATATATATATATATATATATATATATATATATATATATATATATACACATACACATAAACATACACCATACAATGAACGATACTGTATATTCATTATAGTGAACAGTAATCAGATGGTTTTTAAAATGTCAATGGTGCCCAAGCGATGCTTTTTGGAATGGCGATAGCATGGTATAATATAATACCAGGCTTTAAATTAAAAAAGAAATCAAGGTGACATGGGTATTCGTCTCTTTTCCATAGTGCGCTTCATATTAAATTAATGATGATAAAAAAACTGACTTATCAAAGGTTTATATTAAACTTCGATTTTCCAGTTTTTTATATTATCTTTTTGATTTTTAATCAATCCTTTTAGTTAATTAAAGCATCTTTATAATCCTTTTTATAAAGGATAAACCCGCGTCAGACAGAATTATTATATTTGCATCAGTTAATACACATTGTTTCTTAACTTAATAGGTTCACATGAAAAAACAAAACAATAAAAACTTGAACTGAGTTGTTTTTATTTTGAATATAGTATGTTTATTTTACAGTAGGAGGGCTTTCGATGTTATTTGCTTTCCGACCAGGTGCTCAAGTATAAATATATTAAGAGGCCAGAAAAAGTGGCCACCCTTATGGTTTTTGTCACCCTTTCCGGATACCTGAAAAACACTTAGATACGATGGTAAGAGCAACCAACATTTTGATCAGATCCAAATCCTTTTAACGCTATCGAAATTCCCCAAACACTGCGCAAGCCAGTCCAAATACCCCATTTACACGCTTGTCCTTTTGTGTCCTTGCTGTTGTTTGGCAAACGTGTAAACGCATGAAGTATTATATTATTATAAAATGGTAGGCACTGTAAAAGTTCTATTTGTAATTTGGTATTAATTTTTTTGATAATGCAATTGGTAATACATATTCCGACAACTTATTGAATAAACATTCTTGTTTTCACATATTGTATTTTTGCTTGGTATAGATATAAATGCTATTTCAATGGAACACAAACAGCTTCCAATTTTTAAACGTTATTTTAATTGGTATAAAAATAGCTAGAATTGTACATTATGATTATCATTCCATAACAAATTATGGCTTTTAACAACTTTTATTTTGGACTTTTTGAGAACCTTATTAAATTTTTAATAGTATATTTTAATTTACTACCGTATATTAATTATAATGTGCAGTAATCACATGGTTTTTAAAATAAGGAGATGGTTAATGGCGCCCAAGCGGTGCTTTTTGGAATAGCGATAACGTTTAGAAACTTACCCCTTATCCTCGAAACTCTAAGACCACTGCTCTTACAAGACGATCTGGAAAACAATCTACTATGGTTCTAAAATTTGAACTTCTTTCAGGGACAAGCATCGTCAACTAGTTATTTTTGAGAAACTCCTCCGTTGAACCTGTGGTTCTCTATCCTGTGAGAATAGGGCGAACTTGGACGTAGTTGGAAATGACGAACAAACGAAGAACTTTACTAGCCTTGCACAGAACAAAATTTGTAGGTTGTAAAGATGTGCCAGCCATCTTGCTATACTGTTCTATCGGTGTTAACAGTAGATAGTCGGAAGGCCGACACAACGCTGGGCAGACTGCATTGCCATAGACTCCGAAACAAGGAACTGATTGTCTTTTGCACAACTCCTGGACACGTGGAGAGTCAGGTCCCTGGTTGTAGTACTCAAGATAATGATGATGATATTCACTATTGTAAATATCCTATTAATGAGCAATGGCCTGAGAATGAATTGCCGAGTGACTATTCATAGTTTTCGCTTGTATTTCAGTTTTAAGGTTACGAGACAATTTTCTGTCTAAATACTTCGAAGATAAGTGGAAATTGATTGAGAAGCGAGATTATGTGTTCGGTTGGGTATGGAGGTTTTTTCTGGATCGATTAACATCTATTTCGGACTGTTCTTTACTGGAATGATTGCTACGTTACGGGATACAGAGTAGGCAGTTTTCCCTTGAAATGGCTTCGTCATCCTCGGAAGTCAAAGGATGATATTTTAAAAAGCTTATATAGGAGAAAAAGATTTACATATTGATTTTTGTATAACTAAACGAGGGCTCGTCTGTATATATATATATATATATATATATATATATATATATATATATATATATATATATATATATATATGTATAAATCTGGGAATCAGTCAATTTATTAAAAAAATAAAACTTTAAGTTTTTGTGTTTTGCCCAAACCATGCTGGCCATTTTCTGGACTAGAGTTTAGGTAAGATAAATACGCACAAAATAACTTAAAGGAAAAAAAATCGATTACTACTCCTCCTTAAAATCTACAAGTTTTTGAATTTAGGAGTGAAACTTGGTGGACACAACTGTGTCACCTGAATTTTTCTCAGAGCTCATATTCAACCCCCTATCTTTCATAAATACCTATCTAGCGCACATAAGTTTGGAATTTTCAACGGAATGGGGTATATTTTATAACGGATTCTTACAGAAAATCAAATTCTAAAGCGATGTTATATCGGTGAAAATATAGATCCGACAGCGGTAAGGCGCTAATCACAAAAACCCTGCAACGAATCAGATTTTTTCAGACAAATTTTCATTTTCCTCCAAAAGAAAGCCTTTCGCTAACAGAACCTTTCGCTAAGTATTGATTGAGATAATATTGTTTTGCTAAAAAGGTGGTGGAAGAATTTTCAAATATGGAGTGTCTTTGATTACCTTTTCTTTCTTCCGAGATGGGCTTGTCATTGCCGCTCTTTGCATCATCTAAGAAAAGCACGACGATTATATCGAGGATAAACAAAAGACAATCAATGTATTTTGTGGGTTCATTTGTTTTACGGTACGAATGACAGAAAAAAATCAAAAAACAATAATTATATTATCTCTACTGTACTATAAGAATCGGTCATTAATCACGCATCACACTTGAGAATTCTATTTCGACCTTTTCAGTAAAATGACATTTGGACTTATGTTCAAACAGGATTATCTGAATTAATACTTTACGTAGGGCTCTGTACATAAGTTAATTTTATAACTAATTCAATTAGCTGCAACATTTACTTTGGTGGTATTTTTCATAAAAGGCTTTCTTTTGGAGGAAAAAGAAAATTTGCCTTAAAAAATCTGATTTATTGTGGGTTTTTTTTTTTTAAAGGTCCCTACCTCAGCGTCAGATCGATGTTTTCATTGCTATAACATCGCTTTAGAATTAAATTTCCTATGAGAATCCGTCATAAAATATACCCCATTCCATTGAAAATTATATGTGCGTTACGTATGGCGACACAGTTGTGCCCCATCAAGTTTTATTCATTAAATTGAGAATTTTAAGGGGGTAGTCAATCGAGTCTGGAACTAGGGTTGGAACATCGAAAGAAAAATATCGATATTTCGATATATTGGGAAACCTAATATCGATATCCACCGATAATCGGTAGAAAATTATCGATATATCGAAAGGAAATCTACGAAAAAGCAAAGAAACCGTGCATTAAATGAGTATAACGTTATGAAATTTATGAAAAGGTTATGAAATAATATAATTATTATTTATAGAACAATATTTTTACTATCCATGAATCATTATAAAAAAAGATAGAAAAAAATAATACTTTGGTAAAAAAAATAAGTATTATAATACATTTTTATCTTGAAGATTTTTTGCCATATTTTATATATTTTATTATTCTAAAACTTTTTCAAAAATAAAACCTTTTTTTTATTTTTCTAAAACAAAATTATATTTTATAAAGTTTCCATGCATACATTGAGAACATTTATCTAAATACATGTAATTCATCTGATATATATTTCAGTACAATCGCCATTTATATTATTACCTGTTTGTCTTTACATTGGATTAATTCACAGTATATGTGTTTTTACTAATTATTGTTTGGCAACTAAATATTTTTATGCTCATATTTACCCATATTTATTATTGTGCTATATTTTAACCAATGATTATATGCAGCGATTTATTTACATTTATAGTATTGTCTATTTTATTTCAATTTGGTGAATGATCGATCCATCTTAAAGTCTTAAGTTTATTTGAAGGGTAAGGAGGAAAAATCTGGACCCTATCTCATAAGAAAGTACGAAAGTACAATTACGAGTAGATCTGTGATTTACTATGCTTATGACACACTGTGAAATGTTGAAACAATAAAATTTAAAACTAGTTGTTAGCATCTACCTAATGTGCCTCGATTCCTATTCTTGAATATTCTGACCTGTGTCTTTACTATCTAACAATACTTATGGTAGTGTTCTCTTTTCTTTTTGTAATTCTTCTAGATCTTATTTTTACATTCCCTTACCTATATACGAAGTATATAGTAAGGGGAAGTATTGCGATTGTGAAAATTTTCGAATTCGATTTTTCGATGGAAATACACGTTCTAAGGTCCCCTGAGTCCAAATGACCAATTTTCGCAAAATGGTCTGTGTGTATGTGAACAGTCTAGCTCAAAAACGAAAAGTTGTACGCTACTGAAATTACCTATTTAAGGTTAGCACATGCATGTGATGTTACAGCAACATTTTCGTCAAAATTGACCGGAGATGCCACTTTATATAATCGATTTTACACTCTTTTACAATTTTCTCGAAAACGGCTCTAACGATTTTGATGAAACTTACCTAAATTATTCTTCATAAAGACCTTTAACTTTTCATATATGTGGTATATCAGCGAGGAAAGTTATGATGAAAAGAATATTTTATTTACGCATAACTTCAAAAACGTGCAATTTATGATAAATGGTCTATAGAATTGTATGAAAGATAATTAAATTATCTAAAAAGCAAAAAAGAATCATCAAAATCCGACCAATAATAGCAAAGATACAGCGCATCGGACTAACCGGAAATAGTAATTATATCACAATTGTTTACAATTTTCTCGAAAATGGCTCTAACGAGTTTGATGAAACTTGCCTAATGTATTTTCCTTACAGCCCTTTAACTTTTCATGCATATAGTATATAAACGAGAAAAAAGTTCAGATGAAAACAATATTTTATTTGCGCATAACTTCAAAAGTAAGCATTTTATAGTAATTTATGTATACATTTGTATGAAAGATAATTAAATTATCTAAAAAACAAAAAAGTAATCATCAAAATCGGACCGGTATTAGCAAAGATACAGCGCATTGGATTAACAGGAAGTGGCAATTATATCTTGGATTTTACAATTTTCTCGTAAACGGCTCAAACGATTTTGATGAAACTTGCTTAATGTCTTCCCCTTACAGCCCTTTAACTTTTCATTTATGTAATACATCACCGAGGAAATGCAGCGAAAAAAGTTATGATGAAAAGTATATTTTATTTGGGCTTAACTTAAAAAACATGCAATTTATAGTAAATTATGTATGGAATTGTATGAAAGGTTATTAAATTATCTAAAAAACAAAAAAAGAATCATCAAAAGCGGAGCAGTATTAGCAAAGATACAGCGTATTTTATGAGAAGCACAAGACCCTAGAACTGAGCGCATCTGAAAGGAGACGGATGCGACCGAACCTTCTCCCACCAATCTGTTATAAACAATATACACACAAATTATATAGTATATAAAGTAACTTCAGAATAAAAAAGCGAAAATTAACTTAATAATTTTTACTTTCATATTATTAATGGAAAGAAAATATTTCCATGAAAACTAAACTGAAACTTTTAAAATATATTTGAAACTTGACGAAGATAAAATATATAGGTAGTGTACAGACTTGTTTAAAAAACAGTTTTATGATTTTTATTTTAAATTTACTATTTTCATTACAGTTATTAGTTCTTTCATTATATATCTATTTTATTTATTATGTCTATGTAATGATTTTCAATTTCATATCGATTTTGAAATTGAGCACTTCTTTTATACTTCTTTATTACTATTAGGATTTTTGGAATTTGTCTTATGCTGCTATAATCTTGTTTTCAAATTTTGGGACAATTCTCCTATATAATACTTTTCATTGTATTCTTTCCAGTGTAGAAAGGCAGAGTATTCTTACAGATAAAATATAAAATAGCATCATTAATTTTTCTTCGTCGTTCGCCTCCCTCTTCAAATGATGCGGTATTTTGGAAACAACTTCTTATGCCAGAAGCTTTTGACGGAGGAACTGTTTCATTTGCTTCTGATTTAGAAGTAGATGGTGTTGCAAAAACACCTGATTCTGATGGAGACGAAAAAACGTGTGAATGGGAAGCTTTGAGGTGTGACCGTAGGTTTGTTGTGATTCCCGATATCCGAAATATTTTGGGACAATATTTGCACTCCGCACTTTTACTGTTTCTCGATTTAAAATGTTTCCATACTTCACTTTTTGGCGGCGACATTTTAATTTCTATTTTCACTTTAATCACCACACTAACATCAACAACAACAATGAACAACAGGTAACTGACCGTTAGTGACGTCTATGAGTTATAACATTAAGGAAGTTACAACAATTCAAAGACAGCGTCCTAGATTGATTAAATAATTAAGCTATAAGGCAAAGTACAGCTCACGGATAAAATTAAAAATCTGATAAAGAATAAAGGAAATTTCTAGTTAAAATAAAATAATAAAGTTTAAAATATCAATATCACCGATATATCGGTGTAAAATATCGATATCATCGATATATCGGGTGTTGGGAAATCGATATAATATATCGGTTTTTCAAATCCGATATATCGATATATCGCGTTTCGATATTCCAACCCTACCTGGAACACTCTGCATAAGAATAAAAAAATAATTTGAGGAAATCACCGATTTTTCCTAGATACGTTATCATTTTTGTAATATTCAACGGATTCATTCGGTATTCTTATATTTTATCGATACGGAACATTCGATAATTCAATAATATCTATTAAAAATGTTTTGTATCGGATCGAATTAATATATATTTTTGTTGTGAAAATCTACTATTACCGTTAGCTTTGTCGACTGTGTGCTTATAGTAATGATTATACAGAACATGCTATTCTAAATGCTAAGCTTAAAGTAAAGACACTTGTTCATAAACATACATTCGACACAAATGTGTAATGGCTTTACTTAAAAATGTTTTTGGATTTGATTACGGAAATAATTGCTTAATTATCACTACAATGATTTAATATAATATGATTATTAAATGGTGTTGACATTTTCGGTATTGAGTTTAATTAAACTGTTTAAATCTAGGGATGGATCTAGGATACATTTAATCAAAATTTAATTACGATATCGAATGACACTCTTTTGAATACTCATTTTTTTTTTATATTAGTAGTAATATCGAAATTATTATTTATTTCCTAAATATCGATCGAATGCTATATCGAAAAATCATTACTCCTACTGTGTGCTATTGGATATATCAGAAAGACTTTATGGAGAATCTGACCCGCCGCTACGATATGAGTAGAAAATAAATAATGTGACCTCTGGTTCTTAATCATTGATATATTTATCATGAACTTTACTTAAATTCCGCGGTTTTAATTTTTTTGATTGCATACTATTAATGAGTAATTGTCGTACAAATTATGTTTAGCGATGAATTCTTCAAGAAATAGGAAGAAGTTTGAAAAACAAAAATAGAACAACATTCATTGCAATGAAGGACCCACCAATTTATAGTTTTCATTGTTAAAGGCAAGATGGAAAATTATAAAGCACTTCTTGCCTCTTGATGCATACTCAAGTAGATTTTCCTCTTCACTGATGCGAAAACATGCTGCGTAAGCCTGACGACTAGAAAAAACATTCGCAACATTCGTTAAAAATTGAATGCGTTACCTCAGGTGTTTTGTTATTTTAGCATAGTCGTTGGAAGTTGAATACAGACATTAGTTTGGATAAAACTTTTTTTTTCCCTAGCAAGATATTTGTAAAGGAACATTATTTTGTATTTCGTAGGACTTACGTCTAAAAGTTCTTTTAAATCATGTTACTTTATTCTTGCATTTTATGCTAGTATAATGCGACAAATCTTAAATATTCAATTATTAGTTATTTTTATGTCTTATTCCCAGTTCTTTCATGCTATTATCAAAACATGTATACTGCTAATATGAATATAAACCTTAAAAAAGAATAAATGGGTTGAAGAAATATTATTACAATAATTTTTGTTATCTTATTGTTAGTTAAATGAAAATTTAAGAATGGTTTTTTATCTATTGAAACCTCTAGTAGTTCTTTGTATTTTTTTGGTGTTAGCTTCATAAATTTGTAAATTTGTATAATAAAAATTATAAGAGTTACCCAGTTTATTTTTTAGAGTATATTTATAATACATATATATCGAGTAATTTTCTTATTCATATTTGGTATTGACCTTACGATATTATGGTTCATATTTTTTCCATCTAATTTCAGTCGTTAATAATTTGTATTTCCGATAACTTCCTTTATTTGTGTTATTAGGATATTATGAAAGCGTTACATCCAGAACTGTTAGCCGACAAAGTGCGTTGATAATGTATATAGAGTATGAAGAGTAATAAGTATGAGTCGAAATCTGGATAATGTATTGCTTGCTGTATCAAGATTAATACCGTATATTATCCACGTGCATATAAACAGAACGTATACTCTTATACATATGAAAATTATTCTCACTTTCACATTTTAAAATCTCAATCTCACAACTGTGTGCCACGTGCCTCTGTTAATTTTTAACTATAAGTATTCATTAGTGAATTAAATTATATCCTATTTCTTCTTGCTCATATTTTTTATTCACCATAGTTTAGCCCAGTTTCTGATTTCATACAAGTTTTCTTGCAGGTCAAGTCAAAATGACTGTTAGATGATAAAACAGCTGTATCATCTGCTAATGCAGTGATAATTGTGTTGTGGTGTGGAATGCCTGATGTGTATATGATGTCTAGTAAAGGACCAAGGGCTCTTTCCTGTAGAACTCCTGTTCTTATTCAGTTCTCCTTAACTATATTTCTACTTCACTTCCTTACATTCGGTCTCGAAATTAATATTTGAATAGTTAAATAATTACTTTGGTGTAAAATTTGTCTTTATTTTGGTTACAAACCATCATGCCAAACCTTAATCATGGCATCCTCCACTTCAAATGAAGATAGCCAAGCAATACGTCTCACTCTTAAGATGGTCCGGAATGAATTCACCAACTCATGAACTCACTAACGGTGTAGTATCCTAGAATTATGTGCATGAAAGCTTAATAGAAAATTTACGAACAAATGATATGCAAAACCCAATATGTTTTTAAATATTTTCGAAAATGAGGGAAGAAGATTTTATTTAAACTCAATGCCTAGCCTAAGATTAACTACCACATAAGAGGCAAAGGTTTGTAATCCCACCGATTGTTAGTCTCAAATGGCGAAACCTAGCCGTAACTACTGCCAAGTCGCAGTGGGATGCTTAACCATAGCAGAATTTTTGTAACTATACACTGTTTAATTGTTTGATACGACTGTGAATAATTAGTTTGTCGGTCTGATTAAGTACTTCCTTTTGTGTTGAAATGGCACTAATTTGGATTTATGAGGCATTTTGAATCCAATATCCTGATTTGGTACAATGGCTAACATTTCTTTATAGTTTGTAATAATTTTATTTTTAATCCTGAAATTTGTAACAATTTATCCTTTTGGTAATAAACATGGTAATATTTTTTCCAGTGTCAGTAGCATTACCACATGATATAAGAGTTATTGTAAAGGCGGTCGAGCACAAAACAGCTGATATGCAAATGATCCCAATCTACGGCATATGAAGGAGGTCCGTACTTTCACTACTTGAAGTCTTTGTTATGGTCTGGTTGCATAGACCATGCTCAGCAGGTTCTAAGCATGATAGTAACTTGTGAATAATTTAGTAATAACTGCCTCCGCAGTTTATGCTGTTTGTAGTAGACCTTGTATTTCTAACAGCGTAGTATGTTCAATGCAGGAAGGCAATAATTCGTACCCGCACATTACAAAATGGTCACTACATATTTGGTGATGGAGGATATATGTTGCTCCATTATATTTATATGTTGTAGTAAAAGTTGGTTCGTGTTGTTACTTTTCTTTCTTTATTTAATATTTTTACTTAGGGGAAGTATTCCGATCGTGAAAATTTTCGAATTCGAGTTTTCGACGGAAATACACGTTTTAAGGTCCCGTGAGTCCAAATGACCAAGTCTCGCAATATGGTCTGTGTGTCTGTGTGTGGGTGTGTGAATGTGAACAGTCTAGCTCAAAAACGAAAAGTTGTACGATACTGAAATTACGTATTTAAGGTCGACACATGCATGTGATGTTACAGCAACATTTTCGTCGAAATCGACTAACCGGAAGTGCCACTTTATATAATCGTTTATATACTTTTTTACAATTTTCTCGAAAACGGCTCTAACGATTATGATGAAACTTGCCTAAATTATTCTACATAAAGATCTTTAACTTTTAATTTATGTAGTAAATCACCGAGGAATTGCAGGAAAAAAAGTTATGATGAAAAGAATATTTTATTTGCGCATATATAAAAAAGTATGCATTTCACGGTAAATTATGTATAGAATTGTATGAAAGGTAATTGAATTATCTAAAAAACATTTAAAAAATCATCAAAATTAGACCAGTACTAGCAAAGATACAGCGCATCGGACTAACCGGTATTAGCTATTATGTCATTGCAGATTTTACACTTTTTTATATTTTTCTCGAAAACGGGTCTAGCGATTTCGATGAAACTTGCCTAAATTATTCTTCATAAAGGCCTTTAACATTTCATTTATGCAGTAAATCACCGAAAAAATGCAGAGAAAATAATTATGATGAAAAGAATATTTTATTTGTGCATAGCTTAAAAAGTATGCATTTTATGGTAAATTACGTATATAATTGTATAAAAGGTAATTAAATCATCTAAAAAACAAAAAAGGAATCGTCAAAATCGGACCAATAATAGCAAAGACACAGCGCTTCGGACTAACCGGAAATGGTAATTATATCTTCGATTTTACAATTTTCTCGTAAACGGCTCAAACGATTTTGATGAAACTTGCCTAATGTCTTCTCTTTACAGCTCTTTAATTTTTCATTTATGTAGTAAATCACCGAAAAAATGCAGAGAAAATAATTATGATGGAAAGAATATTTTATTTGTGCATAGCTTAAAAAGTATGCATTTTATGGTAAATTATGTATAGAATTGTATGAAAGGTAATTAAATTACCTAAAAAACAATAAAAGAATTATCAAAATCGGACCAGTATTAGCAAAGATAAAGCGTATTTTATGAGGAGGACAAGACCCTATATGGATAATCGAGCGCATCTGAAAGCAGATAGATGCGACCGAACCTTCTCCCACCAATCTGTTATAAATAATATACTCTGTAATAAAGTAATTTAAGAATACAAAAGAGGAAATTAACTTAATAATTTCTACTTTCATATTATTTAATGGAAAGAAAATATTTCCATGAAAACTAAACCGAAACTTTTAAAATATATTTGCAACTTGACGAAGTTAAATTATACAGGTAGTGTACAGAATAGTTGTACTAACATTGTTTAAAAAACTGTTTTATTGTACTGAAGTGGGAGAAGATGTGAAGAAGTGAATGCTGCTGAGTTTATTTCAAGCATTGTTTATTTGAACTTTTTAAAATTATGTTAAAAAGATAATTATTATAGGACGGTAAGGAAAAGTTGTGTGATACGCGCACCGCACCAGATTTTTTTAGTCGTTGAGGGGATTACTTATTTTTAGATGAATTCTAATAATTTCATTCCAATATTTTTAGCTTGACTTTCGTTGCTAAAAAAGCGCTTCAAGCTAGACAACGTTTTTTTGCTGATTTTAACTCAAATGATCGAAGTCACGTTGGAAGTTGGTAGTGTGGCCACAGCCAGCTCATTACCTTCTCATTTACAGGTATGAACAATGAGGATGGTAGTTTGATAGAGTAATGGTGGTTTACGCAACCAAAATTATACGGAGGTAATGAAGGTATTGTAATAGTACAAAATTTTTGGTATCTGGTTTGCAGCAAATTTAACGTTTCAGAGCCCCCTGAACACAAAAAAAAATGCATTTTCGGCCATTGGTCTGTGTGTGCCACGATTATCTCTTTATTTGGTAGACAGATTTTTATACTTTTTTTTTGGTTTGTTGGGTTTTGGCGCCCGCAGCTTGTGCCCCAAATCGTGTACCTAGCGTGCAATAGCCGATTTTTTTTTTTTTTTTTTTTTTTTTTTTTTTTTTTTTTTTTTTTTTTTTAGACTATAGCGCTAAAACAGCTCTAACGATTTTGATGCAACTTGCCTTAAGTCTTCTCTTATAGCCCTTTAACTTTTCATGTGCAGTACATATCCCCAAGGAATAACAGGAAAATAGTTATAACGAAGAATAATTTTATTTTGCGCATAACACAAAAAGCATAATCTTTTATGGGGAAAATCTATATAATCTCTAGCATAGTGATTAAATTGTCTTTAAAAAAAAAATTAATAATGAAATAAAGTTAACATGAAAAAGTTATGACCTGTTTGACCATGTATGACCTGGCCAAAGTATCCATATTTTTGCTTTCCATACCATAGTAATTAAATTGTCTTTAAAAAAAAATAGTAGAGAAATAAAGTAAACAAGAAAAAGTTATGGTTTATTGGACTAGAGTATTCATATTTTTACTTTCCATAGCGCTGCCGGAGGTATAGAGAATATCCGATTTTCAATATATCTTTATGTTTCAGAGCTCCTTGAGACGAAACAACGCATTTTTGGCCATTTGTCTGGCTTTTTTTGTCACCACCATTTCTTGAACGGGTATTTTTTAAAGTACTCTGCGCCTGTCCCATTTGGATATCTTCCGGAAGTTTACAGATGCTCATTTGAAAGATAATTAAATTGTCTGCAAAGCTACGCTTTAAAAAAAATATTAATCGGACCAATGTTAGAGAATAACATTTATGTTAATTATATTTATATTAATTTTAATATATACAATTTATATTTATAAGCTGTAGCCTTAAAATCGGCTGAAAGGATGGCTGGTATAATAGAAAACAAACTTCTTTATTTTGTTGTTATTTCTTATATTCTTACCTATTTGTTCTTCGACAAATTATTTTTTTTGTTCGATTGTATGAGGCACTCGTTCGTAAAACGTGGTACTATATCTAACATCTTTTGTGAATTGAAGTTTTGGCAACACCAATATTGTCATTAAGTTATGATAAGTGACTGCTCGTAAATCATTTTAACTGACAAATATTTTAATATTGCTTACATTATGTCAGATACCATGTTTTACGACGAATGCCTCATATCTAGAAGTAGTGGGTCGTGGGTCTAGAACTAAGTAAATGCATGAATGTAGTGTACAAACCAACACATAGGCAGGCGAGAGTTAAATATCACCTGTTGACATGTTCTCAACAAGCAAGAGTTAGAAATTATACCCTTTCACATTTCTTTCCCGTTTATATTGACATATCCAATCACCGTACTTATGTATCGGATATAAACCGTAGATATTGGAAAGTTCTGACCGCTTACGATTCTTCAAAACGGACCTGCGAATGCGATTGGGTTTCGTTTTCGTCGAAAGCATGTAGCGTTTTGTAGGGTTATTGGGGCATGCTAAGCTGTAATTATCTGCTGCCCTTGCGTCCTCAGAAAGCGAGAAAGTGTGCCTACAATTAAAAGTTTAATTAAATGTATTCAGTCAGTCTGTGGCCAGTGCTCAGACATTGGGCTTCTTCGCTCCTGTACCATGCTGGCAATAATCCTTGCTCTCAGGTAAGATTTTTTTTTTCCAATGTGCATGTAAAGAAATCGATTATCTCCGATGAACATGTGAGAATTCGTGGAATTTTTATTTTCTGTTTTTATGACTCTACTGAAAACCAATTATTTTTTTAATGTTTCTAGTAATTACTGTTGGATTTAATTTCCTTCGAAGTAGATTTTATGTTCCACTGTTAGTAGTTTTATAGTCCAGCGTATGATCAATTTTCAAGTTTACAGGGTTTGCGTGCACTCTTTATTTATGCGTGTTACTCTCGATGATTAGTTTTAATAAATTTCTCGGGAGTTTAATGCCTCACCCTCTTATTTTAATTAGTTACTTTTTGAAATCTTCCAAAATATATTTGATTAATCCTAATTATGATTTGTTGTTGCGCACTCATACACTACCTGAACTGTAAGAATGGTTACCAATCCATTTTTCACCCTAAGTGGAAAGGCCGAAACATAGTTTGTGGGTTCTCCGTAGAAGTTTCTAATTAGTTATGCGTTAGTGATTTTTTAACCTTTATTTACTTTTAGAATTTTTAACTGCTTGGTGATCTTTTAAAGTTTGATCTAATTATCAAAGATTTTAGACGTGGAATGTATATGTTAGTTTAAAGTAACCGTTAATTTTGACTGCTTATTTAGCATTCCTAAAGAGAGTAATTACTTTTTTAACTGTTTCATATACTGCTTAACTACTGACGGGTTTATAGGCTGCAATGCTGGTTAGGATTTTGTTTTTTTCCGACTGTTATTTCGTTTAGCTAATAACCTTAATATGTAAGTAATAATCTTACATATGTGTCAGAATTGTGAATAAGTGTGTAAGTCGAAAATTATAACTATTCAAGAGGACAGTTTCGAATTTAAGTTAACGTGAGACTTTATAGGAATCTTGTAATTTCAAAAAACGATATGTTCCTACCACTTTCGTTTCTGATTTAGCCATTTATGCCAGATGTAGAAGTGAACTTTTAAAATCCAGTGGTGGACCTAATTCAATTTCGTTACAAGTCAACTTACACATTAGTTTATAAAATAATACATGTAAATTATTATCTGTTATGAGTTTTTTTGTCTTATCATCACGAACATTGTGGGTTGCACTGATTTCGACGAAATTTTTTTCTAATGAACCATAAGAAGATTTTGAGATTATTAGTATCAACTTAGCATCCACCACCTTACAACGAAATGGTGGAGGATCAAAAAATCTAGTTGTTTTGTTCGCTTCATTGAAAAACGGCTTAAGACCAAACTTAAATTGTTGCTATTTAAAGATGTAAACAGTTTTCAACTGTTAGTCGCAAGATTGAGACAAAATGGCGAGTGTGCTAGATTTGATTTAATTTTGATTTTAATGAAAAAAAAATTTAATAGGCCTAATGTTAATTGGGGGCCAGTCGTTAAATAGTTTCAATTTTCGTAAGCCTGCAACGTCAGAGAGACCAACTGCGTTGCACGTGAGGTTTTAGACTTTTTTTGTTTAAAACGCTGTATGCTTAGAATCGAGTAATTTTACCATTTCTTTTCGTTTCGTGCTTAACTTATCGGGTCAGGATGCTTCTCACATCCTGTAATGTGGCCTTCAGTCAGAGGATCCAACAGTTTTCTTCTCAATGCCTCTAGGGAACTGATATCTATTGTTCCTGTACGAAGAACGGATAACCAGCAGATTAAATATAAAACCTTAATGCGAAAAAGAGAAACTATTTATGAGATATAAGTAACTGCTTATTTTTACTGTTATTCAAAATAATCAGTAGTGGTTAGCCTTTGTCTTTACAATTTTGCCTTTCTCTGGTCCGCCATGTATAAATATTAAACCTTATGAACCAGAATCGAATCGGTATTGCTTCTGACTCTACCACAACAATCCAACTCACCCTGGCTCTAAAAAGTTGTGATATAATAATTTTAAAACTTTTTTATCCATTGCTAAAAAATAAAATATCTGATGTGGACAACACATGACTTCCTTGTACGCCTATTAAACTATAAATCGTTGGCTGATAAATTAACCCTGAATTTGATTACTAGAGTTTTCGAAGATTGCAGAATCTCAAAAACGATACTCGGCGTCGCGACATCCATCTATTGACACACAAACACGCACGCACACACACACACTTATTTCTGAAGGTCTCATGATAACTGAAATTTCCAAGAGATTTCTTCTAAAATCGACAGTTTCGACATTTTAAGCGAAAAACACACACAACTTATATCTTATTCTTCTGCTGCAGACTTGTCCATCTCACAAATGGGGTGGAAAACCAGTATTTTAAAATAAATTTTAAATTTACAATAAATTTTAACACTTAAAACAAGTAATTAAATTATTTAATTCGAGTGGAAAAAAAATTGCGTTATTAACCTTTATCACCGAAACATATGATCTCTGTAATAAATTTCAATATACCTTTTGATGTAAGTTTCTTATGACCTTCAAGTAAAGTACTCTTTTGTATCTTCAATTTCAGCCAAAATCTATTAAATTACTTATATTGATATAAGAGTCCAAATTACCATAATTTACCAAATTTGAGATGTTTTACATTGTATTTTAATACACTTTTTGATGAAAGTCTAATATGACCTTCAAGTAAACTTCAACTTCCGGCTTGCCAATGTTTACCAAAACTTATTATGTTGTTTATATTAATATGCGAGTCTTAAATACCAAATTTGAGAAGTTTTTGTATAATATTTTAATATAATTTTTGATGAAAATCAGTAATGAACTTCAAGTAAAATACCACTTCCGGTAATCATACAGTAACCAAAAAGGGAGGTTCACAACTAGATTATATAATAATCCTAAATACGAAATTTTAACTTTCTATGGCTAACGGTTTTTGAGTTTTGCGAGATACGTACGAACGTACGTACAGACGTCAGGACGAAATTAGTCAAAATGGATTCAGGGATAGTCAAAATGGATATTTCTGTTGAAAACTGAAAATTTTCGCGATTAAAATACTTTCTTTACTGCGTACAAGGAAGTAAAAATCCATGATAAAATGTAAATGTTTGTGGTTACTTGAAATGAACTGAGAAGCATTCAATCATTCACGTCTACTCTCACAAAAGTACAACAGAACAGTTTTTTAAACCATTTTAGTACAACAATTCTGTACATTATTCATTTTAGTTTCCATGTAAGTTTCATTCAATTTCCGTGGAGTTTTGTTTCCATTAAATAATATAAAAGTAGAAATTATTATGTTAATTTCTACTTTTATATTCTTACATTACATTAATACAGAGCGTATTGTTGGCTACAGATTGGAGGCTTAGTGGGAGAAGTTTTGATCATATCTGTCTGCTTACGGACGCGCTTGGCTTTCCATCTAGGTTCTTGTAGTCCTTTTGAGATACACTGCATCTTTGCTAATACAAGTCCGAATTCGATTATTTTTTTTTGTTTTTTAGAGAATTTAATTACCTTCCATATGATTTTATACATAACTTACTATTAGATGCATACTTTTCGATTTATACGCAAATTTCCTCGATTATGTACTGCATATATGAAAAGTTAAAGAGCTTTAAGGTAAGACTTTAGGCAAGTTTCATCAAAATCGTTGGAGCTGTTTTCGAGAAAATTGTAAAATCTGTTATATAAAGCGTCATTTTCGGTCATTCGATTTTGACGAAAACGTTGCTGTAACATCACATTTATACACCTATCTTTAATACGTAATTTCAGTATTGTATAACTTTTCGTTTTTGAGCTAGGCTGTTCACATACACACAGACAGACGGACACACAGACCATTTTGCATGACTTGATTATTTCGACTCAGGGGATCTTAAAACGTGTATATCCGTTGAAAACTCGAATTCGAAAATTTTCACGATCGCAATACTTTCTCTTATTATATATTTCATATATAGGTAAGAGAAAAGAAAAATGTTTCAAATTGTTTTTCAGAAAATTTAATTATAATATTATAAAAAAAGTATTAGTTAAACCCTGTGTCAAAATATAAAAAAAAGAAAAAGTCTTTTATCTCTTTACCCAAACACCTCAGATATAATTTGCCAGATGCTCGAGTGCTTACTAAATGATTTGGATTAAAGCAATAATAATAGATTAATAGTTTGTTTTTTTTCCTATGATTATTACGAGTAAAACTAGTAAAAAAAATGTCTATTAAAGAATAATGAAAATTTAGAACGCTCAATATAGTCATGAAGGACCGAAAACGACTTTTAACCAGATGGTCTAATTTTATTTTAGTGCTCCGAAAAAATAAACTTCTTGCTCTTTTCGAATTTGATCCTCAGAATCACATTCATGCAGCAATTTAAATAATTTAATTGTGTCTTCTTCTTTTTATATGTCATGTGTTTTTGGAAGACATTCTTAAACCTTAAACATTAATTAAAGGAAAAAAAAATATAATTGAATAAATAAAATTAAAGTGGTGATTAAATATAGCCAAATACCAAATTTTATTTATTAATTATAATTAGAAATAAATTAAACTGAATACAATGACAGTTATCTGGAATAAAAGTGAGGTGAATGAAAAAAAAATAACCCTATTCCACTACCCTGGGTTACAGGTGTGCCCCTGGGAACTAGTAAAAATTAAAGGAGTGCTGGACAAGCTGAACAAGTCGAATGTCACATAAGCACTGGAAAATGGAGCAATGAAACTACTCAAGAGGCCAAACATCTAGCATTACCATCTGATTAGAAATTAAACTAATATTTGAATTTGGGGTACATCTCCATGCCGGACAGTGTTTCTTGGTTAATAAAAGGTTCTTATTTTTCCTTATAATATAATATGCAACTTGGGTACCATCTAATTCGACCTAGAATTTTATGGCGTTAGATGATGAGGTATGATCTCAGAGGCTATTGAAATATTTGAATGAGGCTATGAAAATTGTTCTGAGATGTTTAATCCTTTATTAATATTTTCCTATAATTAGCCTTTTAAAATTATAATGTAACGATGTTGTTGCCATGGACCCAGAGCAGAGAGGGATGATTGATTGTGGGCAGGTGCCGCGACCTGTTCAAATACCCCGGCCGACTTTTAGCAGAGGTCATCGCCTCGCTGTTCTCCCATCTCTTCTCTTCTACGAGTTCCTGTCTCCTACCTCGTTATCTTGGTATTTTCATGCATTCCCGGAGTACATTATTCAAAAGTTATTGCTGTGTCAAATATGTACTTGTCGTGGAGGTTACGAGCCTGCATGTACATGTATATTTTTACATTGTTGAAACGTAAGTATAGTTAGAATACAGGGCTAAAAAAACACTGAATTTCGTATTCGTATACTCTTTGAAATTCTTCGTTTTTTTCATGCGAAAAAATGTGTAATTTGTAACATCGCCATTATCCATTTTCATTTCTATATTTTCGAATGTATTTCTAATTTCGTTAATTGATTTATTTATTTGTCAACTACCTTCGATAAAAAAAAAGAAATTGTTTTCGAGGTATCACTTAATACATATTTCTGTACGTCAGAGGTAAATTGCCAAAACATTTTTCAAGTTTTACAAGAGGTTTCAGTTTGCACTGTATTGGTTGTTGAGGATACTATTCAATCTTTAAATTTGAACTGTGAATTTCAATACTTAGACCTGCAACTGATGTTGTTTACAACGACCGAGAACTGCAAAGATTAGTGAATTGCCAATACTTTATTGGTGCCCAGGTCTATGCTTTTATCGCTTATTTTTAGTTGAAACTGATGGTGTGCCATTTATTTTGTACATAGTTTTCTTTCATAGAGCGTGAATACAAATGTCATATATCCTATCGAAATCTCTCCCTTTTTTAGAAAAAAAACTACAGAAAAATCTAAATTGCCAATACTTCTTTAATTGACATCCGCATGATGGTATAGAAGGATCAATCTAATTAGGGATTGATAAATTATCAATGCCCAGGTCTATGCTTTTATCGCTTATTTTTAGTTGAAACTGATGGTGTGCCATTTATTTTGTACATAGTTTTCTTTCATAGAGCGTGAATACAAATGTCATATATCCTATCGAAATCTCTCCCATTTTTAGGAAAAAACTACAGAAAAATCTAAATTGCCAATACTTCTTTAATTGAAATCCGCATGATGGTATAGAAGGATCAATCTAATTAGGGATTGATAATTTATCAATCCCCAATACTTTTTTGACACCTTATTACTCTGAATACTGCAATGCTTTTGTGTTTTTGAGATCATGAATCTCACTAAGTATTGGTATATTTGGAACGTATTTTCTACAAAAGACTGTTTCTCAGAAGAATTTAATTATTTATTTTATGATGAAACTCCTATTTCGTAGCATTACAATTTTGTTAAAATCGTTCACAAATAGATTTACTCTTAGGTGGTTTTTCACTCCCTGGGCTGGTCCTTTTTATTTCTGCTCTTGGACATGAAATTACATTCTGCAGGTCAAAGCAAAGGAACAAACTTCTCTTTCCTGTGCTCATCTCTGATACTTATACTCGGAAAATGTGACCAGAATGACGTAAATACGATAATAAAATCAAAATTGGAAAAAAGCTATCCATTCCAGCCCAAGCTGTCCAACTTTTTAGGACTACGTTGTAGGCCAACAGTTGGATTCATTCGTCCACTTACGGTCCTACAAGGGATCCGATCAGCTATTCTAACCTGTACTCATTGCTTATCAATGTTTAAAAAAAATGGAAAATGCCAGCAATTTTTCTAGCTATGGCGTTATTGAAAAAAAGAAAAAGAAATTTTGGGCGAAACACTGTATATTAACGGAATAAATTACAGTGATTTGAAAATGTTAAATGAAATAGATTGGAAGGATTATAAAAATTAAGTAAGAATGGATAACAAAATCATAAATTAGGAATGAGCATTTAATTTAACAAAAATGGGATCTAAAATTACCAGTTTAAAATTGTCGCCATTCAGGATTAATCACATTATTTATTTAATATTTTAATTCAGACCCAACAATAGAACGTCACAGTAATGTTATAATAAGGGATTTTGGACATGAGAACATATTTTCATTAGCTTATTACACTGCATGTTTGGAAAATACGTGTAAAATATAAATGCGTGTAAAATGAAAATACGTGTAAAGCAATAAAAAGGAAAAAAACTGAAGATGTTTTTTCAAACCAATTTTTCTCTAATCATTCTAATTATTAGTTTTTAATTAGATAAAAATGATGAACGCATTTAGAAGTAGATAAAAAAACACATAAAACCCAAACATTCTAACCATAATTAATGACGTAGAAATAAACAAATCGACTTTGTAGGGCGACAACACTACTCACGATCCAACGCGGTAGGATGTTAGGAGAGAGTGCTTGTAGGACGATCGGGAAGCCTACAAACATCCTACAAGCTCTATGTAGTATTACACCACCATTCACAGTTCAACGGTAGTCAAATATCTACTGTAGTCCTACAAAGTAGTGCTACATGTTGGACCGTGAATGGTTGGCTATAGACAGTTTAACTCTAACGTCCTTACTTATCCGGCACTACATCTCGAGTGGGTCAGGGCCTCCTAAATATTTGGGATCCCATAACCTAAAAAATTGCCATCGTCTCTTATTTCTAAAGATCCTTCTTAATTAACGAAATGTTGGATGGAAAATTTAGGTTTGTAACTTGAGGAATATAGAGATAGCTTCGAGAAAAAAAAATCAAATCAAAGCAGATCTTCTGCTTTTGGTAAGTAGATATAACTAATGGTGGTTTTGGTTGATACTCACCAATAGACTAAATAAAAAAAAAATGCAAATTATTACATAATGGCTTATTATTTTCAAATAGTTATGTTTCCAAAATATCTGGTGTGTCCATTCACACAACTTTTCTAATAGCTAGTAGGCTCCAAGTATGGCGAGAGTAGAAGGTGAAAGAGTATGGAGTAAAATGCTGGAGGCCTACTGGGAAAAGAAAAAGGAAAGAACAAGGAGCAAGTGGAAGTGGAGGATGGATCCAAGGGAGAATAGGGGCGAGGAAGATGATGGAATGAAAAAGGATAACTCTGGAGCCCTAAGGTCCGGAGCGCCGGAAAATTGGTCTGCAAATTCAATACGTTAAATCTTTGCCTATACTGGCCCGATTTTGATGATTTTTTTCCTTAACGTAAAACCCAGATATATTTGGACACTTCTAGCGGTCCCCTTCGGATCAAAAGCAGCTGAAATTCGGTATATATGGTTATTTACTAGACCGAACAATACAATATAATTGATATTAAATTTCAGTCAAAATTAAGGCGTGCCCAAATATTTTTTTGCGAAAAGTTTTATAATGTTTTGCGCACCTCTATGGTCCCTCCAAATAGAGTTGGACTATTGAAAATTTGTTTGTAAAATTGAATTGGTTTTAGAGAAATGCATCTCAAAAATCATTCATTTGATGTATTTAAAGATAATTAAATTCTCTACAAAACATAAACAAATCGTCTAAATCTAATATTAAGCTTTTTAACCTTACTTTTTCCCGAAAATAATTGTCTATTTTATGTATTATTACACTGTATCGAAGGTCATCGGAGAGATGTGGAGGTGCATTTTTATACCGTTTCACAACTCCTTGAACACGATTATTGGGAGACGTCTGATATAGGATTGTTTTCTAGGTAGAACAATATCATACAAGTGGAGGTAAATTTTAGTCAAAAGTTCAGTATGTTTTAAGGTTTTGTGTATCTCTACATTTGTACATGAATTTATTTGGTGTTAGAGAAGTGCCTTTTGGGAGTCTCAACTTTTTTCTCCTATTCCGCCATTTTGAATGCTTCAGTTGTGTAATTTAAGCGAAAATAAGACCTTAGCTCTAATATTCACTTTTTTTTTAAAAATTAAAATACTACATATTTTTGGGCTTTATCCATCCCTTTATTCATTAGCAAGCATGTCATTTTTTCTGCCAAAAAGAACTTTCAGCAGTTAATTATAAAGAGTTATAATAGTGTAATATAGTAGTCATGTCATCAGAATATTCAAATAGTGGTATATGTATTTTTGGCTGCTACCAAAAAAATTTGTTTTCCCTTTTTTTTCCCAAAGTATACATTATATGCATTGGTGTCCTGCGATGAAAGGAGCCATAGACTTATGGAACTTCTCAATTCATTTTACGCTCAATTAGATCTAGAAGAATAGCTTCCTGTTGATAAAAAGGACTCTTGGAACATTTTATCTTCTCCACATCCGCTCGTGCTTCATCTCTTCGTTCGTTCGCTATTGCTCTAATACATATATCACTTTCGGTTTAAGTTATTCAATAGAAGTTGATTCCCTTACCCCTCTCTACTTAAATTTCTATTTATTTGTTATTTTGATCTTATAATAAAGAATCCTTTTCCCATAATTATCCATTGCTGTTATGGAGACAAAATGATTAAATAAATAATAATAGCAATAGTATTTTTAAGAAACGATACCGTCTATAATGCATAAAACAAATATTATTTTTCTGCATAAGTGTATTTTACAAAGAACTTATAACAACCTAATAGTTGAAATGAAATAGTTATTGAACGGCTTGGAACCGACATCATAAAATAATAGATTATTGTACTGCTCCGGTTGATTTGGAATAGCTATTTATGTATGTTACCAGAAAATTCTATAGAGCTATACGGTATATAAGTCGCGGCTTTCAACCAAAAGTGGACACCTGCAAAGACAGGAATTGTAACATAATCGAAGGGAAAAACCTGGCGATCGACAGATGGCCCGAGCATTTCGGCGAATTACTTAACAAGAATAAAAATGAAGAAATTAATACTGAGGTATTGTTACCGAACGTTGATGACATTGAGCCACCTGATATGGATGATGCAACTGAAGCAATTCAGAATTTAACAAATAATAAAGCATAAGGCGAAGATTTATTAATAGCTGAATTCTTTAAAAACAGTAGCGAGAATATGCTCTCATACCTATATAATTTGGTCTTTGACATATGGATGAATGAAAGCATGCCTCAAGAGTGGGGAATTAGTTTGATTTGTCCCATCTTTAAAAAGGAGATAAATTACAATGTAAAAATTATAGAGGAATATCGCTCGTATGTGTGGCATATAAAATACTCTCGCATATTATTTCAAAGAAACATAATTTCTTTGCTGAAAGCATTCAAGGAGAATATCAGTACGGATTCCGAAAAGGAAAAGGAACAGTCGATCAAATTTTTACAATGAAGCAAATGAATGGATACACTGAATGAATGAATACAATGATGCTAGAGAAATGTTGGGAGCATAAAACTACCCTCCATATTCTTTTCATTGACTATCGCTAAGCTTTCGACAATATTAATAGATCAACTTAATTGGAGCACTAATAGAATATAATATGCCAAAAAAGTTAATAAGATTGATACAGATGACTCTAAGCAATAGCAACGCCAGTGTGCTTGCCAGTGGTAAATATTAGTTGTTAATATTCCATATCAACCGGTGTAAGGCAGGGAGATGCCTTGTCCGCCACTCTGTTCAATCTAGCATTACATAAAGTAATACATAGTGTAAATGTACCAGTAGTCAAATATGAGCATATGCAAACGATACAGGTCTTGTGGCTAGAAGTATTCTAACCCTTAGTTATACATAACCTTAATTAGAGCTATTCTTACATATGCTGCTGAAGCGTGGACGTTTACTACCACCATCGCAAATGTATTAAGAGTCTTCGAGAGAAAAATGCTTAGGAAAATATTTGGCCCCTTCTTCGATGAAGTAATTCAAGAATGGAGGATAAGAACAAATAATGTGACTTATACAACAATACCGAAATTGTGAGCTTTATAAAATCCCGCCGAATCGAATGGTTGGGTTGGGGCACGTTCTAAGAATGATGCGCATTCCAAAAAAGATGCTCCAAAGCAGAATTTATGGGACCAGAAGAAGAGGAAGACCTAGGAGAAGATGGATGGATGATGTGGAGGATGACCTCAAACGGTTGGGAGTAACAAACTGGAAGGAAAAGTACACATATGTATTACAAAAATGTTTAAACTCTATAGGAGTTTATGGAAAATAAAGTTTTCTATGAAAAACTGCCACAGCTTGATTCATGATTCATGAAATGAACAAAACTTGAAGATTCATTTTTTTTTTAAATCGAAAAAGATTAGTTGTTGATGTACTAGTGAATAAACCTAAGTAGGCAATCTTCAAACGCTTCTTTTGTAAAATTCAACTTTTTTGTATAGTGGCACTCTTCTCCCAAATGAACTATCATATATCAATAAAAGCTAGATACTTTGTACAAGTTGACATCAACAAATTCTGCCGCCTTGTAAGGTGGTGAAAGAGTTGTGGCTGTTGCATGTGGGTTCGTTAATTGTGTTAACGAGCCGTAAAACTTCATATATTATTTTAGACACCGTTAATAGACCTTTGTCTCAGGCAATTTTTTTTTTATTATATCCGCGATGTTTCAGTCACTATTCAGTCATTTTCAACTTTTATATTTAAAAACTATGTTTGCAATGAATCATAAAAAAACAAACACATTTTTAATAATTTAATAATGTTTTTCTTGAGAACGTTTAGAATAAAAAAAATTGAATTTAATAATAATAACTTAGAGTCAAGCGAAACCACTTTTGCTTGATGAAAAAATATGTACCTATATATATCAAATATGTAAAAGAATTCTTATCTTTAATTTTGTAAATAGATTGTTTTGTCGTAGTTTTCGAAATACTATATAAGCAAAAACTGAAAAAATGTAAATTTTTTTTGCTTTTTCTGAAAAAGCAGACTGGAAGGTTGCAAAATCCAGAATCTGATTCACCACCCTGAAAAACATATAGAACATTTCAGAAAAAAAATGTTATAAGTGTTATTTTCGAACCTCTGTCGACTTGACTATTTAGCTTGTAAGGAATTGGATTCAAACCGATACCTCGCTGCAGTGTGCTATCTCTTCCTCAAGGCTCACCGCCCACCATTGTAGGAAATTGTTTTCAAGAAAAATTAATGACCGGGAAAAAGTGCAAAAGGAGAAATTTTCGTTATAGTAATTTTGTCTTCTACAATATTGTTTCACTAACTGTCACAACTATTCACTAACTGCTCCGTCGCTCAAGATCATTCGGATTTTATTCGGAATAGCCTTGAGAGATTCATTCGGTTCAGTGTGTTGAACTCACTTATTTTTTTTCTTTTTACTAAGACACCCACTAATGAAAGCTAGCTGGGTCAGTTCATGAATGGATCTCCCATCTCTATTGCTAATCCTGTCGTTTCCGATTGTCGTCTTTATAGTCAAAATAATTAATTTTACCACTTGTACACGTATTCTAAGCTTCAAATGGATGCCTGTTTTCTTTATATTTTTCATATATGGTTAATAATAAAGGTTAAAAAAAAAAAGGAAAGTTAAATTATATAAAATTAAATTCTTAAACACTGGTTTGGTGTACTGGTTTACTGGGTGCGTGTGTGTGTGTGTATAAATGTTACTGTTGGCATTGATTCTAGCACATTTTAAATTTTTTTCTTTTCTTTTATGTTTGTAAATTAATAGTCCAGGAGTTAAGCTGTTTCGTTGAATCCATCATCAGGATTTTAAAATCCTCCTACCTCCTAATTTTTTAAACGGAAAAGGAAGACGTTAGCTTTGAATGCTAATTATTAACGGTTTTTAAGAACCCTTGAACATGGTCTGCATACCGCGCACAATTCTAACAAGTTTGTAAAAGCTGCTGCTTAAATTGTGTCCAGCTATAACCTTACTGATGGAAATCTATATTATTTTTCAAACCCATAAATAATGATGTGAAATGTTTAACGATGTTTATTGATCTTTTTTAAATAACTTTTATTTTCTGCATCTAGTTCCAATATTTCTTCTTTTTTCAAAATTAGTAAATTGTAAATTCGATCGCAGTTGGTGAAGTAGTGAATTATTTATTTTTACTCTGCTAAGAAAGTACGTTTCTGAATTTTTGATTTTGTCAGTACCGATGTGGGTTTTATTTAATTTTTTCCCCCTATGGAGCTCGGGAGATGAGGTCAGTAACAGAAATAGTCAGTGACTTAGTGGATTCCTCCAAGAAGGACGACTGCTTCCTATCTTATGTTGTTTACGCTGCTTTTCGCTGCAATAACATTATTAAATCATGTGGTTTATGATCATTTTTTTCGGTTCAAGACATTTCTAACTGCTCAAAAGGTGAATTCTTAGTGTACCTAAGTGTTGTGAAATCTTGTTAAACCAATGGTATCTCTCGAAGAAATATTTTATTGCATTGCGCTACGATTTTATGATATTATTAATTAATTGATGGGATATTACGATATTTAAGAAACATAAAAAAATAATTGTAATTATTATATAAAAAACATTGTTTTATATAACCAATGTCCCACGTAAACACACTTAATACCAGTTATCTTATTTTATCATGTTTCAAGTGTTCTTTTTTTACCAATTTATTTATATTTTCAAAGCCTCCCTTGAATTGTTTTCAAAACCTTTTGTAGGTACTGTTCATCTTTAACGTTGCTTAAATGAGTTTTTATCTACACAGGCCATTGTTAGTTTTGGAATCGTATCTGAACCTCTTTGGGTTGTTTCTTAAAAGTCCTTAGTCTAGTCAATATTTAAATGAGTTATGCATTCATATACTGTTATTGCTTATAGATTATGATTAGAAGATTCAGTGATCTAGTTCCCGAAAATGTTCTAAATCATTTTTTTAACGAATAAGTATTGGTCAGGCTGAAATTAGAGGAAGGAAGGAAGCAGTTGCGATTTTCTAGATTAATATAAATATGCACGATGAATCTTTGAAATGGTTCATGCAGAATTTGGCCGTTTACCTTTCGTTTTTTGGCTCGATGCCATTTGGCTTTATTGTATCAAAAAGATATTTGGTGGTGTTGAAAATATTTTTCAAAATGGATACTGCGTATAATAAATGTTTCATTGACATTGATTAACAACTATGTTTATTGTTGTACTCTCGGATAATTTTCCTACTTAGCCACGCCGAATAAAAAATGGAATTATAATGTCTTAGTCAGCAAACAATCCGAACGATAAAAGGTCATCTGAAGTACTGAATGATTCCTTAACCACAATATCATTGTGAAAATTCTGCGTTTTCTCATGATTGAACCGTTACATTCTGTATATATGTTACCTACTAACCACGGACTTTCTTTTCTTTCCAATTAGGTTGATGCAAATATAAGATATAAAGTTTTGATTTATTTTTATTTATCACTTCATAAGTGTTGAATTCAAACAGTATTTATCGCAGAGAAATTTCATTAAAAAAAAAAAATCGTGAACAGCAGACCTCCATCACTAAGGTCCTATTTTCACTAAAAACGCAAAATACAGAATATTATAATAACGGGAGAGGAAAAAAAAAATTGAGACCCCAAAGGATACTTTCCTAAAACTAACTCAATTCACATACAAATTTTCAGCTCTAATACCGAATTTTAGCTTATTTAATCCAAAGAGGACCGCTGAGTGTGCCCAAAAAAAAAATATATCAGACATTTCCAAAACTTTCATAATCGTGTTCTAGAGGTAATGAGACGGATAGGTAATGCACTCCCGCCCCTCTCTGCTGACTACTGAGACTGCAGTAGTCTTTTTTTCGGGAGAAATTTCAACCACTTTACCTGCATTATTCATTGTCAAGAATATTAAAAGTAATTGCAGACCGGATTTTCGTGGAACAAACAACTGAAAGCTCAGTACGTGTGAAATTCTACAATAATTTCCAAAAAAGGGTAAAATCTTGTATAAAACATCTTAAATATGCAAAATCATCTTTATTGTTTAATTTATAATATTTATTCACCGAAAGGCTAGCTAATCTTGTGTTAGAGTCAGTTAAGAGTCTGTTATGTTAGCCTCTGTATTAAAATTATGCTTAATGGCGTTTTCTCGTGGACCGACTTCCCATTTATCGAGGAGACTGCAAGAAATGTGGGATACGATTCGGATAATAATCGGACCGTGTGAAAGGAACGCATAATTTCTGCTTATAACTAAATCTGGCTCGGAACAGATAACGTGAGAAAAAACGTAATTCTAATAAAAAAAATAAATTACGGTTAATCTACATTTAGATGAAAGAGAAACAAGGAAAAAATAATAATATAAAATTTCATCATATCACAAAGTTTTCATGTTATATATGTAATATGGACGATTTGGTTCAAGTTTCTTTATTTTATAGTTCAAATTTTATGCTATTGAAATCGAAATCATCTAATTTAGAGGCATTTAACTATTATTTTTAACTTCATCATCATGCAATTTCTAAAAAAAATATAATGTTAAAATTGTATGAAGTCTGGTTTGTGGGTGAATGGGGTCACATGTATACGTGACGGCTATTCTGGGCAGCTATCTTGTTCTCATGTGCCAGGAGAGAGGTATTTCATTTTATCCCTTTTTCAGAGTTTTCTACCGATGTAATTATAGTCACTATTCATTATAAATGTTAGAATTAATTACATTGTTTTAATGTTTTTCATTCTGTCTGTAAAAATTTCAACTCACTAGTTTATGCGTATTTTAAAGTATAAGCGTTGGCTATTACGATAATGGGTCATTTTATTTCATTTAATATTCTATGATTAGATACTTCATAGAATTGGTTTGTTTTTTATTTACCCATTGCTCAAATATTCCTTTTCTTAAGTTCGCTAGAAAGTATCAATTAAGACACCATAGGTTTAGAGTTAGTTATTTGGGTTAGTGGAGTAGAATTTTTTTAAGGATATTTTTACTCTCTTGCTTGGTTTAATTTTACCTTTAATCAAATACAAGTCCTGATGTTTTGGGCGTGTTCAGCAGATTGCCGTTTAACAATTACTTTTCTGCTTCACTCTTATCTCACCTTTATTGCTGCAGGTATTTTTTCTATTCAAGTGTGCATTTGTAAGTATCAAGTGAGCCAGAAAGAGAGAGCCTTGGAGTTTGCACTCATAAAGCCTGATTCTCGAGTGACAGTATGATCAGCACCATGCTTTAACTCAGACTAGAATTATTGATACATTTTTATAGAGCACCTCTTGAGGAAATTTAAGGATGGAGGTCATATTTGGCGATTGAGTAAATTCTTTGTCATTGCCATTGTCCCGGCAAGTACCCAGGCTGCACATTTCGTTGTTATGTTTATTTTTTATAATATTACCGTTGTAATTTTCAATTAATATTTTTAGAAAAATCTTTTCCTTGGTTGATGTAGATACTTGAAGGAGATGATGTTTTAAGTTAAATTGTGCCACATGTTTTAAAATCTATGATTGCAAGAAAAGCTTTAATGTGTTGATACTTCAGTATACTGAATATTTGATCTCGTTTTTGTCCATGCTATAATATGTTTCGCAAACTTCGTTGTATAAAAATTATTCTTAATGCGTCTTCCGTACTATGTGTTACCTTATCTTGTTAAAAGTCATCGCAATTAGTTTGGTATTTCAGTACTTATGCAAAGTCTCATGATTTGGCTTTGCACTCTTTTTAATTTTTTGAATTTATATGTTTACTTGTGTTTCTTCATAAAATGTCTCTTTCAGATTCTTGATCATAGAGGACAACTACTTCGGAGAATTTTCGAGGTTGGTTTTTAAAAGATTAATGTTATTTGATCTAGAGAATGCAATATTCCATCCATATCTGTAATTTGAGATAGGTATGATAATTTCCTATTTAGTAATACATGGCGAGATCTAGGTACGGGAGGAGTTGCAGGGAGACGATTGTTTGCAGGCCGACCTTGGAATGGGCAACGGCCTGCAACAAGAGCAAAACACTTATTCCTCTTCCCATTCCCCTGTCCCCCGTCGCCTTTCTCTTGTCCCATCATATCTTCTCCTCTCCTTTTCATTTTTCTTAATTTTCTTATTTTTTATTATTATTTGGTTTTCTTTTTTGGTATTATTTCTTTTTTATTATTAAAAAAGAACTCCGATGGATAAATACTAATAGGCCATGTAACCTTAAAAGTCATTAAATTAATTCATTGTATGGACTTTCTCAAGTTTCTCTTAGTAGTTGCAAATTTTATTTTAAGGAACACTGTCTATCTTATGCTGCATCATTCTGCATCATGCTCGATTATAGTTTTATTAATCTTCAAGATGATTCGGAGCAAATCTTACCAGATATTAATATTACTGTATTTTTAATTGATTGATCTTATTCAAATTAAAGTCCAAAGACTGACGCCATAAGTTTTTAATGTAAAAGTAGATAATTTATTAGAACTTCTTCTTTAAAAACTCATTAGATTATTTTACTATCAAATTTTAACAATTCGGATTGATAAATTTCGTAGCTCCTTTGAAATGACGTGAGTTCTTTTTTCACATTCTTATTTCACAACCTTCATTATAAATCTCACTCACCATGCCCGAGTAATTGGAATTAAGTTGCCATATATAGCAGCGTGATTAATGTAACTTCATCATTGTCAGAGGGAAGTGTAATGTCGTATGTTTTCAATATCTAAAAGAAAGAAAATATTTATTTTTAATTATATTATCGAAAATGGTAAATTAGTGGTTGTTGTATTATATATTTCGAAAAGTAATTTGATCAGCATGTGCAGTCCGGACGGCGGACGGACTGATTTTGTTTTTTATTCGATATTTACATTTTATATATCTTGAAACGTAAAACCTCAAATTTTGAGGGGGATTAATTTTTTTTTCTTGGTCGATTGCAAAGTTTCATTATTGAAAATAACAAACCAAAAGCTTTTATATAGATTTTTTTTTTTTTTATAGTCTTCACATGCTGATTTCTAAACGCTTTACATTTTCCTTCTATCTTTATAAATGGCTCAGTTAAGTTTGAGCTATAAAATCTCTAATCGGTCGCCATTTTGAAAAGAAATGACGGATTGTAATATCGAATTCCGAGGATCAAACTGGGATAACTCGTGACTTTGTTGCCAAATATCAAGAAAATCGGTGTGTAGTCTCGGAGAAAAGTGGCGGACGGCGGAAGGCGGTTTTTTTTTTCTTTTTTACCAAAGGGAGTATTGCAATTGCGAAAATTTTTGATTTTCAGATTTCGATCATCCCTGAATCCATTTTGACAAATTTCGTGACGTCTCTACGTTCGTTCGTACGTATCGCGCATAAATCGAAAACCGTTAGCCTCCTTTTGGTCACTGCATAATTACCGGACGTAATACTTTACTTGAAGGTCATAATAAACTTAAATCAAAAAGTATATTGACATTATAAATGAGATCATATGATTCGGTGATAAAGGTTATAAATGCGATTTTAATTTCCACTCTAATTAAACAATTTTATTACATGTTTTAAGTGTTAAAATTGAGTGTAAAATACTTTTTTTTTCTCCCCATTTATGAGCTGAACAAGTCTGCAGAAGGAAAATAAGATATAAGTTGATCGGGTTCTTCCGCTTAAAATGTAGAACCGTCGATTTCCAATGCTTTATGACGATTTCTATGCTCTAGTGACATAGACAGTTCTAATGTTGTCAATGAACACGAAGAAATCTCTTGGGAACTTGTTCCCAACTGAAAGAAAACGACATATATTAACGGAATAAGACTTACAGAAACAAGAGCTTATGTGTGTGCGTCTGTATGTGCCAATAGATGGACTTCACGACGTCGAGATGGACGCTGAGTGTCGTTTTTGAGATACAGCTATCTTCAGAAACTAGTAACCTAATTCAGAGTCACTATTTGAGCCACCGATTCATACTTTAATATGCGTACAAAGAAGTCATGGTGTGTCCACCAAATCGACATTTAGATTCTACTTATCTTGAGACGCAAAACCTCAAATTTTTAGGAGATAGGAAGGGTAAAAAAATGTTGTGCTTGGTCAATTACAAAGGTTGATTATTGAAAATAATAAACCAAAATGCATGCATTACGGAATAAAAGTGCACACTTGATCCACTGGAGTCCATTAATAATTTATACATGTAATCATACGTCCAACGCATCTTAGAATATTCTTCGGAAGTGCTGCCTGAACGAATGATTTTAGATTTTAACGAATTATTATATTATTTAATTATTTTACGAATGATTTTATGATTGTTAATGCTAACATTAATAATCAATGTAGAGCAAGTGTTCTTATTTTGTAAAAATCATGTTAAACTTGGTAGCTTATTTAGTGGAAATCTAAATTTTTGGCGAACACCCCAAGTTTATAAAATTGATTGTGTTTATTTCATGATTTAAATTAATTCTTTAGCTAAGGGGATGATGGTGGGGGAGGAGGAAGGGAGTAAATTGAAAAAAAAAAAACACACATATTTAAAAGTCTATGTTTAATTATTGGGTATATTTTATTTCTGATCACCCTCAATCATCCCCTTGTTTTCATGAAGGGTCAATTATATTTACTTTTTAATTCTTGAATACAATTAGATTTGTAAAAACATTGTCATATTAAACTAGCCTGGTAAATTACTTGAATATTGGCTTCGACCCAGTTGAGCTTTCGCTGAGTCATTGCAGATCACTTTCTTCACGATGCTCAGCGCAGTGATTTTATTGCTTCTTTACAGGTATTAATGCACTGAAAGGATCTTCCTTGGAGCTTTACTTTCATTTCGTCGCTATCATCTTTGCTTTCTCTCGCTCATTATTATAGAAAGATGCAGTAAAACCTAATTGCCTTAGCAATAATTTAGAAATACTGTAGTTACCGAACTCATCTGCCGTGGTTCACCACAACGCTCTCCCATCCAAGTAGGGTCCTGATGGAGTATGCTCTCTTCCTCATTTGTATTTTCACTTGGATTCGGAGTCTACGTTTTGTTTTCTGCTTTAATTTTTTATGGTTTTGTTACTTTCCTTTCTTTTCTTGTGGGTTGATACCCATTCCCATTGTAACATATTCCAGACCTTAAAAAACAATGGTTCCTTGTTTTGGATGCTTTTTATTTGTTTTATATTTTTTAACCTCGCAGAATATTTTCTAACTGGGATTTCCTCACATGAAAGTGACAGACCTTTGTTAAATTGCGTAGTTTCGATTTTAGTTATACGAACGAGTTTTTCATAGAGTTTGAGAAAAGTGCTAAAAATTCAAAGCAGAACCAATAAAAATTACAAAATAATAAAAAAAGGAGCTTTATCATAGATACCTCATAGGTGCTCAAATGAACTAGTAATTGCTCGCGAATAATTTCGATTTCTGATTCTAATAGAAGTGAAAATTCCTCTTAAAAATAGGTGTACTTTCCTCGTCTCGTCTCGATCAAACTGGCAGTCTCCCTGCTTTGAATTTGTTATTTTTACCTACTAGAGGATTATTTAAATAAAATATTAATGCATAAACCCGATTTTACCAGTTATTTATTTCTTCTATGTTATGAGTTTTGTTCGAGAATATATTAAAATAAACATTCTTCTTTGATTTATCTGTATCATTTTTGAATCTGTTTTTTATTTTATTGCGTTGCATCTCTTGGTCACAAAAAATCAGAGAAAAAGTCCAATATAGAAGAATCTGTAACATTCATCTGATAATGTTAAAAAAGAAGTACTCCGATGGATAAATACTAATAGGCCATGTAACCTTAAAAGTCATTTGAAGATTTGTGGGTTGTTGACGACGAAACCTTCCACTTATGCGGGCAGGCACCGGAAACTGATACTATGTTGCAGCCTGCGACCGCTATGTGGTCCTAAGATATAGCCTCCTGGACTCTGAAAGAATCCAGCCTCAAGAGATTTCCTCTGTCAACTGGTCGGTTCTCTTTTTTAATTAAACCATAAGGTTTGTAACAGAAGAATGTTTTTTCTCCATTTGGTTATTCTGAGGTTGGCAAAAAGTACTAATTGGTCAACTAGTCAACTAGTCGGACTTGGTCTCTCTACCATTAAAGATCTGTATGTGTGATCTTAATTCGTTTTATCGACTTTGAACCTCAAATTGTACTAATATTTGAAGTTCCATCCGAAATCTATCGAAAGGCAATAAACTAAGATCGAAAAGCAATTTAAAAAAATTGGCTTGAGTTGATATCCCATCACAAGGTACCATTAAGTCTTCTTTTGCAAAGAATTGTAAAAGAGAGTTTTTAGGGCTTGTGCAATAGTGGCAAAAACCACATGCGTATAAGAAAATCTCATTCACCGAGTTTCACAATCCTCCGGGGACTAACGACAGTAGAAAAAATAAAATCATTAAAATTTCGCTGTTTCGACTGGGGATGTTTAGTGTGAACTTTTGTAACTGTTACACGATTCATATCATCTTCAAAGCACAGAATCGTTATTCATGGCGGATCTATTCATTATGAACATCACTTCTTTTAGTTAAGTAACAAATGTGTTCACGCGACCACAGGTGCTGTGGACATCAACGATGGATCTATTTATTGGTTTCATAGAACCAGACCGTCCCCCATTTACAAGGCAACCGTAGTCGAAGATGCGCGGATTCTTAGAATTCTTCAAGCATAGTGATAGTACTTTTTACTGATAAGGTTATTGTCATTATTCCAAGATAAATGCTATCAAATGTGGCCCCATGGTAATTTGGAGCTTTTTTAGGTAAAGTGTAGTAAGAACGGAATTATGGAGAAAGCAATATTGATTAACCTTAATTATACCTTGCAATAAAAATCTTATTGAATTATATTTTGCAGATTTACAACTGAGTGGGGAGAGGAGATAAATGAAAAGGCCTTTGGTGAAATTCATTTCTGTTATGTCTTCTGTAGAAGCCAGACAAAGTTAGGTCATCTCATTAAAATCGACTGAGTCTGTACCGCACTTAACTTACTGAATGCTGTTTAAACGTCACATATTAACATTTATAAAAAAAACAAAAACATATTTTCCTTTAAGACAAATGAAATTAATTTATATTTTAATTATAATTATTTTTTAATTTATGCATCTGTATAGCTTTATATTTCAGGTTTAAGGAAATGCTGTACGATTTTATTCTCCTTATACGATCGCTCACTTTTTCTTTCTAATTAATACTTATCCGTCTTAATCCAGAAATAAGTGAGTTAAGGTACGGACTTTGTTAATTATTACCTTAGCCGTGTTATTTGCTTATATTATTTGATTGAACGTATAACTTTTAAATAAAGGTACATAAACTTCTGGAAGTTTAGAACTTAATAACGGGTATTTGCTATCTTCTTCAGAGAGAAGAGAAGTTGTGAATATGGGCCTTTACTTAACGATAATAAGCTGTCTAAATGATAAGATGCAAAACAACCCTCCCTCCCTTCCTCCCTCCCTCCCTCCTAAGGCGTGCTTCTAATAGTAGCTTGGGCTCTTTGCTTTTCGCGTATCACAGTGAAATCATTTTAAACTGACCAAGTTTGCAGTCAAGAGCCAACAAAAATTCGCACAATAGCTAACGCTGCATCAAAAACTACTTGAAAGAAAGATTCCAACTGCTTCTTGCTATCTTATATAAAAAATTGGCGCCGTTTACGGTCCTTATTTCCTGTCTGCAGCACCTCCCATATCCCCTTGGAGAGAGGTGTCCATATTTACTCCTGTGCCCATTTTTAAACCTTCTCCTTTAGGCATATAGATCAATAATCCCCAACATTAAAAATAATAAAATAAATAAATACATTTTAGAAAATACAAAATAATTCCGTCTAAACGTGTCGGAAGACCAACTTACGGTATCAACATAAGCATCCGATCAGAGAACGGACGAAAATGTATTGTCGTGATGAAGATTATCCCAGATAAGTTAGACTACTTTAGATTAGGAATGTTATATTTAATCAATTTAGCTTCATTTCGAATGAAAGTAAAAAAAAATTACTTCATCAATTTCTTTAAATTAATGGTGATCTCAGTTATTATCGTTCTATAATCGAGTACTTTTACAGTTGGATATTGAACAATTACTCTAAATAGAGTTCAAGAGCTTATTGCAATTGAATTACGTCATTTATTGTGATCAGTGAATTATTATCATCACGGTCTTAGAATCTGCGAATAAAGGAAGCCCATCCATTGCTTTTAAAAGTAATGGAAGTATTGGAATGACTTTTTTTGAAAAATTAATTTATTTTTTTTATATAAGATGCTTCATTCCGATTCCCAATCATCGGATAGATTTAGGCTTGAGTCAGTTGCGTCAATACTTTCATTTTTATACAGATTTTTTTATTTATTTATTTTTTTTTCGCAGTTACAATATGTTTTTAATTCCGATAGTGTATCCGAGTATCTCAAGTTCTAATTTGTCTAATATGGATTTCTGCGATGATTGACGTTAGTGGAACATAAAGACGGAAAGAAATAGGCTGTTATTAAGAACAAGGTTGGTACGGGACCCCCGACAGAATTAGATATAGTCGATTACAAGGAGGAAGGCGCAAGAACTAGTTCTAACCTTTGTAATGGTAGGCAGAAAATAGTCTGGCTCGCGCTCAGAAATTCGCCATCTGAAGCCGGCCATTTTAACTTCATCTTATTTGGATTTTAATAAGTCATGGTCCTTTTATATATGAGTTCGTAATAATGTTAATGAAACATGTAGAAAATTGATATTAACTTATATAATATTACTTTAACTTCACGTCCTTGTAAACGATTCAGTAGCTCCTACATAGGAATTTTGATTTTGTTGTTCAATTAAATAAAATTCGGCTTTGATGAAGATCTGATGTGTATTCATATATATATATATATATATATATATATATATATATATATATATATATATATATATATATATATATATATATATATGTATATTATTATTATTATATTTTAACATTTATAATTATTTCCCTCTCCCTCCAAAAATAAATGTTTTGATACATTTTTTTGTAACAAGCATGAAAACAAAATTTCAGCTGATAGTTGAGGAAAAATAAACAACTTCAAGTCACAAAAAGAAGAAAAATTTCTGCTTTTTGATAGTGTCTCATCTACTTAAAGAAACATACTAAAATATGTGCAAGTTAGGATGAGACGTTCGATATAGGTTCTGATTTACTGGAGGCATTTTGATACATGGAGGCATCCATACATTACCTATACATTATCCATACATTACTGGAGGCATTTTATGTATAAGACGTTTGAGATAGGTTCTGATTTACTGGAGGCATTTTGATATACCATATTGAACGATTTATGATTTTTTTTTTCTGGATTCCTTTTTCCTCACAAATCTGTATTAATAAATAAAGAGGATTTGTAAATATGCCCGTGGAGTCAAGTTTGGGACTCTAAGCTTCTTACTCAAAATCGAAGGATGTTGCTTATGATACATAATAATGCATTGTTAGTTATTAATAGTATTACCATATATTATATAATTTGATAGGTCCTCTTGGGCCCTGGCTTCTGGCATATACTACCTTCTATTTTCGCTTGTGAATAAATAATATCATCTTACAGTTTCATCGATAACGGTTCAGGAATTTATGAAAACGAGGGATACTCAGGTGACAGTAGAACGTAATTTTTTACACATTAATTTTCGGGCTTTTGAAATATTAAAATTAAGCGAGGTTAAAAAAAAAAAAAAATAATGAATTACCATAAATCCTCTACCTTAGATAGCTGGTACATGGTTATTCATAAAAACTTAACGTACATAGAAATTTAAAAAAAGAAAGTTATCTAATTCAATAATATTTTTTTTTCTTTTATTATATTAAAAATTATGAACTTTTTTTTCCCCAAAATACTATTTTATTTGGCAATATTATATGCCGTCTAGAAACTCTTTTATCACGATAATACCTCAGCGCTTATCTTAAGTAAAATCCTCAAGCTTCCTGTTTCTCACTTTAATCTGTATTATCATTTCTTATTTAGTATTTTTAACATTTTTCTTTTCTATCTCGTGTTTATATGTTTTCTGTCATTGAACTTTTGTAAACTATTTACTTCAGGCTCAAATTTATTTTTCTGTAATATTAGATTTTTTATTCTTATTTTGCCTTATTATCTGGGCTGCCACTCATTCGTGTATTGACCAGGCTCAACTTAAGACCATACACGCACAAAAACTCTAGTCCCCTTATTTATTAACGAACCACGCAATTAGTCGTGGTATGCAGATAAATATATTAAGGTATATAGATTGTTAATATCCTGCTGTTAAATGTGTTAATCTGTCATTTAAAGCAATTAATAAAGTTGAAATAACTGGTAATCATATAAATGTAATGAGATAATTTTTACATTATCATATTTCGTACTTATTAATCGCGGGCGATTCCTAAATATTTGTATTTCGACATTTTAAATCTGATATGTAATTATTCTGTAATTATTTTGGAAACATTTAAGAATTTCTTGTATCGTTTTTTGTTTGAAAAACGTATTAATCTGTTGGTTATTGGAAGGAATGTTCTCAAGGTGGAAAGGGTGAGGATGTGCTCTAAATCAAAGAAACTAGTCATTTTTTTTTATCCAATGATATTCGTGCCAAATTCTTTCCAGCCATTTTTCTCTCATTTTTTGGCTTGATAAAAAGTACAAGAATAGATTCCGTTTTTCTTGGAATTAGTATAAAAAAAAGTACCGTTCTATGACGAACCAATAGTTTTCAGTGAGTTCCTATCGTTTCTTGACAAAGGTGAATATTTTTAAATCGATCATATTTTGACTGTCGTGTACCTTAAGTTATGCCAAGTTACTAATTGGCTGGAGATTCTTAATTTTTAATCCCGGGTGGTTGTTCAATTAGTTTTGAACGTTTAAATCTATTTCGCTTGCCATCCATCCTATATCACTCCATTTATTAAATAATAATAATTATCTAAATGGGACGAGTAAATGTAGGTTTTCCAGTATTTAAATTTTCAATCCGTCCTGAATACTAAATAAGCAATATCATCTCGACTCCCGTATCTTTTTGTGCTTTATGTAAATGAGATGGAATGTCTACGTGGTTAAGACGTTTATTTGAATGGGAACGGGGTTTTGGGTATCTTTTTTAGTCGTTTGATTGTTGCCCGTTGCATTTGGAATGGCTATTAGCTTTCTAAAGAAAGGGAGGATTTGCCTGACCTCCAGTTGGAGCCGGAATTGAAAGGCACAGTTTTGAAAAGGCGGTCAAAGGATCCAGTAGTATCAGGGTGAGCGTTGTGTCTTCCCAGCTCGGAATCGAAGCCCGACAGCGGCCATCGGAAAGTTTCGATCTAACTGAGCGACCGGTTTTGGAAATGATTATCCTCGTCAATTAGTCCCATCTCTTATGGGATTCCTTCGAGAGCAATTAACCTATGGAAAATCAGTATTTGGGCTCAGGAATGATAGTTAATTGAAACCGATTGAATCCGCAATGTGAGAAACATCCGTTCTCATCAGTTAATAGCTTTAAAAGTAGCTGGTTCCAATCTATCTAAATTGGAAAGATTATGATTTACCAAACGCTAGCAAAAAAGAAATAGATTGATTGGCTGCTTTTTAGTAAACTGCACTTTTTCAACTTTTATTTAAGAGTTACATGCATGGGTGACCGCGGAGAGGGAGAGAGGTTACGGCGCTAAGTTCGTCGTTAATTTTTTTTTTTTTTTTTTTTTTGAGCGGAGGAAAATGGCATTTTTGAGTTGTTCGATGGTTTGAAGAAACCTAAAATTATATAATTGATACATTGTATTATAAAATACAAATAAAAATAATCTAATCTGCTCATAAATAATAAAAAGAGATTCACAACAGCGGTAAGTTTGGGGAGAAAGGTTGGTATCCCTTATATTACACTAATAAATTATACCAAAGTTTCATCAACCTTTAAATAGAATTTTTTTCTTCTTAAGATATTTATCATTTTTTACATTCATTCAAATGGATTCTTTATCTTGTTGAATAAATACAGTAATGTTTGTTTATGTATGTATCGATGTTAATAGGAAATAGTTTGGAAATAGGCCCAAAACGACGATCATTTTTGGCATTTAAATATAACAGTGAATATGTTTGATTACGGATAGATATTTAAGTGTCTATGTTCTGCAATAGCTCAAAGTAATTAAATTCAGTAAGGAACAGAAACAAGACCATATGCGAGAAAGCATCTCTCAAAATCATTCAATTTGCGCCTGCCTACTTTACAGAAACTTGTAACAATTTACAGATTACTATTACAATTTTTTTTATGAAATCGAAACATAACTGCTTATATCAAGAACAATCTCTTACATGCTAAGTAGTTGCATGCTAACGTAACATGTTAAAGGTTTCGATCCGCAACACTATTGCGTAGTGTTTTTTGCCCGAAGAAGAATGTGTTAACTATAGAAGTTAGATACAATGCGTAATTGCATCCGGAAAATGTAATTAATGAATATAAGTTATAACATCGCGGGACCTTAAATACGTCATACAATTTGATGGTGTAATAAAGAATACATTTGAAGACTGGTCGTCTTAATTTTAATTTACTAAAAATTAAAACTGAAATTATATTAATGTAAAATTATAAGAACCCTTTAGGTTTTTACAACGATTAAGCAAATCAAACAGAAATTTAGTTTTCCTCTTGTGCAACGACGCTTTAACACTTGTTTTGGACGATTTGTTTTTATAAGATTTTTTTTTTTTAATTTATTATTTTTCTGTTATTACATTTCTGCAGTTTTACCAAGTTTACGTGTTGGAACGGGATATAATAATGGTTGAAAGAGAAAAACTTTCGTAAGAAAGGAGACAATGGAATTGGGCTGCTATGAATTCCCTAAGCTGTCCTTGAACGCTCCATTTGCTCTGGAAGCGTGATTGTGCCATCTTAAACCTTTTGTCTGGAAAATATTTAATTAAATTTTTAATTAAACTATATTGTTTTACAACTCTGTGAAACTTGAGCAATATTGTGTTCGTGTTGACCAACTTCCATCTTACTAAGAAAATATCATTCATCAATTATTCTTAATTAAACATTAAACAACATATAAAATAACTTACCAAGGATCATTTATTATAAAATATGAAAACGAATTATAAATTCATAATAGTTATGTATTTCAGAGGTAAACTGTCGTCAGTAACATTTTTAAAGTTTTACAGAAGGGCAAAATGATGTTTCAGGTCGCACTTTATTGCTTTTTGTGGATAGTGAACAATCTCTATATTTGAAGTGTTGCACATTTTATTACCCTTTTAGCTTATTTACGATACTTATATTAAAAAAATATGGCTAGAATTACTAGGTTACCATAAAAAAAAAAGCAAAATTGGACCTATTATTTTATTGGGCGAAGTTTACCTTTGACGTAGAGAATTATAAGATTACTTTTGCCAAATAAATAGATTTTTTTTTTCCGATAGTAATTAAACTTTCAGTCTGGTTCTCCTTGTGCGATTGAGTTTCAATGAAGGTCGCTATTTCGGTTTTAAAATATGGTTAAGAAGTAGTTTTTTTTTCCGAATCGTCGTCAGCAACGTTCTCCATATGAAGACAGCTGCAGTGCATTAAGGCAGCTGCGGTTGTTTATACGGAAGCTTTTGTGTTTATATTAAACAATAAATAACATGCACGCGATTTTAAATTTAATACTTCATGCAACCATGAACACACATTCCTACTTTTTTGTTTAATGGTGTATTGTGAGGAGAACCCCTGAGTATAAGATTGTTCATACGATGATTTTGTTCTATATTTAATTTTCGTTTCGGCATTCTCCCCTCTCCCAAATAAGAAATAAAAAACTTCATACATATCTATATCTGATAGTACTAAAATGTAATACCGCTCGGTATTCATAAGCAATTACTATTTAATTTTTTTTTCATCTATTGCAAGTCAGAATCATGGCTTAAATTATGTTTTATATATAGAGGGTACAAAGTAAAAGCGAAGAATTTGAAATTTAGATAAGACCTAAAGTTAAACCTTAAAATTTAAAAGGCAGTTGGTGTTTTCAATTTGGTATTGGGCTATACCGAGGAACTGTTGCCCTATTTGGTTATCTGACTCCTTGACATTTTCAGTGTTCGTTAAAATTATTATTGCTATAGGGAGATGTCGATATAGCTGTCAAGTTCGGCTCGTTTTACTCGCTCAAGAGATAAACATACTTCCAACGGAGGCTTTACCTAGTTGGGGAGGAGTCATTTTCAGCGAATGTGGGATGGATGGAATTATCTCCCTTCCGTTTTCCGACGTTTAGGGTAAATCACTTTGTGTATTATTATTACGGTAGTGTAGATCCCTTTTCCGCCTCTCAGTAGCTATGGATTTTGATGAGTGAGATATCAAAAGAAAGGGAATTTCACGGAGAAGTGACGAATTATAATTTCGATTGTTAAATTCTTACTAGGGCTTAAATAAAAGTGACGAAAAAACTGGGAGGTTTCAAAGTTTTGCCGACCGGGAGTCGGCGGATCGAGGCGAGATAAGTTGGGTTTTAAAGATTTTGACGCAGGCACCAAGATCACATACGGTCCAATGGAAACGTTTCCATTCCCAGCGTTTTAAAGCTCAAAAACCTACCTTTTTCGATATAATGCACGATATAGGACCGCACGGGCCCTATACCATCTTGTGTACGTGCCGTTGTCATGTCAACTTTATATCCATTTGAGTCTGTTTAAAAGAAATTTTAATGAGTGAGAAATTATACATTGTTTCCCATGCCCAACCCTAAAAGGGCACTGTTTAATATGAATACTACACATACAAAATGGCATAACTGAGTTAAGACGAATTAGTTCCCAAACTGCTAAATTGAAGAAATGATTTCCAGTGGGGTAAGCTAATTACTTATTAAGTAGGAACTGCAATTTCAACATTGTTATTATAAACTATGTAGCTTCCCCAAATGTTTGTGTTAAATATACTTTTTTGGTAATATTATATTGTTTATACGAATAAATATGTACACCTACTAAATAAGCGATCTTATACGTCTAATGTTTTAGGGATTAGAAGAAGGATAGGTATTTAATGCGAGAGTTCTCGCTCGGGTATACTAGTTACTGTTTAATTCTATTGTAAAAAAAGGAATAAACACTGTATGACTACGCCTTAACAAATATTTTCCTATTTCGTATTTCAAATACTGAATGGAAAAATGTACTATTCCTGTCTTTCCCTGTAATCCGTATTTATGCAGCTTTTGAATTCACCGCTATAAGTCAATTTTTTTATTTATCCGTTTCACATATTTTCTTTAATCCTTCAGGTCATTTTTAAGGCCCAAATGCAGATTACAGATTAATACCCTATTTGTATTGCTTTAATTACTAAAGGTATTTCATCATGATTTTTAATTATTTCCTTATCAAACTCCTTATTTGCAGGAGATGTAAATTTCTGTAAGACATTTATGGCAGCATTACGTTTATGGACAATTCGTTAAAAAAACAACAATGTTATCAATCTTTAAATTCTTTCTAACTTTGATATTTTATTAATTGACAGATTTCTGCTTTTTTATTTTATTTTGAGGTTTGGTAATTAGCCATTTTTTCTCTCTCAATACCTCGTGTAAATTTCTCGTTATTGCGGGCATGCGTAGATGAGATAAGCCGAGTTCCGTTGGACGTAAAAAAATGTAGTTTCAGATGATTTTTAAATGATTTTCAGATTCTTCTGGAGAGTTTAGAGATAGTATAAGAAGTTGTCTTACAAGTTCGGTTTGGGTTTGTTAATTAGATGAACGGTATTTAGTATTGACGAATTTTGGTTTTATTTATTTATTTTCTTATTCAGATGATTAAATACTCTTATTCTTGTATACAATGAATCTAGTGCCAACAAAAAAATAAACTACAACGCCATTACCTAAGTTAAACAATCACCGTTGGCAGTATTATATACGGTACTATATATACAATTATATCTTCAGTACCATTTAGAAAAACTATTAAATTGCAATAACTCTTAAATTAAAAAAAAATTGCATATTTATTTTTATAATATTTTTTTTACAATTTTATATTTTCTAAAGTATTGTGGTTTAATTGCGCACTAGATTTTACTAAGCTCGACTTTAAAATCTTTATTGTTTGAAGCTAGATTTTCCTCTCCTTTTTACTTTCTTGTACGAAGTAAAGGAAGTATTGTAATCTCGAAAATTTTCGGTTTTCAGATTTTAACGGAAATATCCATTTTGACCATCCCTGAATCCATTTTGACTAGTTTCGTCGTGGCGTCTGTACGTACGTTCGTATTTCGCATAACTCAAAAACGGTTAGCCTTAGAAAGTTGAAATTTTGTATTTAGGATTGTTGTAAAATCTAGTTGTGAACCTCCCTTTTTAGTCATTGCTTAATCATCGGAAGTGGTACTTTACTTGAAGATCATAATTGATTTCCATCAAAAATTATATTAAAATACTTTGGAAAACTTCTCAAATTTGGTATTTAGAACTTATATATTGATTTCAATACCATACTAGATTTTGGTCTAAATTGGAAAACCGGAAGAGGTACTTTATTTGAAGGTCATATTAGACTTTCATCAAAAATTATATTAAAATATAATGTAAAACATTTAAAATTTAGTAAATAGGACTTTTATATCAATATGAATGTATTTTCTAGATTTTGGTTAAAATTGGTGAGCCGAAAAGGGTACTTTACTTGAAGGTCATAATAAACTTAAATCAAAAATTATATTAAAATTAAATGGAGAAATCATATGTTTCGGTAATAAAGGTTACCAACGCGATTTTGTTTATACTCTAATTAAACATTTGTATTACTTATTTTAAGTGTTAATATTGAGTTTAAAATACTTGTTGCGATGAACAAGTCTGCAGCAGGAAAATAAGATATAAGTTAAGTGGGTTCTTCCGCTTAAAATTTAGAAACTGTCGATTTCTAATGCTTTATCTAGTGATATTGACAGTTTTAATGTTGTACGGAACACGAAGAAATCTCTTGGAAACTAGTTACCTACTGAAAAAAAAACGACATTCAATAACGGAATGAAACCTCCAGAAACAAGAGTATGTGTGTGTGTCAATAGATGGGTGTCCCGACGCCGAATTTCGTTTTTGAGATATTGCAATTTTCGGATATTAGTAACCAAATTGAAGATCACTTTTTGAGCCAACGATTTATAGTTTAATAGGAGTACAAGGAAGTCATGTGTTGTCCACATCAGATATTTTTTTTTTAATATTCTTTAGACGATTATTTTTAAATATTAATTATGTTTAAGCCCACCTTTCAATTACTTCCATTGTTATGATATTGATATTTAGTACCTAGTACGGACTTGCCACTGCCTTGAGGGGTAAGTGCGCAAGAGGTATCTTGGAGGAATCGAGGTTCGTTTCCGGAGGATTAATGTACTGATGCAATCATAAAAAAAAAAAGTTAAAACTTGTCTGAGATTCACATTTTATAATCTTTAGTGATATGAAAGTGGGATATGGAACATACTTTGAATAAATGTATTGAAAAAAGAACTCAATGTGCTAGGCCGCAGTTACACCGACAAAATATTATGGTAGAGGTAAGTTTTCATGACTCGCACTTGTCTCATAATACCCGGGCAATAGCGGACTAGTACCTGCTTAAAAACTAAAAAATAGTTAAGAATAAATGTAAATTACAAAGTATTTTGAAGAAGAGTATCTAAAGGTTCCACTTACCGCAATAATTTTAAAAACATCAGGCCTAGTGGTGGATAAACATCGATATATTTGTACAGGAGAAGTTGAAAGATACAACATAATTAACAGGTTGGAACTGATATCTTTACAACTCGTTATACTTCACATTAGCAAAATATTGCGCCTGATTTGTGATACATCTGTGTTCATTCTTCGTGAAGGACAGTTCGCTCTTACCAGTTCTTAGTTTGGATTTAACGAGACGATTACGAACTTACCATATATATTATCTTTCAGAGGACTACTATTATTAATTAATAGTAATATAGAATAAACTAACGACTGTTTAAATAAAGATTTTTTTTTATAATAATATAAAACAAGAAAAAAGAAAAACTTATCGGACAGATAAAACAAGCATACGACGAAAGAAAAAAAAAATCTTGTGCGGTGCGCGCACCACACAAATTTTCCTTTCCATCCTAGAATAATAATCTTTTAAATAGTTCAAATAAACTATTTGAAATAAACTCAGACGAGCTAGGCTGTTCGCATGCATACAGACACAGAGCAATACATACGAAACACAGACCATTTTGCGAGACTTGGTTATTTGGGCTCAGCGGACCTTCAAACGTGTATTTCCGTTGAAAACTCGACGTCAAAAATTTTTACGATCGCAGTATTGTCCCTTACAATATATTTCATATATAGGTAATGAAAAGTAAAAACGACAATGAGCAAAGGAACAACAGAATTTTGTTCACTCCTGGCTAGGCTTAGTTGTTGAAAAACTTCTTTTATTTTGGCGTTAATAGTGCTGAAATGTTTTTCCTCAATTCTTAACTTCGCATCAGTAAACCGGAAACACTTTTAACGTGTTAAATGTTACAAAATGTATAGTTGTGACATTTTTAAATTTATGGGAAATAATTTTATTATCTAAGATATTTTCATTGGATGTGGTCAATATCGATAGAATCTATGTAATCATTCAATTATTATAATAATAATAATCAAGATATGAAGAAGAAGTTATTTCTTGGTTTACAAATAATAAAGATATAAAATAGTAATCATAAGCAAGAATCTTTGGAGTTGACGGGTTGTGGAGTAAGTGCATGTATAACAGGCACCCAAGTTTTGTTCTTTTATTATTTTCTAAAAATACTGACTGATAAATGCGTTGCTTTTGAAGATGACCAGAAATCTAATTCGTTAAAGAGCTTTAATGATAGATGAATTCTAACTCTCTTTGACTCGTAGAAGCCTGCAGATATTTTAATGGAAGAATACTTTTTTATTATAATTATTATTGTAATTTCGTTTCATCGCTAACTCCAAAAATTCATTTCGTAAGATACAATAAGTTATTTTCTTATCAATAATTAATCAATATGTCTGTACCTTGGAGCAGAAAGGGTCAATATCCAAATCTTAGAAATTTGAATGACTCCACTAGTAAAATCAGGGTAGGGTATTCATTAATTATTAAAAGATCCTTCCATGGAATAGACAAAGTCCTGCAATGCCCCATGGGAGGACAATCTTCCTTTCAAAAATTAATATCTTACTCTGATTTTACTTGTGCAGTCGCACAAATCTCTAAGATTTTCAAGGTACAAATTTATGAATGAACAAAATCTGATTGAAGTTACAATTTGGTTTAATGGTTTTAATTTGATGGAAATTTACCATTCATAAATTTTTCTATTAAAAACAATCGTTAAACTCCGACGAGTGATTTTTTTCCGGAATTGCAATAATTTACATCATTCCTCTTTTTTCAAAAAATATTATATTGTTTTCAAACATAAATTTATCTTTTCAAAAACCATTGGCACACAATTTCTAGGATTATTTAAAGCAATATCAGCTCGACTAGATATTATTCTCTATCTTTCTATATAATCCTCGGCTTCTTAACACCTTATCACAAGATTATCTTCCTTCATAGTAGAAGAGAAAACACAGTGTTACTTTCTTTGTTAGATCAGTGTTGTTAAAGATTATATACTTTCCCTGTAAATAATGATATCTCATTGATAGATTTTTAGATAGTTGTAAAATCTTACTATGATTAATTTTAGCCTCATAATAGTAATCTTTTCTTATGATACAAAAATTATGTTAACGTAAATGGGTTAAGTTTTTAAATTTTTAATAATGAAGGTGATGTTTCACACATTTAAAAAAAATTAAATAAAGTTGGAAATATATTTTGCTTAACAATAGCTGTTCTTGTTTCATGACTTTAAAAATTTTATCACACGATCTGATAAAATAGAGGAGTATATATTTCTTTTGAGGGCGTTCGTTACGAGAAGTTGGACGTCTCTCCGGTTGAGGTCGATACCTGTTTTTCACCTCCTTCAAGTCCTTGCTTGATAACCTTCAGGTGAGCAATAGTCTCTTCCGCGATCTTTTGTTCCTCGAATGCATTTCTATTTTAAGGAATATATGACTCCTGCCGCATTTCAATTTTATATATTGTTCTATTTTTTGTGGGGTTTAATTTTTGCAACAGCTAAAAAAAAAAAAAAGTATCCAAAAATAAGTAGGACAATAGTTAGTAAGTATTCAAAATAAAAGGACAGTTTATTAGGATTCTTTTTCATAGGATTCATTCCCTTAAGAGCACAATAAATATTTAATTTGTTTAAGTATTTTATGCTATGTAGACATTATTATGGTATGAAATGGAACAATAGAAATTAATAAAGATGTTAATAACGTTAAAAAATTAGCAATAAAATGGACTATATAATAATCCAATACAATATAATATAATATACTAAGTAGTAATTACTTATGATATAAAATAAAACAATAGAACACATAAAATTAACTAAGTAAAGTAACATTTATTGTCTAAAGTAGACATTAGATAGCTTAATAGACATAGTATAATTTAGCTGAAATCAGGACCAAAACTAGGATTTTTGCCGAGAGTGGCTAGCTTAATTTTCTCACCCTTTCTTTCATTTACCACTTTCCGATAAAACTCAACAGTTTTATTACAGTAATTTAGGTAAAATATATTTGAAATAAATATCGTCATCTCATTTTACTGACTGAATTAAGGTCGAAACAATCAAAAAGCAGAAACAAAATTTCTTTTCTTAAATTAAAAGTAATATTTCACTCAAAATTTGCCATCTCCAAAATTCTGCCGCCCGAGGCTAATGCCCACTCTGCCCCATTCCTCCCTCTAGATGCGGCCCTGGCTGAAATAATATAACATTTGAAAAAAACATAAAATTTAAAATACAAATAATACAATTAGTAATACGATAATTTATGTATGATTTATTTATATCCTGAATATTATAATATAATACAGTTTAGCTCGAATATGAAAACCAATAATATATTTTTAAGTAAATTTATATTATCTACAAATTAGTAAATTTAATATTATTGTTACATAAAACTAGTTTTATAATATGTAGAAATGTGTATAGAATTAATAATTAACATTGCATTACAAATGAAATAAATAGTTTGGAATAACACAGTATGTACTGAAAATTAACATTGGAAAATTGATTAATTCAATTAAAAATAAAATTTAATAAAATAAATAAATTAAAGAAACATAAAATAAATATCCACAGCAAGAAGGACCTCATCCGTACTTATCTAAGAAAATGCGGACCGAATATAGTAAAATGTTATTCGGTTTAAAAAAAAAAACTTTCAATTTTAGTTAATTACTAAACTGTTTGAAGATAAACGCCTTTATTGTGAAAAGAGGACAATAGTTGCTTGCAATAAAATATGGCATATATTGTGTTAAGGAAGTTTTTATTAATTTGATTACCAATTTTATTTTGGAATTGCTCCCCCTCCTCTAAATCTGGTATGCTTCCTCTCTTTTCACATTAAAATTTCATCTCTTAACCCGCATATCTAGAATGCATTATCTTAGTTCTTTAGCCCGTCGATACATCGAAATGCTAAATAAAAATGTTTATTTATTTAATTTCATTTTTTTTTTTTTTAATTTCGTTATCGGAGAAATGTTTTATATCCTGGCTACTCAATAAAGTCGTGTAAATATTATTAATATATATGACGATGGAAACGTCTGTTCTTCGGAATTCTTGCCGAATTTCAGGTCTATTATAGAATCATCATAGTCATTTTAATGTTAATGATTCAATACGGGTTGATGCATAGAAATATATTTAAACATCGACAGACTAGTATTGCTACAGTGACATATATTTTTATTATATTGTTCAAATAAGTTTCATATAGAACATTATATTGTATTCATGTACATAAAGAATATTGACCGGTTACTACACCTAAAGGATTTCGTTAGCTGGATAGTTCTTTCTCGGTCTTTAAGAACGGGGTCAACTAACAATTGACGTTTTAACTTTAAAGGCATCTGAAAGTGTCTTCTGTGTCTGAAAGTAGTTGCATATTTATGTTAAGAAAAGCCCTCCCCAATCGTTTAAAATGACACAATAAATCAATCAATATGAACACGGTATATTAATTCAATAAGCTAGTGCTTAATGTATTGATAATATTGACGGCATTGATGGAATGTTTATCAAATATATATTGAAGTATACTTTTGAATTATCCTCGCCTAATTTTTTTTTCTTTTTGTTACAGGTGAGTCTAACTCATTATAACACAGACATGTCGGTAAGAATTTTGGTTTACCTATTTCATTTTAATGCATTTTCCATTTTGCATGATAAGTTTAACTATGATATATATTTATGTTTTTTTTTATTTTTTATTATCATTTAAAGTCTAATATTACCTCATTTTTAAAGGCTCATAAATAATTCCTAAAAAACCTGATAAATACTTGTTTTCAAGGACTTGTACTCTTTAAATATAGCAATCTGTTGGTTTGACTTTCTCCTGTCTTGTAAAGTTCTACTAGTGCAAGCTTTGTAATTTGTATGTCAATATGTCCTTTGCATACTTTATCTACGCTTTCTGGTTACTTGAACCAGATGTAGTTCTTTGATGTATGAACTTTTAAAACAATGTAGTTAACTTCCTATCAGGTGTATAGATCGCTCCTTGCTCTACCTTATTTATTGGATCACTCTTAATTTATTATTTGTCGACAAATATTTTTATGCAATTGAATAGAGTTGAACCTGTATCTTTCTCTTTAATCATGCTACAACTCACTTAAAGCTTTTATATCATTGTGAAGCGTAATAAAACTTTGGATGAAATAAGAAAAACACCTACTGAGAAATATTATGAATTCTTATTTATGCTTATTGTTTTAGTAAAGTATTCTTTTTTTCTGAAAGGATAGGTTAGCTCCATGGGACTTCTAACTTCCAGTATAGGACTATATTTGAAGTCAGGTGTGGCAGGAAATATTCTTTCCAACCATTTAACTACTTCCGGTTCGGGGGAACCTCTTGGTACAACCGCCTTCTATAAAGTGGAGACCTAATCCTTCAATAGTTTGGAGAAAACCAGTATTTGACATCTTTATTAACTCCAACTTGGTTCTACGGGAGGGACATTGTTGATGTATTCTGTGGTTCCTCTATGAAATAGAAATACAGCCGGAATCGAATGTTATCCGCTCTCATTACGAGAGTAGTTAGTGGACGCGCTCAGCCACTGGTCTCAACTTAATAAAGTAGATCAAGTAATATATTTAGTATTTAATCGTGTATAAACATGAAAAATTATGTTTCTTGAAAAGAAAACGCCTTCGTGATCTCTTAATTTTTTTTTAAAGTGATTTTGGCGTTGTTCTCACGTTCAGCATAGACAGCTTTACTATCCAGTTGTACATTTTAATACACGACTGAAAAATTATTTAAATTTACAATCTTTTAATGATCAACAGAAATCAGAGTTAAAATTGTATTTATTTTACAATTTTATATTCAGTCTACGTGTAAATTATTACTTGAATTGAATTTTGTTGGCAAGAGGCTATTGGGAACTGGACTGTTTAGATCTCAGATTGCCTCAATGCTCTCCAGTGGCTTCCAATATCAACAGATCCGTTTTGAAGGGTCTGGAATGCCAGCTATTTTCGCTTGGAATTCCATCCGTTCTATTCTGAAAGCTATTGAAGGCTGATGCAGTGCATCTGCTAGTCTTTTTAGATTTGCTTCGTCACTATCCCTCTGATGGATGTTGATTTTCAATCAACCAGATCTCGTATTTTTGATTATTTCCTAGGTGTACTAAATCGGTCATAATTACTGAGAAACGTAAAAATAAATCCATGCCGTTGAAACAACCGATACTTATTTAAATATGCATCGAATGGATCACCTCACCTCGCGTATTGTCCTCAAGAAATTGGGTCTTTCCTTCAATTCCTTTTAAATTACAAAATAATTTCTCAGTTGATTAGATTTCCCACTGATTTCCACTGTCGTTGCTTCAAGACTGTAATCCATTATTGTTCTTTTGAGCTGTTGCATTATTAATAGTTCCTTATCTCATACCTGTATTGTTGCTCCATCCCTTTATATTGCTTAGTCTAAATTGAATAATAGAGAACGGTTTTCTATGGTTTTCATTTGCTGTATATCTTTTTTTAATTTTTTTCAGTGATATAGTAAATTTATATATAGAAAAATTCAGCCTACGAATATTTGTGATCGCAAAAGTCGAAAAGTAGTCAGTCGATTTTGGTGCCGTTTTCCCTATCATCTAGAGAATTTTTTCGAAAAGATTTATTTATGTGCATTACATTTTTAGAAATAATCCCCTTAAGGGAGAAATGAGGAAAATTATTAAAATAATCGGTAATTTTGTAATCGTTTTCATGGCAACTTCATACAAGTGGAAGTAAGTTCACTACAAAAATATTGTAACGAGAGTACTTTATTGAGTGAATGCGTCATTTGTTAATAAAATCGGAGATTAAGAAAAAAAAAGGGTAAAAACGTGAAGATTTATTGCCGTTTTGACAAATTTATTATCATTATGATCTTGTTCCTAAAAAACGTCTAAATGAAATTGAGTTAAATTTACCTGACCTAAAAAAGTATTAAAAAAAATATATACATATTTATACATAAACATATTATACATATACATATATATAAATTTTGGTTAAAGTACCTTGAATAAATTTTGTAGAGCATAAAATTTCCTACAAACTTATATTTATAATTATCTTCTACGTCAATACAATATCGAGATATAAAGCCTTGAACATGCGTGCAAGTTCATAAAAAACAGTAAAATGCACAACAAGGTTTGGTTTTTTCAGAGCACTCTGTTTTAGTACAGTTTTGTGAAAAATTAACTAAAAATAATGTAGCGGAGCATAAAATTTCATAGAAAACGTGTATGTTCTCATTATTTTTAATTTTTTAAAAATTTTTATTTATCTTTAGTTAACTCCGAAAACAGGCCGAAAATTGATTAGTATTTTGAACTTTTCATTTCTTAATTTCTTCTTTTTTTAAAACATTTTTTATTTGTAGTTTTTAATACTATTAAAACATACACGTCAACAAGATTTATCTTCAACGTAATTGCAACATAAAATTAAGATTAGTGACTGAGGAAGTACTTAGGAATGGTAATGAGTTAAGTACTAGTTTTTTCGAAAAGTTATCATTTATTGATAACAATAAATTCAAGAATGCAACCAAAAAATTATTAATTTTAATAATTCTTAACTATATTAGAATTTATATTAAACTCATTCACACTTTTGAAAAGATAATAATCAATTAGTGCAGATCCTGACCCTTTATGTTTGTAAAAGCTAGTCAAACGACAAGGTATACAGTTTTTTATTATTATTTTCTAATTAAAAATCCTATATGTTTTATATTTTGTTTATCAATATAGGTATCGAGGTTCTAGCCCACCTTATCAAAAATTGAAAAAGCGGTAAAGTGTTTTTTTAATTTATATTATTTACAATTGTTGGTACAGTTATAACATTGACATAAAAATAAGTGATGTAGTATAAAGCAGGTACGTATGGGGGAGTTCAATTTTTGTTAGGGTGAGGGATATATTGTGAAGGCAAGTAATCATTAAATTTCTATAATCGCCAAATAAGGCGTAAGTTTTAAAGATAAGAATAAAAATTGGATCAAAAATTATTTCTTAAAATACAAAATTGATATATAACTTATAGAAGGGATATTCACCGTGATCTCTCTCCCCTGCGTCCACCACTGGTACATAGGAATGGTAAAAAATTGAAACATTGGAATTTTCGAAAAATGAACTATAATTAAGTCATGAATACAACAACAAAAATCTATTTTAATAATTCCTAATATTATATTTAACTCATTTACATTTTTGAAAGTACAATAATCAATTTGGGGTGATCTTGGTCTCTTAATTAAATTTTCAGGCTCTTACTCGGTCTCGGAACATCTTCAATTTTTTCTTCATCTGTCTCATTAGCCAATTCTGTGGCAACTGGATCCCCAAATTATTTGTCTTCACCATCTAAGGTTTCAGTAGCATTCTTGCTGGAGCTGTCGTTGCATTGAATGCAGAGTAGAGAGCATTTCATCCTCGACTCTCTGCCGATGCACTGTCCAGTTCAACCTCTTTTGCTTAATCAGGATATAATGTTCAGCAAGGACTGAGGTGCAGCTTCCTTCAACATTGGTACTGAAGTAAGTAACCCAAAAGCATCCTTCTTCCACCACTATTCAGCTGGATTTTTATCGTAACAAAGCCAAGGCTGAACGTGCAAGCATGCTCTTGAAGCATGATGTCGGATGGCATCTTTGGTGGGTGGTAGCAGCATGGATAAATTTAATTAAGGGGTCAGCATCACCCCAGATTTATTATTGTATATTCGAAAATGCGAATGAGTTAAATGTAATTATATTATAATATAATTGACTATATTAATATGACTTAGTTGTTGTCAATAAATGTTAATTTTACGAAATAAATTTACCATTCCTATGTACAACCTCATTTATTTTTACGTCTATGCTTATGACAGTACTTACCAACAATTTCATATAAAATAAAACTTCATATAAAAATAATAATGGGTTAGCACAATAGGCATAATAAGAACATTCACGTGTTTTATGAAATTTTATGCTCCGCTGCATTATTAATAGTTAACTTTTCTCAAAACTGTACTAGAAACAGGATGGTAACAAAAAATTAAACCTTGTTGTGCATTTTACTGGTTTTTAGGAACTTGTACGCGTATTCAAGGCTTTATATCTCGATATTGTATTGAGATATAAGATAATTATAAGTATAAGTTTGTAGGAAATTTTATGCTCTACTAAATTTATTCAAGATACTTTAACAGAAATTTGCATTGGAAAGGAGATATATCGGGGAGAAACGATTTTTCCTTGATTCTGTCTGTTTTTTTCAAGATGGCTGCGCGAGCTCAGTCGCTGCAAGGTCGAAAACTCGGATTTTACATGAGTGGACCAGAACATATTAAAAAATTGAAACTACCGGAATTATTACGATCGCAAATCACTAATTACACTATCCTAATAATATATCGATAGAATCAAAACATATACCATCAAAAATAAAATCATAAGCCAATCGTTTAGCTCTTCGAGCATTCAATCACGCAGATTTATCTCTGGATCATGATATAATCATAGAGCAAATTGAATTTCCTTTGTGCCAACACCTGTAGTTGTTCCGGAGTGGCAGGCAAATAGGGCAAACTTGGATGATATAAGGTTTCAAAACCTTTTATTGGACATCCTGCATATTCCGTCGGGATATGTTATGCAATCTGAATTCATTGTGAATTTATTCTGTCTAGTTATTTATTTTAAACGTTGGCACGGGATATATACTTGGAGTAATTGCTAGCATTTGGTTATATAATTTACGATACTGTGGATAAATTTTAGCTGGTTATTTTTTTGCCGTTAATGGTTCTTGATTGTGTGGCATGTGGTATGACACAGAGGTGCCCACTCCCCTTTAAGTCAACGATCTCTCCCTCCCCTTAATCGAGGATGCACCCCTCTCCTCCAAACTTACCGCTAATCCCTTATTATTATTAATTATGTACATATTACTTTATTTTCATTTTTATTTTATAATGCGATGATTGAAAAATAGAGGAAAGTTTTGTTGTAGTTGTTTTGATTCACAACAGGTTTTTGTGTCGCTGAACACGTATCTGAGCTTTGCTCCTACGAGGTTTGACTTAAAAAAATAAGGGTATAAATTGAAGCATAATTTCATAATCGATGCCAAAAGAAGGAGTGGAATCTTTGCTGTTGCTTAGAAAGATTCCCGCCAATATTCCTTACAGAGATTAATAACGATAAGATAGGTTTAAGACAGATCGTTAAGTTCCGTATCCACAGTTCCTTCAACTCGAGAAATTCCATAATGAGATAAGTAGATTTTGGTGTGTTTAACCATCTTATTTCCTAATAGTTAAATTTTGTTTAATTTGTTGATTTAGGAGGGTCCGTTTGATGACTAATCATTAGTTTATTTATCACTTTAAACAAAATAATTAACAAGTAGTAGGGGTTTCTATTTCTGGTTAGAGACTTGTATGATTATCCAGTTGTAGACACATGTGCACATGCACTGGACTCTTTCTTACTCATATGTTTTTAGCCTACAAAGTTAGTGACAAGAAGCCTGCAAGAAGTTTGACCAGTGCCGTATTAGAGTCGGATCCAATAGTAGACAATATTAACAATCAATATTAAATTGATTCTTAATATTACTTGTTTGCTTGTATATAATTGTTACCGTTTTGTCACATTGTTGAAATTGATGCTACCACCGTCAGCTCAGACCTGTCTTATTTTATTAAGGAATCCTTTAGACTTTGTCATCTTTAGATTCTTTACTATGCAGTTCAAATACTCACTTTTAAACACAAACATTTTAGTCTGAATACTATTATAATTATTTTATTTTATTTTATTATTTTTGATCTTTCAACCTTGATATTTTTGTTCACATTTGTCTAACAGATGAGTGACAGTATTTGTGTAAAAATGATTTATTTTTCTAAAAAATCATTAATTGTAAGTGGAGATCTTGTCTTAATTGTGTCTATTATTGGTGCACTTACCCTATTTTTGCTTTAATCGAAAGTATGTATTTAAAAGTATGTATTTTCAATGCGTCATAAAAAAAAAAAAATTGTTGCTTCTACTCATTAGTTGGATATTGAACTTGCATTGAAGATGACCAACACCAGTGGTTTATTTGATATTCTTGACCGTCTTCCGGAACATCTCCTTCTTGATTTATTCATAAATAATTATTCTCTAATAATCGTCGTGATACGCCTGGAGTGCTATTTATCAAATTTACGGCGTGACAGTTGCATACCGCTAATAATTAATCTGTATTATTGCTGTTAGCATAAATGCTTATCTAGTCAGACCCATCCATCGCTTATCCAGCTCGTCAAATATTTTCCTTGATAAGATTATCTAGCTGCTATCTTCACAGTTAAAGAGAAAGGATCCTGTAAAGAAATTATCTGTGCCGTGATAGACAGGGAGGCGTGTATTATAGAGCAGTTCCGTTGGTAATAGGAGGAATAAATCTAAGAGAGCTTGTGGCCGGGCTATTAGGTGAGAGGGAGACCGCTAGTCTAACTGCCCTCTTCCGAGAACCTCTGTCTCACTTCTCCGTTTACTAGAAAATTAATTTTCTCTTTTGTGCTTGCTCAGATCGGTATGTTGATGGCTGGGTCTAACCTCCATTATAAAAGTTATATCAGACGTTGTTTTCTACCTAGATTTCAGTTTCTGCTGAAAATATTTCCTCCAATCCCTGTAAGCCAAGATATTTTCCCGATGGTTCTCAGATAGTTCTAAGTTCCCCTTGCATTGTGTGAAAACTGATACTTTCGTTAAATAATTTCATTTATGCAATATACTGCCTCCATAGTCGTTTTTAAAGTTGAGAGAAAATTTGATGTATTACTTGGTTGGCCCCAGTTTTAGATACTTATTAAAAATATGCTATAACTTTATTTGAACAATATATATTTAGTCAAAATAATGTTACATCAGAATCTATACATTTTCGCCAACCTATTTATCTCAACAGGAAAGAAATTTGGAGCGAATAGGGTGGTTGTTGAAGGATTTCGTAGCCCAACTCGTGCGGTCTTCGCAGGATTCGTTGTGAAACGTTTGGCGGGGCATTATCATGGAGAAGGATCGGCTCTTTCCGATTTATCATCGCAGCTTTCGATGTATGACATCAATTTCTTGGCAGTATTTGTCGAGAGTGATAGTCTCGCCTCGATTGCGAAAGCTGTAGTGGATAATACCGATAGCAGACTGCCATACTGTTACCATAACTTTTTTAGGGTGCAAGTGAGGAAACCAACGCTGCATTGTGCACTATTTAATGGTTCCCTACCCCACACTTCATTGATATTACGAGCAGTTTGCGCAGCACTGCCTCCTGGTTTAAATTCGTAAAAATAAATTTGACGCGAGAATGAACCAATAATTTTTTTAATTTGAATTTTGGTTGAAGTAGAGGATATAGAATAAGATTTATTATGATTTATGTATATTGAATTAACTCTAAGAAATTGTTTTGTGAACACAATTGGAAGCATTGGAAAAGTTAATTTTTTTTTTAATTATGGGATTTACAGGACAGAGTATATTTACAGCCCGAGAAAAGTCTTAATTCTCTTTTTATTCTGAAAAAGTCATGTAATAAAACCGCCAAAATAGGCGCGGTAAGAAAATTCATGGTTAAAACTCAAAAATCTACAGTTTCCTGGCATATAGATCGCATACGACATCGAACTTCAAAGATCAATAATGAACTTTTGTTATAGACAAAAAAAATTTCAACACCCCTAAATATTTGAGGTTACGTTTCTATATAAGTAGAAACCAAAAATCTAATTTAAAAAAAAATCCGTCTGTCCTCTGCCGCTATCCCCAGAACTTTATTCCGGGACTACTGGGCCGATTTTTTTTCGGACTTGGCAGCAAAGTCACAAGTCATCCCAGGATGATTTCAGAATTTTGTTTCAAATTGGCGGCCGATTAGAGGCTTCGTACACCCACATCTCAGCGATTTATCAAAATAGTTAATTTTCAATATTTCAGTTACAACTTTGTCAGTTTTGGTTTATTTAAAAGAACAAAAAACATTTTTTTTTGCTTGAAAAAGTTGTACTTCACTTACATCTTTGTCACTTTCGTTTTGTCTGTGACAAGCATTTCGACATATTTCTTAAAAAATAAAAGATATGCTATTTTTTATAAAATCAACTTTAAAAGTTAAATTAAAAGCATGTAAAGTAATGTGGAGAAAATTGATAAAGTTTGTTGATAACGAAAAAAGTTTTAGGACTTCAAATATTCAAACTCGTTTTTCTTAAAAGTGAGGTTAGAACCTTTTCAAACCAAGCTAGCGAAATTTTAATTTAATTGTTGGTTTTCCAGGATTGATATGTTACATCCATCTGAACATACCATTTAATTAATTTATCAAAAATAAATAATAGTAGCCAGAATAAATTTTATTCTTTACTTGGCAATATAAGTACATTAGTGTTTTATTGCTTCATGAAGCATTAACTTGACTCGTTATTTTCTTATAATTATACTGATGGAATATATCCTTTAAACCATCGTTCCATGAGCTATGTAATTGTAAATGAGCAAATTTTATTAGAGTTTGATTTCAGCTAAGAGCTCTCTGCAGTTTAAATCTGAAGCATTTCGTATCTAGTCTAGTCCTCTCTGTGTCTAATCAGTGCAAGCAAGTTTATATTCAATGTCGATAAGTGTTGTCTGTTTTTCATTGTTAAGATAAATTTATCGAGGAGATTAATTAGTCTTTTGTTGCCTATTCTATTTTTCTATTCTGGGCTGCTTAAGTAACTGTGTTGAACTGTTGATGAGTTATTTAAATTTAGAAGTAAGAAGGGTGCTTTTTGTATTCTTTTTTTCCATAATTCTATTATAATTTTCTGTAAAAATTTATGATTTTATTATTAATAATCACCATTGCGATTCCTGTAACTGAAGGGATAAATTTAGATGAATTAAAAAATAAATGATTAGAGGGTTTTAGCATCCATAAGTGAATCATGTAAATAATTAAAATCTCAATAATCCAAAGTAACTTTTTTTACAGTTCTTAGGAATTTATTAATTTTTTAGGAAACCTTATTTACTTTTTTTCTTTCTTGTGATTTATTATGACAATCACTATATTGATATAATTTATTTCTATTTGTAATAAAATAATTTTGCTTAGTTGCCTAGAAACGTTTATATTACTTAACTTTATAAAACGACTTGTTTTTTTATTTCCTCTTGTGATGGGCGTGGCCCTGCGGTCTGCTGCTACGAACGTCGTTTCTGGAACTTGCTATTTTTAACAGCAAAAAACCTTTAAGGGTGGGGTCATTTGTTCTTTCTTAATCACCTCCTCCTATAAACGATGTTCTGTCTTTCAAGTGGGCTGTAAATTTATCTTCGCTCTAATATGAAATAGGAATGTCATCGGTGATATAATTTTGGTACGTGATTGGTCTAAAAACAAAAAAAAAAAAAGGATTTAAATTTTTTTTTTTTATGATGCATTTCTTATATTTGTTCAAATCTATTAGTCTTTTTTCACTTCTTCTTTTTAATATGTCATTAATTTTTAACTATGAATAAAAATATACTTTGTCTCCAATTGTTCTGATTACATCTATAGCATTGATTTGGCCATTCTTCGTTTAACAATTTTCCAGATGCATTTCAAAACGTTTGCTTGCAAAGTCAGCTTACTTTAAAATCAGCTTGTTGCGGGATGGCTTTATTTATTATTAATTAATTATAGTGCTAGAAAGAAAGAAAATTAAAGAAACATGTTTTTAGGCAATAAAAAAAGTCTTCTGGTTGATATAATGGCTGGAAAAGATATTTGAAGATGGCTTTTGTAATATTTGTTTTTATTTGAATTCTTTGAATCTGAATGTTTTTTAAAATTTTCATTTTCATAATCAATTTTTTATTGTTTTAGTTTGAAAATATCAGGGTAATGGTCGAAACATTATGGACGAAATAGTACTTAATTGATTTAGAAAAAACCTTAATTATATTGAAATAAACATTTGTCGTATTGGAGACATTCTTTATTATAAAATAATAAGTTTTAGTTAATTAATAAACTTTAATTGGTTTGGAATTTTCGTAGGCATGATGCAACGGACCAAAAAAACAAACAAATTCTTTGATCCTGACCTTTTTTTGACTCTCATCCCTTTTGAAAAAATGAAGTATAAAAATATTTGTATTTTCTGTTTTGAAGAGTTGAAGACATCAGTGGATGAAACTGTTACTTTACAAATTTAAAGTTTTAAAGACATGATCTGTCCAATTCGCTGAAAAATCATACGATTAACCAAGATGGGCTGTTTATTAGTACCTTATCTTGGGTTGTTTTTTTTTTTAGTGCCAATTGAAAATATCGTTTGATTTTGTATTTATTTATATTAATTTATTTTGAGATTGAGTTCTCTCACAAAGCCAATATTGAGCCATCCATGCTCCATATATACCCTATGTAATATAACAATAATAAAATATAATAATAATATTATATAATGATAATATAATAAAATAGTATAATATATTTTCCCAAATATTACGATCAACGATACATAGTCGGTGGCACGAAAAGGGTTAATGTTACAAGGTGAAGATAAGCTTCAAAAGCATAAACTACCTTCAGACATTAGAAAAAAATCAATATCCGAAAATTTGCTACATAGCACCTTCATCCATTCATGTCTTGAATTGACATGACTTATATTTTTTTACTTGATTCTTATTTTAAACTTTCATTTATTCACTATGTTTTTTAGGTTTATCTAGTTTTTTGTGTTGCAAAAAAAAAATTAACTATGGGAAAATTCAATTGAATTAAGAGGTTTTTAGGTATTGATTATATCTTTATCATAAAAAATCAAACGTTCTTATTTTTTTGTTTGTTTGTTTCAAACGGGAATTTTGTTTTTCTCAAAGAAGTGCATTTTTTAAAATATTATAAACCTATTACCTATCTTGTTATTTTACAAACGTTATAATTATTTAAATTTAAACGTTATTACTTACAAGCTATGCGCGAAAATTATTTCATGTTTTTTATTTTCTAAAAAAATAGACATAGAAAGTCCTGATCTAATAAGTTTTCCGTGGATTATTTATGCTCTTGGTTATAAATGAATAATTCATAAATTTATATATACCATTTATAAAATGCTTGCTTGTTACTATCCAATTTATAGCGTACTTGAATATCTTAGCCCTGATATGTAAAAAAATAAATAAATAAATAAAAAGAATGTTATTAAATACTGTCATATTTAGTAAGTCGTATATATATCGAGACACTGTTGAATATAATTTACTACTCATGAGGTTTTTTTCTCTTCAATTTATGCACTCTGCTTGATTCCTATAGGTTGGAATAGTTTCACGGAAGAAATGCTCTACGACTACATAAGGTCTGGTTGGCGTGAGAGTTTTCCGTAGGCGTGATAGTGCACACATTGTAAGGCTTACATAGCCCGTAGCCCCGCGCCGCCTCTCTTTACAATAGATTTTTTTCATCATTCCTTCCTTCTTACACTTATTGTATTGCTTTTCCTTTATTAGTAGAAATAAAAATGTTCTTGACCCATATGGAGTTTCGGTGTTCTTGTTGGAATTTCTTCCGGGAGACTGAGTTTACAGTTAAGATAATTTTCTTATATCGCAACTCTGCTAGATGAGTGTTACATCTAAAAATAGCCGTATTTTTAGGAAGAACCAATGAAGATTGTCTAAATTTCATTTCTTGTTTTATGAATGTCTATGTGAATTTTGGAAAAACTTATTGTTCGAACCACTTCAGAAGACAAACTTACTTACCATTCAAGTTGTCTTAAATTTTTAAAGCATTATTTTGAATTTTAACTACAAGATATAATGCTTCTCATGTATCCATGTTAACGCAATCAGTCTGAACTTTTCATAATTCAAAGAAAAACCTGAACAGCAAGTTAGAAAATCAGATACAAATTGGTAAATAGGCAATTTTCATTTTCCAAATCAAATTTAAGGAACATTCTAGTACATTTTTCTCTCCAGGCAACTATAAAGATCTAATTTTTATCGTTAATTAGAAAATTGAACAAAGCAAAGATGGTTAGTTAATTTAAAAATAAAATAAAAAATTGAATGAACATTTTATAACAATAATTTAAAATAATAAGAAATGTTCATGTAAAGTTCAGGATTTTCTCCTTCAAGCGTAATTTTAGGAACATAATTCTCAATCTTAAGTAATATGTATTAAGTATTGGTTCCTATTGCACCATTGATCGCCGCGATCCTTTACTTACAGACAGACGTTAAAGCATTAACCTCAACACTACTTCCAATCTTTTATAATATTTTGGAATGTGGACCCCAGTAACGAGAGACATCAAGTCTCGTCTTTTATTAGCTCCGAAGCCTGTAGCTTTTGAGTAAGCGGTTTTCCCGAGCGGGTTTCTTTCATATGTCAAAGAGATTGCGTTCCATCCACACCAGTGGCGAATTGTTTGCCCAACGGGTTCCTCTAAATTTTACCCGCTATAATTATTGTTACTATAAAGTTCATTGAAATAATTATTGATTTATAACTTGATAACTTTTGGTTATTGATTGGATTAATTGAGTTTTTTTCCGCCTAACTTTTATTTTTAAACCACATATTTTTACTAACATTTGGCAAATGGCCATGTGTGTGGTTGCCCCATTTGTACATTCGTACTTTTACATTTCAAACTTCTCAAACATTGGACAAGTTGTTTGATAAAGGGTTGTCACTGGTGCGGAGCCGGCATTATACGTAGAGTTAAGGTTCTGGTTGAAGATGAAGAAAGCTCCTTATAGAGCGAGACGTCTTCTTAATTTCTTAAATGCTTAATTACTTAAATTTATATGGTAAATAAGACGTGCAGTAATAAAGTTTACGCGAGATTTCTTTTTTATTTGGAAAACTTGAGTCTTTAAAATTTAATTGTTTTTTTATCTGTGTTGAAATTAAAGCTTTGGCCAATTATTCCTGACAAATTTTTAGCATCGATAAATTCATCGAAACCATATTAGAAATTCGCTCTCCTGCTGATCTGAGCAGTTTTCTGTAAAGAAAATAAATTATATCATAAGGCAAAAGTTGGTCGGGGGGTGCGGTTATAAAAGTTACACTTTTATAAGTAAACTTTTATATATATATATATATATATATATATATATATATATATATATGTATATATATATATATATATATATGTATATATATATATATATATATATATATATATATATATATATATATATATATATGTATATGTATATATATATATATATATATATATATATATATATATATATATATATATATATATATATATATATATATATATATATATATATATATATATATATATATATATATATATATATATATATATATATATATATATATATATTGTGCCGACGTAAGTAACCTTCATACTATTTGTCTTTTTAATTAATAGGTTTCATATATTTTACTATATATGTAAATAAATATTGTTTAATATTGTAAATACTGTGTAAATAAAGTATTATTTTAATTTCAATTAATTTTTACATTGTTATTTTATTTTACTTTTTCATTTGTCACTTGTATTATGTAATTTAGTGTTATATTTTTCTTTTTATACTTCATACTTTTCATCTTACTTGTGATTTCTGTTTTTATAATTTTTTACTGTTACTGGTACTGCCTTTGTCGTTTCTCATTGTTGTTATTTTGTTTTTCTTTTACTTCTGAAGATGGCCAAAACTTAGGCCGAAACGTCGGCACACAGTATATATATATATAAGTTTACTTATAAAAGTGTAACTTTTTGACCGCACCCCCCTACCAACTTCTCCCTTGAGATATACATCTACGGTCAACCAAAACTCTCTCCAAAATTAATTATATTTCACCTTTTACCCTTTTCATTGCAGATGTGATCTCGATCGCTCCCCTGTTGATTTCCCCTTGTATTTTGTTGATATTGCGTTCTAAGGCTTATGTCATTATTCTTGAATGAGTTGCTCTTCTTAAAGAGCATTATCGTGCAATATTTGCAAATCGCAAATTTCGGACGTGTAACACTCTTCTAGCTGAGGTTCGATATGTAAAATGCTATTGAAAATATATTTGTGATTATAGATATTAAAGTTTTAGAATTGAAAATTAGGATTCCTGTCGATTATAACACTTTTATTTATAGACATTTCTAATACTTCCGGTATTTACCTTCACCATCGAGACATAAATGCATGATGAATCTATGAAGCGATTTTCAGAGTATATGTTTTGTTTATATCCACTCATGTCTATTGTACCCTAGAAATGTCTATTGTAAGCCTTTTTTCATCTTTAAAAAAAATTAAAATTGTAAAATAAATTCAGAACTCTTATAAAAATATAGAATGATTTCAGAGACTCAAAACAAGTAATAATTATAGTTTGTTTATGTTTTTATTATTATTATTTACAGTTTCGCTGTTATTATCATTTTTTTTTATGTTTAAAGTGCCTCATAATTTTGGATATATTTAAATTAAATGACAAATATTGTTTTAAAAATAAAACCATAAATCTTAATTTTTTTATTTTTGAAAATATTACTATATACTTAACTTAAAGGAGAATAAATTATAATGCTAATTCAAATGGAATCTTGTCGTTAGTAATTTTTCTTGTTTTAAATTTTGGAAATTTGTTTTTATAATGATCGATAAATTAAAAAAAAATTAAACAAATCTAGCTTAGTAAAAGTATACCTCAACAAATATAAATGTATACGAAATTATTATCACAGAAACAAAAATTAAATTTAAATGCGAACGAATATCAATAATGCCCTGTAACTATAAGAAATATTTATTTTTTTTGTAGCGGGCGAAATATACAGTTTTTCTCGTGAATGAATTTACTACATAAATTATAATATGTAAAAGATCATAATTCAGAAACTTATAGTTTATTTATATTCAATCATTTTTGTGATTGATACACCTAGCCAAATCGGAATTTTGCATCTGAACAGATATATGATAATTCACGTCTGTATTTGGTATCATTAGAAATAAGGGAACAGCTCATTAGAAATAAAAAACAACTAGTGGTCTCAATTAATTTTATTATGAAATGAGAAGTCCCCATGCCAATAAAATTTGTTATAACCTATGCAGGTATATGTTTGGACCTGTATAAAACCCCATTCTATCCAGAAACTTATGACCTAGAACAGGGACGGAATTAGAATTTTTTTTAAGGAGAGCAAGCTTAATTTTGCTGCCCCTTCTTTCACCCTCTACTCTCGATAAAATTCAATAACCGTATTTTAGGTATTATTTTTCTAAATAGATATCTCATATCATGAACTCATTTTTTTGACTGAATTAAAGTCAAAACAATCAAAGAGGAAAGCATATACTTTTATTTTTAACCTAACAATAAAATTTCGTTTAAAATTTGCCGCCCTCCAACTTCTCTGTGCACAGTACAAGTTCCCCCTTTGCTCCACCCTAGATCTGGCCCTGGTTTAGAAACTCGAATCATCTCCTAAGCATGAGAATAGTTTTCTGTAAAGTTTGTTTTACTATTTGTAGTAGAAGACCAGTCATGGTCACCATACTACAAGTTTACCAGTTTTTGGGGAGAATGGATATCGTCTACGGTAATAAAATTAAAATGGCAAGTATTATCCATGTTCGGATTAATCGGATGACAGCAGCAAAGGACAGGGACGAATGCTGATTAAGAAAGCATAGACCGACCATCCCACCGGTTGTTGGAGCTAGTATAATGACAATGATATTAATGGCCATTATCCATTTTTTATTTAGATCCATAATTAAATATTTTCTTTAGGACATAATTAATCCAGAGTATTTCCTTATTTTTGGAAATGCAAGAGGATATGAGGCAGATGACGCGGGACTGCAGGAAAGGATAAGATGGGCGTAAGTAAATTCTTGAGTTTTAGGAATTAGTTTTAATTTCTCTGAAGTCACATTCATTTGCTGAGAGAAACTTTATTTGACTGAAGTCACTATGCAAACGGATACATGCTCTACTGGTTTGTGCTCGTTGCGATATATCCGTTCCTATAAGGAAAACTTTCTTTTCTATTCTGAATTATAATTGTGAAACTTAATTGAAAGGGATAACAGGTGAAAGTTATTACAATCATTTTTATTTTGGAATAAAATTTTAACCGAAAATGATTTTTATTCCAGTAGTATAATTTATTTGTACCAATCTTTTGAAATAATTTTCTAAATATTGGTTGAATTTAAGTTAGTAATAGCTTTTGGTTATATATTTTGATGAAGTAAAGGCTAAATTGAAGTAAAAATCAGGCCAATAATACACGTGTAGATTTCAGTTTTTATTTTAATTATTAATCAAATTTATAATTTATTAACTTACTTTTATAATTTAAGTTCTTAAAGCAATATCATATTATTAATAATGGTTTATCTTTTATTGAATCTTTCCATCTATTCCCATCGTATATACATATATTTAAATCTCGTGGCCATCAAAGTAACCTTATGGAAGAGGTGTTAATTATTCGAACATTATAATTCCATGTGTAAAGACATAATACATGAATCACTTGTTGAACTGCAATCTGTGCGCAGACGTTACTTTTTAAGAATTTTAGAATCCAAAAATCTTAATAAAAAAATTCGTTCATCCTCAGCTTTTCTCCGAGACTGCTGGGTATATTTTTTAAAATTTGGCAACAAAGTTACTGGTCGTCCCAAGATGATCCTTGGAACTCGACATTATTATCTGCCATATTAACATGTCAATAAAATAGGTTTCATACGATCATATCTCTGGCATATGTGAAGATGGAGAAAAATTGTATAGTTTCATTAGTTGTTTTCAAATAACTATACCAAATAGTAAAAATAAAAAAAAAAATAAAAAAAATCCAAATTTTCTAGTCATATAATTTTTTATTTTTAACTATTTGGAAATAATAAACTATAGTGTAATAATTAGTATTTTTAATTAAAGTATATCATGTCTAGGTGTTAACTGAATTTTTTGTAGATTCTAATTCTAAATTTCAAACTAGCCAACTCCCATTTTATGGCCAGATTAAAAAAACTTGAAATCGTTTTACTTAAAGTTTAACGAGAACAGTTACAAGAAAAATATTTTATTTTTACTTTTTTCGAATTTAATCCTGTAGGAATAAACGATTTATATACTTCTTTTCATTACCCTTTTTTTTAGTGAGAAAGTTTGGAAATTGTATATTAATATTTGCGTGTTTTCCTGATCTTTTTTTCTCTAGTGAAATTACAATTTATTGTTTTAATTGAGTTGTGCAATATCTTAGTTTGTAAATACCCATATTTTGCCTTGTTTCGCAATGCAGTTCGAAACCAATCCGAACTTCATGGAATCTTTACCATGTTTCTGATAATAAGTTCTTATTTAGTGAATATAAGTTCTACATGTTGGGTGGGCCTTTATTTTCTCAGGACAAGACTTGGCGTTTCGTTTCCAAGGACATAAAAGGATATAGACCTCTGGGTAGTTCTCTTAGCAATAATAGACATCGGTGATTGCCTTGAACACATTAAAAAAACGAAAAAAAAAACAGGTGTATTAAAATGAAAATTAGAAACAAATTGGCTGAAGATTGGTTTGGTACATTCTATCTATATATTGCAGTTTCCTGCATGTATGATAAATCACATTCGTTTGCTTCATTTTTTAAATAATACCTATATGGCATAAGTTAAGTAGAGGAAAGTTATTGTTTATGTGACTTCCGATCGATAATCTTTCGAAAAGAAGATATAATGTATTGGAGAGATAAGTTCTGTCGTGCTTGTGTTCAGATGAGTTATCGGACAGATTTCTGATTAGTTGACAAGGATAATTAAAAATAGGATTTCATCATTTTCTTAGAATGAATAAAGACATTTCATCCGTCAAAGATATAATTATTTTTCTCTACATATGGTTGAGAAGATTTTTCAGATACATAGAAGAACTAGTTATTAAACAACTAGTGAAAGCAATAAGAATATAATAATAATTAAGCGCAAGTTATATATATATATATATATCGAAGTTGTTTTTTGAAAAATGCTTAAGCACCATTTAGCAAACTTTACAGGAAACACATGAAACTTTTTTCCCTAAATAACCATATATATATATATATATATATATATATATATATATATATATATATATATATATATATATATATATATATATATTTTTTTTTTTTTTAATTTATTCTTTGTCGTGTACAGTTAGAGTTTATTAAGATGGCAAAACTTTTATAATTGTAGTATACTTGTAAGACTTCTAACACTAGCCAAGGCCTGAGTGACGACTGAGAGTCGTTAATATTTGGTGCATACGTCGTCAATAATCGATTTTTAGACCATTTACAATTTTTTTTTCTCGACACATCGTGCTAAATCGAAATCTAAATTTCTAATTTTTGGCGCTTTAGCCTTTTCCTAAATGGATCTCCCCTGTAGATTCCAGAGTATTTGGAATAATGAGATGAAACTCTGAAATCGTTGGGTCATCGTAAGGAATTAATCTTTTTATGACATTACCGCCCCGTAAGGAACAATTTTTATAAAATATTGAAGTAAAAATTGTAGAGAATTAAAACCACTTTGAAGTAATTAAGTCTATTTAGTCTATTTTCATTCCATAACGCTTAGTGTTAGAGTGACAATAATAAATAAGAGAACAGCATAGACTTCTGGTTATTTGGTTTAATTAACGCAGTTTTATTTATTAAGACTTACGATTCGGATCAAAATGAATTCGTCTTAAAATTTCATTTTTACTAGATTTCGTAAAAAATAAAATACTCCATTCCATTTGAAATTCCTGAGTTGGGTGCGCTATAAATGAACTGGAGAAGGTTATGGGGCGGTAATTTCATAAAAAGATACTTCATAATTCATAATAAGACCCACCGAGTTTCATCCTGTTATTCAATATATTACGTCAACACACCTCCTCAGCGTGTCCATGGATACTCAGATTAATTTGGGCATTTTCGATGTAACTGTAAACACACAGCGGTTATCGCAGTTTTGACGCTTATATTCTCAGTTAAAAGGTATTGTATTGATTGACCTTTTAAGGAGATATCATCAAATATACCTGAAATTGTCTTAAGGGGGGCCCTAAAAATAAAATTAAAATACAACACCTAAGGCTCTATATTTGATTTAACTTCCTGATGTTTTGGGCTAAAGCCATTGAAGATAGGAATCCTTCTATTTTACGTGGAATCCATACCACGGTCAACGATGCCTGTCGTGCAAATTGTGAAGTGTGAAGAAAATTGTCCGGGATCAAGTGGGATTTGAACCCGAACATTTAAGGTTTAAATGAATGAAATAACTACTTATTTCATTATGAAACAAATGTTGTTTTATTTAGATTAAAAATATGGTGGATACAGTATAAAATTATTTCAATATTTGAAATTATCTTTTTCTTTAGGGGCTGCCCCTCCTCCTTTCTGGATCCGACAATGTTATGTGCATGAATGGATTCTTGCTATAACTTATATAGGTACATTAGCACGCCTCAAAGTGTATTATTCTCTAATTGTTTTCGCTGAATTTTATTAATCACTTAGTGTGATTTTACTATAATATTCTTTTAGTCACTTAGATTGAAGAAAACTTTAAAATAAACGTGAATCCTATTGAGGTTGACAATGATGAAAATTTTTTGTAAGATTATGACATTAGAGTTAAACCGAAAAACCCTAAAAAAGGGTATCTGTGATATAGTAAAAGAGGATAAATCAATCAATTATTTTAGTAAATTTAAAATGAAGATTGAGGTTATGAAAAAGAAATCATCCTTATTCTTTTTTCTCCTTTTTCCACGCTATAATTATTATCTAATGACATTACATAAATCATATATGAGAACAAAATAAGTGTTAAATTATATGAGATGCCTGTTTTTAATGTATAGATGCAATACAGTGACGTGAAGATGAGGAATTTGCATCGAAACGTTGTCAGTATAAATTAACGATGTGAGTTATATAATAAAATTCATGGAAGATTCACTTCATAAATACTATAAGAAAGAATTTGATGAAATTCGATGTTTTCTGTTCTAAATTATAATGATTTATTCCAATTATATGAGGTACAAAATTCCGAAAATATTTTGAACATCACCGGTTCATGCAACAAAATGTATTTGTAATATTGAATTTACTTATTACTTTCTGTCTTTTTCATGGCATGAAATATGGCGATCGGGCTACACGGTTTCCCAAGGATACCGTAAGGTCTTGATTCAGGCACTTGTATCTCTTCAGAGACCTTCTTGGGCAGTTGAGGACCTAGTTCAATTACAACCCAAAAGAGGGGGAGGGACTGGCTAATGTTTTATACTTCTAAACATTCATAGTCTAAATTTATCTTTTGTTTGTTACAGGTGAGTTTACTGTTCTTTATCTGCCTATACCATCTCGCGGTAAGATGTTTTCTTTATTCGAAAGATTTTTTATGTTGCATTATATGATGATTGTTATATTTTGGTTGATTTAGAGCCTTTTTTTATTTCATTGATGTAGTTCCCAAGCTAAACTAACGAAAATGAAAATCATTACTTTTCAGGAGAGCAAATACACCGTTGTAGACTTTTGCGCATAAGGAACAACTTCGATAATTTCAATTTTTAATGCGACACATATAAAAAAAAAAATTAAATTATCAAAGGTGCCCCTTATACACGGAAGGATATAACGGTTCTTTTTTGCTCTCCGGAAAAGTAATAATACTCACATGCGTTAGTTATGTATTCATACGCATGACAACGACGACCATAAAATAATAATTATATTATTATTACTAATAAAAATAATAATTATATTATTATCACTAATAATAATAATTTAATAACACATAACTACTAAATAATAACACAAGGCAACAGTGATTTTGCTGTACAGTTTCAGAGTCGGATCGAGAAAGCTGTGACTATATTTACAAGTTTTAATTATTCCGATATTGCCAAATGTTTCATTTTTTCCTCATACTTGACCAATAATATCGAAATAAGGTTTTCTTAGTCCAAATTTGTGATAAACAATATTTTAAAATATAACATTCTTGCATTAAAGATTGTTTATATGGTATAATTCCTCTTATAGCAATGTGGTCGGTCGAATGGTTATAATCTAGTCTTAAAAATTAATCAAAACACGGTTTATAATACTTAATGTGACCAGTATTTTTTAATTACTGCTATTTTCAAGTCCGTCTGTATTGCATCCTCAGTTTTAAACGCTTTAAGCAGTGGATTTTTTTTTTATCTGATCTTATAGGAGATATTGGCCATGGCATGAACTTCGAAATTAAGTTCTGCTCTAGTTACTGATTACTATTTAACTAATTAAATTTTTTTATTGCTTTCGCTCCTGTTTTTATTAATTCCTTCCTAAAACTGATATTTCATTTGATACAAAGGAAAATTATGCATCATTCCTAAATTTACTAAGATAGTATAATATAAACAATTTAATATTTTCAGTTATATTTTATAAACATCCAATTTTTTTTAAATTATTATTTATAGTTATTTACACCATTTTTAACAATTTTCCCCTAAATTATTTTTCTATAAGTATGACTTGAATTATATGTATTATAGATATTTTTCTTTAGTCAAACAAAAAAATAGCGGGGAGCTCACTGGATACGGCATTCTGGTACTAAGCTCTAGGTGCCGTGTTTGAGACCGGTTTTGGCAAGTACTTATTTATTCTGTTACTAGCCATGGATCAACCCTGTGGGATCGGAGACCCTCCTGGGGCTCACCCAGTCTCTATAAACTACCCACTTTATATAAGTACTCTTATACCACTTATAAGTACTCTCCTTAAGGGTACCCACCCTTAATTGGGAGGAAAACTGGTTGGGTGTGGTCTCGGCCGAATCGCCTCCTTGCACAACCGTTGGTCAAGAAACTTGGCTTGTTTCTCCACTTCTTCCAGTTTCTTGTTCTTCCCTTTTTATTTTTTCAGTGAAGTGCACCTCTAATATTTCCTCTGTACCATTTTAACCCGTGATTAAATGTCCTGTCCATATTAGCCTTCTTACTTTGTTACTGTTTCTTCCGAACACTCAGTTTACGGCGATCATCAAGGGGGACAAGTACCAAATTTCTGCACCATAGGTGCCTACTGCTTAATTTATTTGTTGAACTTGGTAGATCGTACATTCGAATATTATTTATTAGTTAGATAATTACTTGATTAATTATATCAAAATGTTATTTATATTTAAAGAATCATTACAACAGATTTTATTTGACTTTTGTGATAGATGAATGAAACAATAATTTTTATTCTCGTAATTTCAGTCTCCTAAGAGTAACAGAAATGTATAACTTACGCAGAATTTGGCTGGTTTCACAATTATAAATTTTAAAAAAAATAGTAATGTATATAAATCGAATATAAATACTTATGCACATATTTGCTCAAACAATGAGCATTCTGGAGATGGAGAAATAAGTGGTATTTAAATGAGATTAGGGAGGAAACTTGAATGAGGATGGGCAAAGAATTCCTTAACAAGGTCGCACGAATGATAAAGGATTTTTCAAAAGGAAGCAGTTGTATTTAGGAGGCGAATGGATGAGCCCAGGGTGAGGAGGTCAATAATATAGGAAGGTTTTCATGCTCTTCAGGATTGGAATAAGAAGGTACTGACTGAGAAGTTATTTTCATCGGAAATTAGGATAAAGCCAGAATACCAGTGAGAGATGTGAGAGCATCTGGAGAGATCGAAACAGTTCATCAATCTTTTAAGTCTCAGCTCGTGTTCACCAGACAGTCCGCTATACACGAAGCATCATAATCAATGTGGAGGAGAATGAGGAAAAGATGACATGTACTTCGAGGGAAAGTATCATGGAATCTTAGGAGCTGTTTGAGGATTGATATGGATTTTCTGGAAATTCGGGAAATATGGCTACTCCATGTTAGGTATGTGACAAAGGTCACTCATAATAACTAAATTTGTTTAAAAAATGTTTTTAAAATATTAATAATATCAATGGAGTGAGGAGGAATGGGATGAGGCTGTTGTTCAACTAACCAAACTTTGAAGGGCTGGCTTCATCTCAATCTTTGGATAATCTATTTAAGATTTCGGATAATAAAATTTAATTAGATAAATTAAATGTTTTACTATTTTGGGAGCTAAAAGAATGAACTCTATGAAATAAGTTTTGGCCTAGTTTCTTCAAAAATAGACCGCTGTGAGACACCGCCTCTTCTTAAATCAATCAATCAAATCGGATTGATTCGATAAGTGAAGAATTATGATTTTTTTATTACTTATCGAGATCTTTTTTTATTTGATCCTGATTGGCTTATTATAATTTCGTATGCAAATTAAGTTTAACGTTTTTAATTTTAAGTTAACTATAACATACGACAGCCTTATGTCTTTTGTGTTGCTTTAATGAGAATGTTATATGAAATCAAATAATATAAAATAAGTAAAATGCCTTTTGTTTTTATACTTTAAGATAGTCTAAAGGAAATACTTTGTACACTACGGGTACAACAATAAAATTTTGTTTGTATGGATAGACATGAAAAAACATTGGCCAGTAGTACTCTGCGTTTGTCTTGTTTTTGCATTTTAAAGGATACATTTATTGATTACTGAAAACAAATTTTAAATAAAAAATATTAATCTAGTTTAAAATTAATGTAATGCTGGTGTTCGGAAATCACCATTCTCCTTCTTTTTCTTCCACCCATTTGCCTTTCAGCGTGAGGGTGCGTCTCTATCCTTGGCAAGGTTCCTCATTTCTCGCATGGTCTGCATTTCCCTTCCCCATGTGGCTGATATCGGAGGTTCTTGGTCGCGCTCTTGATCTTCTTCCCATTGTGCTCGCCTCTGTGGTTTATATCGGGTCTCTATGATGGTCCATGCGGTAGACATGTCCATACCACCTCACATACCACATCCATTGTTTAAAAATACCACAGTTTAAAAATTTCGAACCTTAGCATATTCTGGAAAAAAGAAATATAAAAGAAATTCTTGCGGAAGGAATAAATTATTTTAATACAAATATCACAACTTACAGCTTTGTGAAAAATTCCATTAATAAATCCATAACTAGGGAATATCAAATGTTAAAAATCGTTTGAAACTCAATATGCATCGTCCAAGAAAAAAAAAAATGAACTCTATTGTTTATAGAACAGTAGTTAAAAAAAATACCAGGGTAAAGTGATTAAATGAGCTATACAAGGCGAAGGAGATTGTGAAATTTGAACTCCCTCTGTTGTATCATCTTACCTTCAAACCTTCCGAACCTCCTTATAGAAGTATAAGTGCCCGATCCAATGGAATTGACTTTTCCAATATAAACTTGTGTCAAATACACTAATGTCATTCAAATAAACTTTAAAATTTAGTTATTATGGATATTTCTTCTTCTCTCATTCCTCGCTTCCTTCTGTTATCCATAGTTTGGTTTTATAATTAGACCTTTCTTGTATCCCTGCGATGTGTAATACCATGTCTTCATACAATTGTGGTTACTATAAATCTGAAAAAAGAAATCGTTGAACATTTATGCATTCGGTTAAACGATCAAATGAAGAGATAAATCAAATTGGGTATTTAAACATTAAAAAAAATTGTTTGTCGAAAGAGTAATTTAATACTTTTCGTATTTTTTTTAAACCTGTGATGCCTTTACAAAAAAAATTGATATAGTATTTCTTTTTTCACCGTTTTAAATGAGCATGTTAAATAATATTAGTAGTTATGTGAACTTAAGAAAGAATTTGCCAAAAAGAAAAATTATTTCCTTTTATTCAGTTATAGTACACATTTATTGTTATATTTTATTATAATATTTATAACTTAATTACACTTATACTTATACCATTGTAATTATACTTACATTAAACTGGAAAAAAAATGTATTTTTAGTTAGTATCCATCGAGAATCAGCGTACCGTTTTATAGTTTATTTAGTTTAGGTTTTGCATACTTCTAGTTAGCATTTTGTAGTTTGTAGTTTTATCAAAAATAAAAAATCTTTTTCTAAAAATGTTTTTTATTGTTATCGGTATGTATTGAAGTTTTTAGTCTATGCAATTATTTGTAAGTTTATCGAAAGAGAGTTTAATTGGATTATTTTTTTTAACCAAAATATACCTATATATCTTTAGTACATGGTTATTGTTCGAAATTTGCCATATAACTGCAACAACATCGTGGGCGAAGCGTGGGTCGTTATTACATTTAATTACACGTCCAAAGGCTTATTATAGTAAGAGTAAATGCCGATTGAGAGTCACCAATATACTGCCAGGAGTAGCATAAAGGCGTACTTCCAAGTCATAAAAAGCACCAGGTGTTATAGCTATTTGTAGCGATATCTCAAAAGAAGAAGATGAAACAACCGTAATTGTGCATCATTACCAATCATATGCGAGATAAAAAAAAACAAAAGAATACATTGTAATATTAACTTGGATCAAAAATAAAAAGCTTTTCTGTTAATTTTTTTATTATTTTAAATAAATGAATAAAAGAAAGTATATATATTTTTTATTGTTTTTGCAGGTGACGATATATACACATTGTGATATAATAGGATATGAATATGAATAAAACATTAAATGAACTTTGATATGCCCAAACGAGCACTGGCCATTTATGTCGTCCTTTTTTTTTTTGTTACCTTAGAAAAATTGTTGGCAACATTTTTTACAAAGATAATTTTCGTTTAAGATCAGCTATTTGTTCTATAATAATTATCATACTACCCCTCGCAATTTTATCATAAAAATGATAAAGAACAAGTAATCCGCATATTATTTTCAGATAAGCTTACAGAAATTCTGAGCGAACCCTTGCCAATTATAAAAAGGAAATTGAAAACCATTCATTAAGCCCAGGTATCTTGATTGAGGTGTTGATGGTTGAAATGTTATTGCGGGGGTCGTAGCAGAAGGAATAATTGCCTCAGGCTATTCAGTAAGCAACTCAAGTCAACAGAGCGATTTATTCAACATTTTCAATCGCCTCTTTTTCCTTTTCATTTGCTTACATTTTTTAATCTATAATTGTCTATTTCATTTTTTTACTAAAAAACAAATTAAATTCCATTTATCATAATTTCAGCTTTTGATGCGGTTGATATCGCAGTTTAGTAAAGTTGCTCTCAAGTTTGCTTACAGCTTAAAATTCGAAACCGAATCCATTGGTAAAAGGTTCAGTCATTGAAGATAAAATCTGTTGTCTTGTTTGCTAGATTAAATATCTGGCACCGCATGACTTCCTTGTTACGCCTATCAAACTATAAATCAATGGCTCAAAAAGTGGTCCTGAATTTGGTTTCTAGATTTCGAAGATAGCAGAATCAAAATTTAGGTGTCGCGAAGTCCATCTATTGACACACACACACACACACAAGCTCTTATTTCCGGAGGTCTCTTTCCGTTATAATATGTCGTTTTCTTTCAGTATGTAACACCAAGAGATTTCTTCGTGTTCCGTGACAACATGTCTATGTCACTAGATAAAGCATTGGAAATCGTCGGTTTCGACGTTTTAAACGGCAGAACCCGCTTAATTTATTATATATCTTATTCTCCTGCTGCAGGCTTGTTCAGCTCACTAATGGGGAGGAAAACAAGTATTTTAAATTCAATTTTAACACTTAAAACAAGTAAGAAAAATGTTTGATTAGAGTGGGAAACTAATCGCGTTTGTAACCTTTGTTATCAAGTCATACGATCTCTGTGTTTAATTTTAATATAATTTTTTATGAAAGTTTATTATGACCTTCAAGTAAAGTACCCCTTTCGGCTCACCAATTTTAACCAAAATCTACTATATTATTTTTATTGATATAAAAGTATTATTTACCAAATTTGGGATGTTTTACATTATATTTTAATATAATTTTTGATGAAAGTTTATGCATGATCATCAGGTACCATTTCGAGTTTGTTAATTTATACCGAAATCTAGCATGTTATTTAAATGAATAAATAAATCAAATTAGAAAAGTTTAGCGTTATACTTTAATATCATTTTTGATGAAAATCAATTATGACCTTCAAGTAAAGCACCACTTTATGATCGTGAAAAAAGGGAGGTGCACAACTAGATTTTACAGCAATCCGAAATACAAAATTTCAACTTTTTCCGGCTAACCGTTTTTGAGTTGTGCGAGATACGAACGTACGTACAGACGTCACGACGAAACTAGTCAAAATGGAAATTTTCGTTTAAATCTGAAAACTGAAAATTTTGTGATTACAATACTTCCTTTACTACTTACAAGAAAGTAAGATATTCGCTTTACAGTATTCATTGATTAGTATCTATGCTTCAAACTTCTATTTTTCTAGGTAAGATAAGTAATTTTTAGAATAAGTGATTGTTGCCTAGAAGCAAATATATATTTTTTGTTTGCATTAAATATTAATGATAATAATATATCTTCATTTATTTGTCTTTATGAAACTGGAAAGACCAAATGATTCTCTTCCATTCCGGTTCTTTACTAATGTAAATGGACTTACAAAAAATTACTATATTTTTTTCCTCGATAAAATATAGCATTTGAGTAATTCAAATACTTTAGGATGCAATTTCTAGGCATATAATCGTGTCTTTATGTTATCGTCCGAGGCTAATGAAAAGAAAATAGTCCCGTGACCTGTTGATGCAGTGCGTCTATTTTAGAAAATCTAAAAATTTTATTTGATGTAAAATCTCTTAAGATCCTCTATGCATAGATGTCGGCTGCTGAATTTCTATTGGTGAAACTTTGTAACGATTCCTCCATTCCACCGCATCGTTTTTACTTTGTGGTGATGCATATAGGTATCATCCTTAAACCATAAAATAAGACTTACCCAGTGATAACTATGAACTTTGTGGATCTAACTGTTGATCGATGACTCCTGATAGATAATATTTCTCGACGCCAAGGATGTTTACTTTATAGGAGACAGTTCTGTTATCTTCTTTTTTTGTGTGTGTTTTTTAAAAATATATATTCCCAAGGAACGTCGAGGAAACAACTAGATAATTATAATTTGGTAATTAGTTTCCTTTTTTCAAACTACTACCGTATACATCATATAATGGTTGGGCTCCTGACGATTGTGATGTGGGCTTGATTTCCGGAACCCAAAAAGGCTTAGGTCGGAAACACGTTCGTCTTAAGGGCCTTTTAGTCGGTGAATATTTTCCGGCAATGCGTGGCTGCAATATACAGCAATGTTGCTAATGTATTTAGCTTTAACCTGGCCATATTGCCGAGAGATTACCAATGTCCAAAGGGATTAGAAAATATTTCATTTTGCCAGGCCATATACCCGCCTCTGTCTCTGTAAATATACCCGGCTCTCTCTCCCTCCCTCCTCCTTCCCACTCAGTTTTTACTTCTTCTTTCTAGAGACAATTATTTAATATAAGATTAGATTTCAATTGATTTTCAATATTATTTTTTACAAATGGTTATTACAAAAAATATTTTGATATTATTTTACTTATTTTGCATAAATTATTATTATTCGCTCGCATTATTTAAACTAATGCATAGGTTCTTTAATATAGCTATAGTTTATTGATAAAACTTAACAATAATTAATAAGTCAAACATTTTAAATAAAAAGTCAAATAATTACTATAACTTTCGTTGTTTTAAATAATTACCTAAATCTGCTCTTGTGAAACAAAAAACCTAACAAATTTATGATGTCTTTTTTTTGGCTTCAAATCCAGATTTTATATCTACTGAATTTAAAGGAGTAAAAGCTACAACATAATTATGTGATGATTAATTTAGTTTTGAAGCACTTTTAATTCATATTAATTTTATTATACATCTCTTTAATGCATTAACTGTTATGCATTCATATTAGCTTTTTTTTAATACATATTCATTTTAGTGGATATATCTTTAATACATATTAGATCTTTTAATAAATATTAATTAAGCTCTTTGATACATATTAACTATTTTAATGCATAGCTCTTTAATGGGTTATTTCATGAAAATAAGGCATTCTGGTCAATATGAATGTAGGAATTTAAATTGCTAATTTTTTTGTTTATTAACCCATAACTTGTATGTGATGATCCTACTTGTATGATCCTCCAAAGTAGCATTCATTTATTTGCTCGATTAATATTATTTAGCTAATTCATTAATTACTGTTGACAAAGGACTGAGAATGTTAAAAATATGTAATCAAATTTCTACAAAAATTCTTTATTTAAACACCAGAATTAAAACATAATTAATCTCCCATTTGAACTATTATAAAATTAATAATTAATTATATAATAGCTAAGATATATTCTGCTGAGGCTTCAAAGTTTGCGAAAATTTCCGTCATGCAAAGAAGCGTTTCTAAAACCTTTTTGAAAATTCAAAATTTTGGCATTCTTGTAATGATTTTCTAACGGAAATTGTGTGATAATAAAGGTATGTAGAATGTTGTGTGAAAACTACTAAAACCCCCTCCCCCTCAAAAAAATAAAATTAGATTTAAATAGGAGACTCTCAATTTTACTGTTACTAGAGGTACAGAAGCAAAGGACTGAGAACACAACGTATTTTTAGAAAATAGTACATCATCATTAATATTAACTAAGCAACTTTTTCTATGTGAAAAAATGCAATCGTTCAGCAACGAACTACGTTTAAAAAACTAAGTGTACTTAGTAGAGTCTTCTAGGACTCCAGTGCAGGAAAAGGACTGAGAAAATGAAATGGTGTATTCACGTAAACACAAACACATTGTACCTTGCACAATACTGGAAAGCTTTTCTAGAAACATTGAAGGTTATGTCTCTTTATGCGGGAACTAACACTGAGGCAATCACTTATATAACCAAAGAATTAATACAAGTACCTTTTTGCCGCCAAGTTTAAGTTTCGACATAGGACTGAGGCCCACACTTGAAGGCGTACACAAAATAAACTGTCTATACAGCATTTTTATAGATTTAGGTTCAGAAATCTTACACAACAAGTTAGAAGGGTTTGCACTAAAAATAACCAACCAACTAGCGTTTTCAGGTCGGAGGTAAGGCTTGCTGATAACCATAAAGGGGAGCACCCGAGAGTGGGGACATGACAAAAGACAGAAAAAATGCAAAGACAATTTCTTTTTAAATTCACTTCTGTTTACTTATCAATGACAAAATATAATTGAATATGTACCATAAAATAGGTAGAATTTATTATAATTTTAATATTTTTAATAATCCGTCATCTAAGGGTGAAACTTTTGCGAAGACGTGAATTGACCCAAGTTAGTGAAAGGACTCTAATACATATTACCTCTTTTAAAGCATATTACTGAAGCTATTTTATATCTCTTCAATACATAATCCATATTTATATATATATATATATATATATATATATATATATATATATATATATATATATATATATATATATATATAAATGGATTAATATGTATTGAAAGAGTAATATTATGGATTATATATATATATATATATATATATATATATATATATATATATATATATATAATCCATAATATTACTCTTTCAATACATATTAATCCATATTTCCTCTTTTAATACATATTAATTTGGAAACATGGCTGACAACATTCACAGAAAGCTGTTGGCTGAGGTGTCTCCTAGCCTAACTGTATACAATAATCACGACAGAAAGACGTTCCGCTGGGTTTTAATCTCTATCATGCCTTTCATGCCACGATAAATTTTTAGCCAGCAAATTATTATAATAATGATCACTGACCCTCCCCTCTCACTAACCAAAATGTTCATAAGGATTAATTTTGTTCAAAATTAATTAGTTAAATCATTGTTATATATGTTTTAAAGCCTGTAGAACTGTGTTAGAATAATGTATAAATCATAGAAAAATGTTTAATTGTTCGACCACACACACACACGCGCGCGCGCGCACACGTATACGACCCTTTTGACGAGACTTGGTTATTTGGACTCTGGGTTATTATGTATTTCCGTTGAAAACTTGGACTCGTATTTTTCATGATCGCGATGCTTTCTCTTACTATATATTTTATTTATAGATAAGTGAAAGTAAAAATTAGAATTAAAATTGCATTGTGTTAGGGATTTTGTTTTGTGAGTAGACCGCTATTGTCGGTCTACAATAATGTATTCTTTGCATGTATTAGATATTTTACTGTAACACTCATAATAGGTGAGTTTTCACTTTTCTACTTATAAAGATTTTTAACATTATTATATCAAACGTGAATGTATACATCTGAACCTTTTGAAATTCCAGTAAAGCAATGATTGTACCAGTACGTGCATTGAATCTGATTTAAATTTATTTTTTATTCTCTCAGTTGATCTCCATAAAGACTCACCCATCTCTCTTCGTTTTCAACTTGAAAGGAAATGTGACTCATTGAAAAATACTTGGAATACTCTCGAACATGATGTCATTCGTGTAAGATACTCAAGTTCGTTAAGAACTGATTAATGATAGAACTAAAGAGATTAGTCACGACCTCTTCTTATTAAATGAAGGAAAATTACTTCCTTCCAAGCTAAGAAATAAAGTATTGTTTATAATTTATTACCATGGTTCTCTCACATCCAATCTGATGAAAGATGATATTTGCATCCTATCATTATTTTTTTTTTGTCGACCCCAATTTGAAAAGTTTTGTAAAATAATGTCCAAGATCAATCTCCTTTTACTTTATCATAGATACATTTTAAGGTTTTCTGATTAATTATTTTATTTTAATCTAACCAATTTTTTATGTCTATCAACCATGGTGGTGGGGCTCACCTTTATATTGAAACTGAATATTTAATCAATTGAACAAAACATTATAACGTAACATTATATAATTAATTTAAATAATTATAAATGAGCTTGCAAATAATTAAGTTGAATGAGAAGTTCTTTCGTAATGTCTTTAATGCAATAGCAAACTAAATTTCTTCTTTATTACTTTATTAATTTTTTACATTAGAACCAACGTTTCATGGTCATTTCCCTCATCTTTAGAGTTCAATCTGATTTTTCTAGGTTCAAATTAATAAATTTTTGTATGCATTTTCCTTTTAAAACTGTGTATCCATATGAAAATATTTTGGCATATTATTATTAGCCAAATATTTAAAATTTCTGAGGAGTACTTATTCATGCATTAAATTTAAGTTGCTATTACCTTAAAGACATTCTTTCAGATTAAATATAATTATTAAAAACTTATTTAAATATATCTCAATTTGCAAATAAAGGTTGTAAATTCAGTGAATGTTTGTTTGGTCTATTGACGACTGATGACTTCGGCAAATAAATAAAATTAAATGATGAAATCAAGAAGTTGATTGGGGATAAGGCCAAGAGAGAAAGCACAATAAGTGAAAAAAAAATGATGAAAAAAAAATGAGAATTTTATTTACTCTTATCGATCGTCGAAATGCTTATTATGAATGTTTAGATTTTGTTTGAAGACATTTAATGAATATATCAGTGACCTGATGCTAGAACATCCAATGTCAATGTTGAAATAAAGAGAGATTTAAATAGGAATTAGAAACATTACAGATAAATAATTACAAATAATTGATTAATGGAATGACATTGGTTTCGATGTCACCCACATTTACTGAAGCTACATAATTGATAATGACAATGTTGAAGTATCAGTATATACTTAATAAGTAATTAGCTTACCCCACTGAAAAATATCCCTTCAGCTGAGTTAAGCAATGAGAAATACCATGTTCTATTTGTAGTATTCATATTTAGCAGTGCTTTAGGGTTAGGCATGGGAAACAATATATAATATCCTCTATCATTAATAGACATTTTTTTAAAAGCAAAATAACGTATTCACTCTGATTAAAATGTTTTTGTATACACTCAACTTGCTTTTACAGGTATAAAGTTATCGTGACAACGGCACGTACGCAGGATGGTATAGGGCCCTAACGACCCTATATCGTGCGTTATCTCAAAAACGGTTAGTTTTTGGGCTTTAAAACGCTGGGGCTAATAAGTTCCATGAGAACGTTAGGAACGTTCTTTTAAATCTTTACAACGCGAACTTTTTGTTTCGTCTCGATCCACCGACTCCCCTTCTTCGGAGCTTTGAAACCTACCAGTTTTCCTAACACTTTTATTAAAATCCTAGTAAGAATTCTACAATAGAAATGAGGATACGTCAAATCTCCACGCTATTGCCTTTCTTTTGACACCTCATTCATCAAAATTCATCGCTCCTGAGAGCCGAAAAGGGGATCTATAGTACCGTATTATGTATAGAGAGGAAATATATTATACTCGTAAATGCACCAACTTCTCCTTCTTCGCAGGGTGCTGCAGTCCTTATAGGACCTGAGCCTGTGCCACCATTCTTTCCCATTCCTCATGGTCCCCAAAGCTAGGTTCCTTCTATTTCTGATTTCCAGCTTTCGTAAGTCCTCTTACAGGTCATCGGTTACAAGTCACCGGTGCCAGGGCCTGCCTCTCTTCCTTTTTCCTCCTGATGCACCATTTAGCATCATTTTAGCAGCAACAAACATGCAAAATATACTTTAAAAACTCATTAAGAACAAGGAACAAAATTAGGCGACAAAGATCTAAAAGTGAATAATGTAGAGAATAACCAAACTTTTCAGAAGAATAAAAAATAAGAGAAAATTTGGACCGAAACTGAATACCGAACACAAGTAGTAAAGTACAGTAACATAAAACACAAACACACCACACCACTTGTTCACTGTCAACAAGTTTGTTCTGTTTCTCTGGTCTTTCTGGCCTTTCTTATAGAAATTTTTGTTTGTTTATTTAATTGTTTTCAGAAAAAATATTGGTTTTCGATTCTCAAATTTCAATAGTGATATATTTCTTTTAAAATATCGATATTTTTTCAAACATCCTCAGAGGAGGTGGCTCGCCAGAATGGAGATTCACGCACGTTTGTGGGAATTGGATTGAGAACACTTAACGTTCCTCGAATAAATGTTTGCCTTGGCTCTCCACCCTTCGCTACCTCCTCCTATTGATGAAACAGTAATTTTTTATCTCCTAAATCTTCAGAGTATTTATAAAAATACGAAATTTAAGGCCAAATATGAAAAGGAAAATTACTTAGAAATGAATTGATTGAAACTAGTCATTATTAACTCTTCAATGAGTGTTTAATCCTGGAAGGTCATGATGCTGTATTCATATTATACTCCTTGGAAGATATTTTATTGCGAACATTATCAACTAATTAATTTATAAGAATTTAACGTTGATGAGTTAAGGATAAGAATCTCGTTCGGATCGGATCATAAAATCTTCAGAAGGTCCTTAATACCATTTCTGCAAAATTAAAATTTTTAAAGATTTTTCACGTTTTACAAGTTGTTGTTTTCGTTATTATTTGTTAGTACAACCCTCTCTGTTTTTAAGAAAAAGTTAGTTTTAGTTTTATGACAAACATTATGCGATTTTCCGAAAACTGGATACAAAATTTTATTTTCAATATAACAAGGAGTCTTGAGTACGGAGATTGAAGGATCGAGTACGGTAGGTTTCGTTGAATCCTTTTGCTCAATATCGCTAAAATCAATTATGGTTTTTTAACATTTTTAGTCGCATTTTGTCCCCAAAAAATAGACTATTGCACTGTATCGAAGGCCATCGGAGGTTGAGGGAGGTGCATTTTTATATCCGTTTCATGACCCCTTGAACACGATATGGGGGTCGGCCATTATCACTACAATAATCATTTTTTCGCATTTTTTAAGGTTTTACTTACCTCTGCAGTCCCTCCGAATTGAGTTGAAGGTTGAAAATTTGTATTTGGATTGAGTTTGTGCTAGAGATGTGCCTTTGGGGTTTCAACTTTTTTCTTTTACGCCCCGTGGTTTTTAAGGTTTTGCGCACCTCTGCAATCCCTCTCAATTGGGTTAGAGGGTTGAAAAGTAGTATGTCAATTGAGTTAGTGTTAGAGAATAGTCTTTTGGGGGTCTCAACTCTTTTCTTCCACCCGCGCCATTTTTACATTTTCAATTTTGTATTTTAGTGAAAATATGACATTAGCGACGGATCACTTATTCTCACTTTTTTTTTTAATGAATTTGTAATTTAGAGCGTTTTTGATCTGTCTAATGAAAGGAATCGAATGTTTTGAAAGAAATGTTTTTTGAATCTTGGGTTAAGATTTCATAACATCATGATTTTGTTTCATCATGAAATCCTTTGCTGCATGTCTGCTGTTTTTTCTTGATATCATCAAATGATATCATTTGCTTATGATAAAAGAGCATACATTTTATTAATTATTTAAGTGCAATATTTAAAAATGTAAATAAAGAAAATAGGATTAAAGCTGGCCAGTTCACACACAAAATAAAATAAATATACTGAGCGATTCAGAAATATATGGAGTATTTCAATTGTGAAATATTAATAAAATTTACTTAATTCAGATTTTAATCATTTAATAGCTAGAAGGCCGGACACTTTAAATTCAATTAAAAATTAAAAGAGATCTTATTTTTTTAAGTAAATTGAAATGATGAAATATTTTATTATCAATTCATAAGCGTTAATGATAAGCAATAATTAATCTACGATGTAACAAACAGTGTAAGTTGGGCACCATTCATGTGAACTACCGGCTGTTTATTCCGGAATCTTTTTGGCACCTGGTACCTACTGGAAGTTGGCATCGGAAAAAGTTTAAAACTTTGGTGAAATGGTTCAGTCATGCCAAAAATACCCGAGCCTTCGCGCCAGTGGTGGGGGGCCTGACTCACCCAATCTATTTCCTGAAAATTCAAGCTGGTCCATCGCTGAGTCAGTGTTGAAGGAACCGTCGGTGTGGTTCGTGAGTTGTGTAGCTACCGCGTTTCTCATCACCATTATAATTCGGTGAGTTCATCAATTTAGCTAAGGTCTAAAATTTTAAATATCAACATTTAAAAAATAAATAAATAATTTTTCAATTTCCCAAAAACTTTAGATATAAATTTAAAAAAAATAATTGTCCTATCTCCCTCCTTTTTCTAAATTGTTTCTAATTTCATATACATATTTCACGGTAGGCTAAACTCCTAATTTTCACATAAATTACTAAAATAATTGCAAATAATTATTTAACTTTTTTTTTTCTTAATTGCAATGATGACCAAAAACCGCACATGTAAAAGTATATTTTTTTTGGATAAATATTAATTACTATTATAATTTATCAAATTAATACTTATAATTTCTATAGTCATATAAAGATAAAAATGTATATTCACATGTTATGTTGTTACAGATGTAAGGTTTATTCTATTGCAATGACCTAAAATGTTTATATATATATATATATATATATATATATATATATATATATATATATATATATATATATATATATACTGCAGTGCGGACTTTAGTTATTAATAGTTGCATTTAATATTTTTTTTTCATATTAATTAGACTTATTTTGACAGGAATCATTCTTCATTAACTATTAGCATTGCATAATAATATATTTTTTGAAACTGATCAATTATAAAAATAATGCTTTAACAAATAAACGTTGTTATCCATCCATCTAGTAGATACATAAGTACCATTTTTATTTTCGAGCCATATATTTCATGTTATATTAAAGTTGTAAATTTACTTTGAAAAATATCTATTGTATGTTATAATAATGATTTTGTGCGTGATTACTTATCTATGAAAAATTTCTTTTTACTATTACGTTTAACACGAGGTTGTTAGTCATACTTACACATGATTATGCTACATAATATGTGATGTTTTACTATAGTAAAATCCAAGCTATTCAATAGGATACGGTTTTTCTGGATCGTGACAAAAAAACTTCCTTTTGTTTCTAATTTATGTAACACTATAAGCTATTGTGTAAGTTTGACAATTGCATTGAAATAAAATTTATGATGCTTTTTAATTTTAATTATGTTCCTTTATCAGTGATAATTGAATTTGCGATAGAACCAAGAGTTTATCGAGCGAGATAAGTGGTAATAAAATTAATGAAAATATTTAAATTCCTACGTTACCTTGTTATTTTTCCTATTCCTCATAATATTTTTTTTTTAAAGTTCGTGTTTTCTTAATTTGTTTATTTATTTTTTAATATTATTAAAAAGTTAATTACATGCTTGCTTTAGGGCTCAATACAATGATTTGATCATTTTTCTTCTTGATTATATAATTTTCTTCTGATAATTAATTTTGTAATGCAAATGCAGTATGAAAAAGTAAAGTCTTGATGTTGTGAAAGTTCCTTTATATATATATATATTAATCACAGTTTTGTTTAGGATTAATTTCACCCCATTTAATGATAATCGCCATCTGATCTTGGGTAAATTGTGAAGAGGCGTAAATGATTATAATATTTTAGTGTTCTTTGTACATTGTTTTGTGGCTAATTTGTGTATTTGTACAAGATGTCTCAGTTTTAGAGGCTGAACTCTAGAACTGCCTAGTCATCATTTTTAAAAAAAGGAAAAAAAAAACTTCGTTAAGGAGTCATTTTATTAAAGTTTTAAAACAATTTTGTTTTAGAGATATAAAATGAGAATTTAGTGTTAGAAACATAGTTTATTAAGGGAAGGGGTCCGTAACTGTAGTAGAAATGATAACGTTAAAAAAAAAAAAATCCTTAAAATTTATGTTCAACTATTTTTTATTTCTCAACATTTTTGTTTTGTTATATCCCAGCTTTAAAATTGTCTAACATGTCTTTATTTGTTTATAAGCATGATGTTTAAATCCCTGTTAAACAGTAAGAGTGATGTATATGGGAGCTATTATCAACTGGAATAAAGGGAAGGATGCCATCCTTGCGATAAGATACGGAGAAAGGCCGTTGGCTATTAGGAGAAAGCACTAACTGCTTCAACAGATGATCCATGAAACTGTAATCGAATCGCGTGTGTTCAAACGATTGGCAATTGGCATGCAATGAATTTTCACTAGCGCATTTGTTTGAATTTTATTTATTTTATGGCTATTCTAATTTCTATTTAATTGTCCCAAACTTAATCTGGCTGTTCCATATCCATTAATGCATCTTTACGCTTTCAGAAGATTTTTTTCAAATTTTATTCTATAACTTGTTTTTTGTTGTACAAAGTGTAGCTACCTATCGGTTATAAAGTTCTGAAGTATAAAAAAAGAAGAAAATTAATAAAACAATGATAATTGAAATAAATATATACAACCATATTTTTAAAAAATATTTACTATGAAAGGACAAGATATAGGTATTCCAAACATATATCTTTTCAGTTGACATCCGCATGATGGTATAAAAGAATCAATCTAATTAGCGATTGATAAATTATTTGCCATTTCTATAAATTGAAAACTAGTTTCGAATGTTATACATTCATCTTCAGTTCTAAAAACACACAAAAAATCTAAAAATAAGCAATTCATAATATATTTATAATACCCTATGTATTTTATACCAAACTATATTGTGAATTGCTTATTTTTGAATTTTTTGTGTGTTTTTAGAACTGAGAATGAATGTACAACATTCGAAACTAGTTTTCAATAAAACAAATTTATAGAAGTGGCAAATAATTTATCAATCCCTAAATATATCTTTTCGTTTACTTTCAGGTTAATTTATATTCACCGAACTAATTTTATATTTATATGTTTATTTGTTTAAGGTAAGCGTAATTATGTTCTGTTTGGGAGTGAGTTTGAATTATATTGCGAGGTTAATTTGTGCCTTGGGGGTAAGGATAAAAATGATGGTTATTTTTCTGGAGGGAGATGAGAAGGAGATACTTTACAATTAAAGTACGAGGGACTCCTCTGAAGCCGACAGAGGAATAGGGCGATATCAAACAAGATAAGGATAACATATCTGATGATTAAAAGTACGGCCTCGCAAGTTGTAATAGATGTTGAATAAATAGGATAGGCTGGACAATAATAATAGAATTTGAGCTTAAAACAAAATTGATTTTTTTTACAATCTATCTAATTTGTTCCCTTTATATCTTATTGAAAAAAAATCTTCATTTTCTTTTTTTTTCTTTTTCATTTTTTAAGTCTCTTGGACTGCTGGAGCCATTAGCAACGACTGCTCTTTTTAAATTACTCCAATCAAGTTCATAGTTTTTAGATGTTTTATTGTTTTTTTCGATTCGATTATTTTCTTTATAAGGAAATGAACTGTCGATATTCATCATTCCCCTTTCTCTGCTATATTTTTGATAATTTTCCTTGTTAACGTGTTAAATGTAACTTGCGTAGGAAAAAGAAATGATCAATGTTTACAAGACCAACATCAATTTTATGAATGATGGTGTGATTTGTTTAGTCTCTATTATTTGAATATTTTCTATAATTTATAATATTGTATACAATCTCATTTAAAACTTTTCATTCTTCGGTATTGTCGTTTTGCATTGCATAACTTACGTGTTGATATTCCAGCTAAAATTAATTATGTAGCTTCTCGTAAATTGAAATGTATCTGATCCCATTATCCGAATTCGACAATTTATTTTTTTTATCAGCTATGCTATAAATTTACATTTATTATTTTTTGGAACGAGAATAATAAGTTCAGCTTAATTATTGTGATGTCTGCTTTATGTGGATGACTTTTTAGTAGTGGTATTCTGTTTCTTATATTTTTGGAAGTGCATTCTCTAGGAGGAATTTTTACTATTTTTTTTTCTTTCCTACAGGTAGGTACTAGATATGGAGAGCGTAGTAATCACGTCAAAATTCCGATGTGCAGTTTTCAACGGATCTAAGCCTTTCAGAGCCCACTCAAAGCGCATTTTCGACTATTGGTCTGTGTGTCTGTGCCCTGATTATTTCTTGAACGGGTAGAACGTTTTTCTTTGTCGACCCACCGATGTCTGTGCGCAATAGCTGAGAGAGGCCTTATTCTTCGACTCTAACGATTTTGATAACATTTGCCCAAAGTCTTCTCCTTAAAGCTCTTTAACTATCCAAATATATGATAGCTTACCGGGACAAACAAGAAAAAAGTTAAGCCGGAAAGAAAATTTTATTTGCACATAGCAGGATCTTGACAAGATTTTTTTGGCATAAAGATTAGTTCCGAATCTTCCAAATTGACACCAAGTACGCTAATTTTCTAATTACTACGTAAACAAGGCCAGATTTACCACTAGGCCTCGGTTACGGAGGAGGGCGCAAAAAATAATTCAATTTGGTTAAATAGCAAAGAAAATGTTTATAATGAATTTAGAAATGTTTTCGTTTAATTTTTCTTTATAAATTTTATTGGTGTGCGTAATTATTGTATATTGGAGTTGTCTGTAGTTTTGCTTTGAGTTACAGTAGGGATAGACAAGCAGACAGTGGCGTACAACTTGGGAATCAAAGCCATCGAAGGCCGCTGCTTGGTCGAGTCGTATGCTTCTCAAATTATTTCCATTTGTGATGTTATTGTGCGATAAAATAACAACTGTCATCATAGATTATTTTCCTGAAGAAAACTGTCGAACCGACTTTCTCTTCCTCTCCCCATCGGGGTGGCAATCTTGGGCCAAGGGGCGCCCAAACTCTAAATCTGGCTCTGTTCGTAGATATGTTCTTAGTCGATGGCGAGGTTAGTGGTATGGTCAGATCTGGACCGCTAGGATCAAAAAAGTGTCCTTCTCCACTTTAAAGCAGTTTTTGGATGAGAGTTTGTCTCACCAGGCAAAGGAAAATGTGATTGAGCATCTTTGCAGCTTACTGGTATGAACAAGAATTCTTGATCACGTGTTTCATTAAAAGAAGCACAGAAATCGACTTGACATACGGTCTGATTTTAGAGTAAAAATGTCAAATATGGAACCTAATATTTCAGAAATAATGCGCTCAAAGGACGCATACTTATTGCATTAAGTCGGGAAGCATTGTTACTATATGTCTTTTCAAAATCCATGGCTGGATACAAAACAGGATGTGTTGCCTGTTTTTAAACAAGAAGGCCTATCGTGAAATAGGCACACTGTTGTATTCATCGAGAAGCCGTAGTTTCAGAACGATTATCAGAAATGTGGCAGAAGACATTTAATGAAGTAGTTCAAATCATTTATTACATTTAAACTCGTCCTCTGCAATCCAGCTAGTTTTCTATGTTGTGCAAAGAGATAGACAGTGTGCATGAGCAGCTTCATATTCATACCGAAATGCGATAGCTCTCCTATTTATATTTGAAAGTTAATTAAATTATCTAAAAACCAAAATAAAAAAAAATCATCTAATCCTAGGTAAGGAAAGTACTGTAATCGGTTCAAAATTTCGATATGCAGTTTTCAAACGAGCTATGCGTTTCAAATCCATTCTGATTGGGAATCCAAACAATTCAATTTTTTTTTTGTTTTTTTAGTATACCATTTAGGTTTATTGCCTTTCATTATAAGCTGTAGTGCAATATTCGGCTCCCATTTTTTTCTTGTTTCCACATTGCAGTAAGCCTGATATGGGTGTCCTTCGCCTACCATCTCAGGACATAACGCGTTTATATAATATGTAAAACTGGCTGTACATATGCTTACTTGTAGCCATCTTAAGATTTGTATACAATCTACAAAAATTAATTTATATACAACTAATTAAATAGGAATAGAATAATTAACAGAATGCATCATATGTATGTAAAAAATGAATAAAAAATGGACTATTAATAGGGACTAATAACAGTAAAAAACAAACTAAAATTAGGAAGAGAGAAAGATTCGGTCCTCATTAATGTTCTTCAGATGTTTACATATAATTTATCGTATATCTATAGTATCTTAACTCTTACCTCTTAACCGTTTAAAGTGAGCGGTATCGCATGAATGAATTGTACATCACATATCAGCTACCCCTCTGACTACTGAGTGTCCTGTCCTACGATCATATTTTTCAAGATACGATTTATTTTCCTCACATTAAAAATTAAATTTAGAGCATTATCAAAATAAGTAAATTTCCTTTCAAACAACAGGGTGTTATACTTCTTTCTTTCTTTTTTTGTAATATTAGACTAGTGGTTATTTCTACTTGGCATCACCTCTATGATCGGAGGGATGATCCAATTTAGCCATAAAGAATTTTTTGTCGACATTAACAAGTACGCGTATATTGTTTCATGAAAATCGGCCGTTGTTCATATTTGGAGATTATTTTTATAAAAATCGTTTATAAAAACATCTAACACATTTTATTATAATTTACAAAATCGTATTATGAAGATAAAAAGGATACAGCACATATTTAATTGTCTCCCAATGAATTCATTCTGTTTTAAAAGAATTTTCTATGTTTGGAACAATTCCTATTCGGTTTTGTGGAGTACGTTTATTCAGCAGAGAAATCCAATCTTCTAGGGTAGTGATTTTTCTCTGTTATTCAACCACTGTCATTGTTTCTAGAAATATGGACAGTTTTGTCAGCAGAACCGTTGTCCTGAATCCTGTACCGAGAATAGACCAAAATAAAAAAAATAATTTCCCTTGCTGACGTATGTTCCGCAATTATTTGTGTATTTTTACTAATAATGGGCTGTTTTTTTTTAATTTTAAAGGCCACTAAATTTCGAATACAGAATCAAACAATTGTCAGTAACAAATAATTGTCAGTTTGGACTCCTTCATACAATAATGGATGTGTTTTGTTCGCCACTATTATTTCGTTCATATAAGCCGAATAATTAAAATTCATTGAGATAACCTGGCTCTTTTCTCTCCTTCCCCCTCAAATTCTAGAATATTTAGAATATCAGAATGAAATTTGGAGGATCCTTATTGGGTAACCGGTAGTTATTTGGAGACCTGTTGCGGACTTTGTAACCAACCTAAGTATTCCTCCAGCGACACGCTGGAGATAATTAAATCTGTTTTAAATGAGTATACTTTTATTCCAGAACGCCAATTATGTATTGTGGTGGCAATAATAAATAAGAAAACAGCAACTAGTATTATTTAAAAAAAATATTTATTGGATACTTATCATTGTTTTTTTAATTTGTTAGAATTAATGGATAATAAAAATGCATTAATTAAAACAAATAAGTAGAAGCTTGTCCAGAACAATCTTTTTTTTTTTTTTACTTTTGACACCGTTTGCTGTTCTTTTATTTATTATTGCCACTCTAATACTTAGCGTTCATGAATGAAAATAGTTTCATTTCAAAATAATTTTAATTTTCTATAATGTTTACTTAACATGCTTTCATTAAGAGATTTTCGGAACTCTGTAATAAAAATAGTTTTTATTTTCGTTTAGCGCCATCGAATCAAAAAATTGCACGATATGAATTCGTCTTAAAATTACATTTCTATCTAAAACCGTAAAATAGAATACACCATCCCATTGGAAATTTTAGAGTTAAGAGTAGCTGGAGGAATACTCCTGTAAGTTACAATGCCGGTAATATGTCTCAAACTTACTTCTTCTCACCCATTCATTTCACTTTCGCAAACTTCATTTCATTCTGATATTTTAAGCATTCTAGAATTTAATGGAGGGGAGGGAGGCAAGCTATCTGTGATACCTTATATAATAAAATCAATTTCTTCCTTCGTCCTCCAATGTTACATTTACAGTTTAAAGAAATGATATAAAATATGAAAAATTAACCCTAACTCCCAATTCAATTATACCACTTTAATAAATGTACTCAAGTAATGCTCAACAATAGTAAATAGCAAAATATTCCCGTGTAATTTCACAGCTACTTTGTTTTGCTTTTCCTAAACCCTGAAAATACTCTGGATGGGTTTTGAGTAGGTATGTTCTGAGAGCACAAAGTAAAAAAAAGAAAACCAGGGGTCTCTGTTTGGACTGGTCTAAGAAAAAATTGTAGATGTAGCATGTTCTAGGATTTACGTAGCCATAAATACCTCGCGGCTGACAGGGCGGGGATAGTAGATTGGACGGCTGATATTCATAGGAAACAGGAGTTCTATCCTAGAGGCTTTACCTATCTTAAGGGGTGGCTAGTTTTTATCGGTCTGTTCCAAAAGTTGAACATAAATGGAAATTTCGATATGATTCCTGCCTGATATGCAGGATATTGACCGAGATCATATAACATAGGTTGTTGATGCGTAGTGTATTAATTATGCACAAACGAAAATGTTGTACATCCAAGTCCAAGTTATTATGAAAATCTTTTGATGATTAAGGTCACTACTAACAGCGATGGAAACGCAAGTAGCGATCCGTTCTTAAAAACTAAATCGCTGCCTCGGTTTGACAAGATTCTGACTGCTCTAACCTTAATTTTAATCGAACATAAATGGAAATTTTATTAGAATATAAAAAATATTCCCGCAGAAATATTATTTTATTAGGAACTGACGATTAACATTTTTATTTCTGTATACCACAACTATTTGCTCTTTGAGAGAAAAGAACTTGCTTTCCATTGTATTGAATAAAAGAGATTGATTGTCCTTCTATATTTGTTCAACATATTTATATTACCTAAAAATGTTATTGTTCTATAAACTTGTTCTTCATTGTTACCTAACACTTCTGTTATTGTGGAAGGTATGTTAGTTATGTCTTGTTCTGATGTCAGTGTATAGTGTGCATGATGTTGCAATGTGTTTTATTGCATTTGTCACAGAAGGGTTTTAAGGCATTTGTCAAGGCCTCCCACAAGGTATCCATGGGTAAAGGTAGTATGGCCAATCCTCAATCTTGTTACAATAATTTCTTCTTTTCTGCATTACAAGACAGGATGTCTTTTTTTATTTCTTGTAATTTCCAAGGTGAAGATAATCATTTTGTTTATCTAAAGTTTATTATTGACTGTTTAAAATGTCTATTCCAATCTTCTGCTGTTATAAAGTTAACAGTTGTAGTCTCTGGCTCTTTCTGTCTTGCCCCATTTGCCTCTTTATCAGCGGTTTCGTTGCCTACAATACCTCAGTGCGATGGTACTTATGCCAGTACAACTTTCTTGTCCACTGACCCATGCATTTTCAAAAGCAGTTATTTATTTTCCGAACTAATGCGTTTTTTGATGAAGTGTCAACAATTGCTTTTAATGAACTCAAAGGAATTAAACCTAGGGAGTTAAAAATCAAATTTATTGTTTCTTAAGATTGATCTATGGAGTCCCTAGGAACTCTCATGTCTCTTATTGAAACTTTCAGTGTTGGTATCATGTTTCAATGCCTAAGAATAAAAAAAAAACTCCGTATATTTTTGATCTGTTCAATCTGTGTTTCAGTGTATGCTCATATAACACAGACTATTGCCAGGTTGCTGCTTAAGGTAGACGTTAGCTGGTACTGCCCACCTTAGCAGCAAGCAGCGCTTGCCAACCGTTAGCGCTAACAGTTCCTACTTGTATATTTCGTTTAAACTGCTCATCATAGTCGCCAATTCCCCTTGCACTAAACATCCTAGTTTGAAATATGAGTAAATAAAGCTGTTAAGCTTAAATTTAATGGTTTTCGTTTATATCGCAAGTGCAGAACGCACACGGTGGGGGAATAGTGATCTTATTTAATCAACAAGCGCCATTTTGCCTGGTTCAATTATTAGGCTAGATTATGACTTTATAAAATTTTAACCATTATGTACCAATAAACTAAATTTTAATGCTCAACTTCTTAGAGTGATGAAAATAAAAGAATAGAAGATATATTTCTGAGTTTAAATTTATTACTATGGACAGTAATGGCAGTTATTCGTAGGATCATTTTAGTAATAAATATCCTATACGTATTTGTAATGAAATGACGACAGACAATGGCATATGTGATTACTAAATTAGTATTTTAATTTTTTTTTTAAGCTTTTACATTTTTCAATATTGGAATTTGAGTATTTATTTAAGATGAAATTTTCTGTCATTATTTAATGCTAATTTGATTTATTTGAACCCAATTTTTAAAGAGAAAATTTTTAATTAATACTATTTTAGTATCTGAAATGTAATGAATACTGTTCTTATTTCAATCCTACAAAATTGATTAGCTATATTATATTATTTTTTTTTCCATATTCCATATATTTCCATCTAATTTTTTCTTCCGTGACGAATAAATAAATAAAGGCAACACCTTCGGAATATTAGCGTTATCATCAAAACTCTTCTTCAACATGATAAAATAATCTGAAACCGTCGTACTGTTGACCGTCTGACTCCTGGAGTGTTCAGGACGAAGCAGTATGGATATGATCTTATTCCTGAACTGTAGAGCAGTGCTAGCGAAATATGTCCCGTTCTATTCCATTAAAACAGCAGTCAACTGCCAGCAGTCTCTGCCAGCCGCAACCAAGGGCAGTCAGTATCAACGAAAGTCTACCTTCAGCCAGACTATTGTTGAATAATCGAATGCGATTGCTGCGTCTTGAATTATTGCGTTTCGAAAATTTGTTTATGATTTCATATTGTTGAGTAAACTCGACAATTTCAGCTACTCGTAATGATCTAAACAATTGTTTCTAAACTGTTGAAATTTTCATTTTATTTCAGCCGTCAGTAACTAATCACTATTAAATTTTGAGTGTTAATCTTGATGCTGTCAAATTCAAATATTTAGGAAAACTGTGTTAATTTTTTGATATTAACAATAACATTTCGACAATTTTTGTACTCTATTAAGAGATAAACTCAGTTAATTTTTTAGTATTTCATTATTTTTTTTTAAACCAAATAAACTTACAAATCTTCATTATTCAGTTAGTTCTATCAACAATTAATTAGTTCTGAAAATATTAAGAATCAATAAATACTATTATATTTGTGGATTCTTAATAGTGTATCCCTAAAAGGAATTGGAATTGAGATGTTTTCTTTCACATTGGCAACACGGACGTACTTTTTTTTTTTGTATTGTTCATTGTAACCTAACTCAAGTTGGTACGAATTGGTTTTATTTCCTCCATTTTTGTTAAGACATCTTATCTAGGCCAGGCTGGATTCTCGATGCCAAAATGTAACTGTTGTTTATAGATGTTGTAATCGGTCGGTCGTTGCTGATGTTTATCAACATCTCAACTTTCTGATACTATCGGTCGCTAACCTTTCTTTTTTTTTGTTCTTGGATATTTATCTTCTGCAGCTAGTTCTTTTTAATTTGAAATTTAACTTACAGCAGACAGTTTACTTTCATTTTAGTGTTGTACGAGTATAAAACTTTTGAAAATTTAGAGTTAGAGATCAAGACGACACATTATAACTGAGAACTTTAAGCTTACGTTTCAAGTAAATATTATTTAGTTTTTCGTTGTGAGCCATATTATATCAATTGGTGCTGGATTGTTCTTTAATAAATATATATTATTGTTTATTTTATTTTTCAAGCAATCAAATGCTAGACTGTTGTTTCAACCCTCTTGCTCGAGTTGCACTCATTAGAGAGTAGTAGTTTTCTGTGATACGAACAAGAAATAAATGAACTTTAATCTAACCACAAATCATAGGTATAAATTGTTAGTAAAATGTTTAGAGGAAATAAAGGATATTTAAAAAATTTTTTTTTTTAGTTCCGTTTTTTGATCATTCCAAGATTTTCTTTGTCATGGTCAAATTTTTATTTCTTATTTATTTTCAAACTGCTTTTACATCAATGTACATGAATGTACAAAGACAAATAAATATTTTTAATATTTCATTACCTGAATTTTTAACTGTGTATGCACATACTTACGTTTCAAATTAAATGACTTTATTTGTAACATAATTATTTCTTGGATTCATATTACGAATACAAAAAATTATGAAACTTTTAAAATCACAGATTTTTCTCTGAACAAATGTGCTTTTTATTTTATATTATAGTTTTTACTAAATTATTAAGAAACTTTGTATTAAAGTTAAATCTTAATACTGCCAAGCGCAATTTAAAAATAGATAGTATATTTTTAGATTTGGCAAGAAATTGATGTTATTCCTCTAGAATGAAAAACGTTCGTTGCATATTTTACGCCACAGACTTTTAATAGCATCGAAGTTAATAAACTTTGATATAATGAACTTATATTTATCATTAAATTCTTAATATCGAATTTATATTATTATGACTAATTGGTGATAATAGCAATGATTTATTCAAGTTATGGAATTTCACTAATTTAGTTATAATGTGAATGAAATATTTATATTCATGCTTCATTTTATTAATTATAATAACTCACATTGCTATATTTAAGAGTAACTTATCGTCATCAATCGTTGTGATTGCTTTTATATTATAATTATAATTTTTTTGAGTTCAGAATATTATCTTGAGAATCATTCTAATTCGAGGAAATCTTTTGGTAGGTACGTTTCATATCTTAGTGATTACGAATCATACACCGTTGGGCCTCTCTCTAATCCTTTTGTAATATATTGTTAATTGTTAGTTGATGTAACGTAAAAGAAAAAAAAACTCTAAAAGCGCTGATTAATAAATAGGATATTTTAAAGTATATCTTTGACCTTTCACTCGATCTTTCTAATCATCCTTATTCGTCTTCCAATCCCTTTGTAGTTTAACTTGCCCCTATAATCCTTCTCGAAGGCTGAAAAGGTAGTGGCCTCGAGACTTTTTATAAAATATGACTATTTGAGCTCTGGAATCCAGCTTATGAGCCCTTACTTAGCCTCCACTGACTTTCATTACCGGTATTGTGGCTGATTTAGAAGCACTGCAATTAGGAATCTTAAGCCCTCTATACCTTTAGGGAGGAGCTTTGTCGCTATGATAGAACTATGCTTTTTTTATAACTTTTTTGTATTTGACAAACTCTAATAGTGAGTTAATAGTGAGGTCCCAAAGTAAATTAAAAAAGTGGAGAATTTATAGAAGTGGCAAATAATTCATCAATCCCTAAATAAATTAGTTATAAATAAATGAATATAGTTTATGATAATTGCATTTTTTTTTTTTTAAAGAAAAATAATGTCGAAATAATTAAATAAGTACCGGGATGCCCTTCTGGTGCAGATATTTCCGAAATTGAAAAGAGAACATATTGTAATAGTATATATCACTGCACTTAATGTTTACAACATGAATGATAAAATTATTGGATAAGATACCTACATTTCTCATCATATAATGTTACATCCGTTAAATTATGTGATATTTATATAATTCCTCTTTGTCAGAATTTCACAATACCATTCATCGTCTATCAGAAAGGAAATAAAAGAGGTATGAAAGTTTCATAACAAAAGTGATGCTCATATCAGCTTTCTCCCTTCGGAAAACAGATTACACTTTTCACTTTGGGTGACATTTAAAACGAAAAAAGAAAGTACATTAGAATATTATTTTTAATTATATGAATAGAGGATTGGTTAAAAAAATTGTAATCTTAGTTGACTGATTGAAGAAGTAGTCATAAGGAATATTTTTGGGCCCAAAGTAGAACTGACTTTAAATTCTAAAAATTAAAACAATAACTTTATTAGTTGTATGGTTGTAATTTTTATAAATCTTTATTCAGAAAAAGACTGTTAAAAGGTGATGAAAATAAATAAACGTCATTATATTAGGAAATGCAAATTGTAGTGATTACCTTATACGCGACTAAACAAAAATTATTATTCATTTGAATCTCTGAAGTTAACAATCTGTGTAATACATTGCTAGCTGGTCTGCAAAAGGGATATCATTAAGTCGGACTTAGTACATTTAGTTTTCAACAAGGGCCGATGGAAGAACAATTTCGTGGTATTTGAGGAAAGGGGTACAAGTTTTTTTTTTTTTGCGACGGATTCTATTTTAAGAGCTTTGCCTTTGAGGAAATGAAAATAAATCAATCAAACAGTTTCCACTAGAATAATTCCATGTAAACACTGTTTTAGTGACTAATATCCTTTTTCTCAAAAGTAAATTTTATTATAAAGAACTAAATATAACTTATATCCCCCAAAAATTACTTTTACCCTTTTACCAAACACCATAGAATTAGTGAAAATGTAGCAACTCTATGTGGTATTTATCATTCCAGTTTAGCAAACAGTAATGCTAATGTGATATTGTTATTATTATTATTTTTATGGTATAGTATAATTAGCATCTCAGTATAGGTAATACAATTTTTTTTTTGTCATTCATTGAAGGTTACCGGTTTCTCATAAATGTTGGTATTGCGTAGAAGTTTGTAATTTTTCGCTATACCAAATACAGTTTCGTTTCTACGTCTCAGCTTCTTTAAATATAAACGAAAACAAAGAAGGAATAATAATTTTCATATCGTGGTAGTCCGTTGGAGAAGAGGAAATGTTTGCACATCTTTGGCAAGGCTCTTGTTCCCGGTTGGCTGGCCTCCCATGGGAACTGCCGGACTTTCAGGAATACATTATCCAAGCCTAGCCATCGCTCTGTACTTGCCTAGAAGAAAACATTCCTTCTGGGTGGAAAGGAGAATGCGTTTGTAACAACTAATTTCGAAAGCTACATCTGCGGACTTGGAAAGTCATAAGTGTTAGTAGTTTTAGAAAACCCGTTTGTGCAGTCACTTTTCACATTATATTTTCTTCATTTTCAATAATATTATGTCATTCAAAATGAATTTTTTGGACCAGCTCTTAATTTACACCTGTCACAGAACAATAAATTGAATACGGAATGATCAAATTAAATTTCAATTTAAGTTTTCAGTCTGCTCTGACTATAATGAAAGATTTAGCTATCCCGAAGGTTCGATGCTGATACCCCGCCCACCGACCGCTGTTAAAACCCAGTCAGCTTTAATAAAATCCTCCCACCTACGTCTCATTCAACTCCTCGGAGTTTAACCCGTCTGTTCAGTGCTAATTAGCTTTTAGAAATTCACTGTTAAGCCCATAAAATTCACTAGCCCGTTTCAACAGTCCCGATGCTATTACTTCAATTTGCACCTCCGAGGTAAAAAGTCGGGTGTCCACTTTTTCTCGAAAATGTTTTTTGTACTTATCTTTTATATAATTTGTTCTGCTCTTTCCAGTGATATAAAGCTTGAAGTCTAAATCTGTATAGTAATAGGTAATAATTGGTAAAATGTCCACAGATACACATCATGGTAAAAGATCGGATGCCCATTAGACATTTTACCGCTGCTGTTTTTGTATGTTTATCTGCCTTATTTGTAGAGGTAAATAGTCGGGTGTCCACTAAAGACATTTTAGCGCTGTGACTTGTATGCTATGCTATGTGTGAAACTAGATATTAATATTGAGTTAAAATATGGTATATCAGGCAGCAGGGTAATTCTCTAGACGTTTAAACGGTCATTTTTGATTCCTTTGCCTTTACCTGAAGAGGCTGAAAGTCGAATCGATAATGAATAATGTCATATAATGTGCCCAGTCTCCTTTAGGATCTTACAGCGAAAACTGGTTTAAAGATGCATTCCAGTGGCAAAATCTTGGTCGATTACAAAGGTCTGTTATTGAAAATAATAAACCAAAAGCATTTATATGCATTTTTATTTTATTTTTAAATGCCTTGGCATGCTGATTCCAAAGCACTTATATTTCCTCTTTACCTTTATAAGTGACCGAGTTATAAAATCTTTAATCAACCGCCATTTTGAAACGGAAAGTCGGATGTTAATATAGAGTTGCGATTATCATTAAGGGGTGACCTGTGATTTTATTGCCGAATCTCAGAAGTCCAGTAGTCTCGGAGAAAAGCTGTGGACGGCCTACGCTGGATAGACGGATTTTTTAAAATTTTATATTTGGGTTCTACTTTTCTTGAAACCTAAAATTTCAAGTTTTGAGGAGAAGGAGGATTAAAAAAAATAAAATTCTTGATCGATTGCAAAGGTCTGTTATTGAAAATAATAAACCAAAAGATGATTGAATCGTGAAATTTCTTATGAAAAATAGGTAATGTAAAGTCATGAAAATTTATTTAGTCAGTAACAGATAATTTCAAGATTAGCATGTTCCACTTTTAACTGACATAATTTCAAAATAAATACATATTTACAATACACATTTATCACTTGACAGTAGGTTCTTGTTTAAAACATTGTTTATTTACCTAGTCTTGTAAGCACGATTCATGGTGCTTTTCTAATATGTTTCAATAGATTTTTTATGTCTTTAGAAGTTTTCTGATTTTTTGGTTAGCAGAAAAAGGCTGAAAGTCCATTAAAACTTGACGTTTAACAGTTTTCCGGCATTTGGATTAAAATCTACATTTTTATAATAGTTTTAATTTATATTGTAAATATTTTTCATTTCAATAATGTATTCTAAATCTGGTACTTGTGAACAGAGTTATGAGAAAATTATGAGCTATTTTAAAGGCAAATGCCGTGTTTTCTCTTCTCCTGCATAATTTCATAAATGTGAATAGCGACCTTTTAACTCTGAGGTACAGAATTATATTTAACAGGGTACATGCTCCACGATGTTGGGTCTCTCTCGAATGGATTCTTCTTCCTTCGGGTCAATTTATAATACTCGAAGACGTTAAGACGTTGTCCATCCTTGCCGCATTTCGTATCTTTAAAGAACAGTTTGAAGGATAATAGTCTTTTTACTGCCATAATCGTAAGTTTTACAAACCTATCCTTGGAGAATAACAGTTTTAAGGTGATAAAAATCACTCTAACAATTGAAGAAGAAATTCTGAAGATTTACATTTTACCGTTAAATACTTACGGGAGTGAAGGTACGATAATCTATCAAAAATCTTTTTTACTGTTTCAATTAGCATATGTAATTTTTTTCTGAAATATTTGTAATTTTTCATATTTAATTTCATTTCCACTGAACGAAATGAACATGGTAATGCTTGTAACTAGAAAAAAATGGAACTTCGGTGGATTCTTCATAAGTGTGCGTAAAACGCTGATTTTGGTCTTGCATTTTTGGAAATAATCTCGTTTTACCAATTTCAAGTTGATGATTAAGAATGATTAAGTTAAATATTGATTATTTTTTTGCAATTGAGGTTTTTAAAATGAACGATCCTTTTACACATATTGCGGTTCCTGCTTTTTACGAGCGATCAAGAAGAAAAAAAGTCCTGTATTATGAATATTTTATACAGAATTCATAGCTATTGAATTTCAGTTGGTCTATTTCTAACAGGAAATTATTCTGATATCCAATTAAAATTTTGTAGCCTGATTTACTTGCCGAATGGTATATTCAATCCGTACATCGCATTTCAATGTAGCTGATAGCGATAACTTAGAGACGACGGCTTCATTAAACAGTACCTTCGATTCTCCTGGTGTTAAATCACTCCTCGGTTTATTGCGCCCATGAATTCTTCAATAACCTCGCACGTGTCCTCTAATAATAGGGCACAGTCCCATTGCTAATTCCGTCGAACTCAATGCCAGAAAAATACAGGAAAATATTTCTTTAATTTATAACGCTCTTAAAGTCCAGAGAACCATGGGGTGTCTCCTTTCATTTTTTTTAGAGCAGTTTTTATTGAATTGTTTGCTATATTTTACATTATATATGTAGCTTAAATTATTATATAACTTTGTGTTTTCCGTGAGAGTAAAAAAAGAAGAAAATCCACTAAATGACAAGATTGAATAAATAGAATATTAAAATTATAAATACAAATATTTTATGGATAAGTTGGTAAAGAAAATATATATAACAATACCTTTATATATGGTGTGTATGGTGTCTGCTTGGCGTACCAAAGTTCAACAGATTAAGGATAATCTACAGGAGTATTAGGATAATAACTACAGGAGTATGTTACAATAAAAATAGCTTAAGAAAGTAGTTAATAAACTTTATACAACCTACAATCCGATTTAAGGTGTGGAATCTTTAATATAATAAAAGAAAGTCGATAGTAAAATTTATTAAATATGTTGTATATATTTTTTATTATAAAATATTTGTATTCATAATTTTAATGTTCTCCATTATTCTAATCACTGCATAAAATTCAATTTTGTCATTTAGAGGATATATTCGTGAATAGAAAATGTGTCTGGTTATTTTTTATTAATTATTGTTATCCTATTAGAACTTTTTAGTGTTTAATAATTTCAATTGTGAAATGCTAAACATTCTGTTCATTTTGATTAAAATGTTGCAAAGCTTCAACAAGAATATATTTTTTCTCAGTTAGCTGTTGGGATTCGTGGATTTACATTATTTATTAATTTAAAAGTCATTATTGATTTGCTGTACTAATTTTATTTATGGAACTGGCGCCGCTTCTGATCCTAGTTTGACGATTTCGGTCACTTCAAATTGTGTTAACCAAATTTTTGTATTGTCATATCGTTAACAGTACATGCTACCAAATAAATCAATAATTCCTCACTTCCTTAATTTTGTTTATAAAACTGGATAGCTACTCTTATTAGCTACTCATTTATTATCAAGAGGTTAAGAACGTTAAGGTTCCATAGTTCGTTAGTAGCCAATTAACCCACCAAACCTTAAAAGCGGTCAATAACATAACTTTAATCATTGGCAGGTACTACAGCATATACTGTTTTTTGAAGCATGTTATTCATATATTGGAAAATATAAGTGTTTTTAGAAGATAAAGGTGAATAGTTACAGTCTGTAATACATAGACGCTGTTTTTACAGTTCCGGCATGAATGAACTTAGCCAGAAATTCTAGTGGGTTCAAAGTCGAGGTCAGTGAACAGACAGAAAACAGGACCAAGCCACTCTAATCCAAGATGAAAGATAGCCCAAAAAGTTAGAACTGTACTAAGTCCAAGCGTCCATAAAAAATTGTTTACTCCAATGATTGTTTTTATTTTAGTTTAATTGTTTTTAATCTAATTTTTGTTAAACTGTTTTACATAAAATTTAAAAAAAAAAAGAAAAAAGAATTCTGATCAAAAAGTTAGGTTTTTCAAAAATGTTTTGTCTGTTATTTTTTAAATTGTGTTGAGATAAAAAAAAAATAGTTTTTTAATTTAATTTGGATATTTCTGTTTAATTAAATATCAAATTCCACAAACATTCTGCAATTGAGTTATGAATTAGAAATAGTTTGTAAAAGAAAATCAGATTAAAAAAAAAAAAATGTAGCGATTTTGTCTACTTAAGAATTTTCTTCAGACTTAAAAAAAAATCCACTAAAAAAAGTGGTACCATATTTCATATCGATTTAAAGATTTTTCCGCGTTGAATCTGACGTTGAGAGATAATTCCATATAACAGATAATGGAAATTTATTATAATACAATTTATGAAAACAAAAATAAAGAAAAGAAATGGAAAAGGAAATCTCATGAAAGAAATGGAGGAATCATCCACATACCACCATCAGTGATAACGTTTATTGTCATACCTAAACTGTAAACGAAATAAGATTGGTTTTGATGTGATCAAATTGTCCTATAAAATGTTTTATACTTGTTTTGACAGCCTGCGTTATCTCTGCTATGAAATGTTTTTTCTCTTAAGTCTTTGTTTTATGTTTCATCTAATGCGGTTTATTACTCAATAGGTGGCAACGAGAAGTCTTTACATTTCAACTTATGTTTAAAATTCCATTATTGTTTAAATTAACTAATGCTTCAAAAAGAAATTGAGGGTCTTGTAACAAATGTATTTTCCAATTATCTTTTTAATGTTTTTTTGCTTGTGGGCAATATAGCTGTTTTGATTGGTGCAAGAACCGGACACAAATGTAACATCAGTCCTCCCCTGTTTGGTAAATAATGTGGGAAAGACTTCATGGCCAATAGAAACTCAGTTATCGGTTGGTGCAAAAACCATATGTAGGGACTTACGGTGTTTTTTTACACCAATGTTAATGAATGCTACTGCTTTTCTTCTGTTAACATTTAATTGAAATGTTTACTAATATATGAAAAGCTTAATGGTGGAGTTACCTTGACCAATTTTTTTACTTGATCCAAATACTAAATTTTTATTTTACTTGTATTCTCTGTCTTCCTACACTATGAGACTGCGTGATGACGACAAACCTGTATCTCAAGCGGGAAGGATACAAGGCGTTTCGAATTGCGCGTCTCTATTTGCAGTACACGGCCATTCATGAATAATTGATAGGTATGAATACACGAAGTCACGACTTCTTGGTGACCTGCGCGATTCAAGAAACTTTATAATCGGTTACTAAATTCATTCTTTGAAGCGTCCAAGATGTATTTTGCACAAGCAAATATTCATAGGTTACCCCATTATGCATTAACCGAATTACTGCTGTATCTTTTATTTCTTTGTCCTATGATCATTTAAGAAGTCCTCGCCAGGGGATTCTAATGATAAAGACACCTACAATGTTGTGTTCTAAATGTATTTTTGGATGGAGTTATAATTGTCTAACAGTGCATTTTCTTTTTCATGTTCTATATTCGTGAAATGTCCGGGATAAAAATACCTTTACCAGAAATGCTCGTAAATTACCTTCTGCCTCTGTCGTGATAGTTGTACTGGTCTAATGACTTTATAATGATAGTTTCCTTTCACGTTGAATTGTAAATTGTTTGACCTAAATGCTCAATGGTGTTTACAATATTATGCATGTGTGCGTATGTATCAGTGCATAATATTTTAATTTTTGGATTAGTAAATGAAATATAAATTTGTAATTTTTTTTTTAAAACAATATTTTAAGGCAGGCCTCTCCTACGCAATTAAATGTCCGGGATAAAAAAACTTTTATAATTTTTATTTTATTTTATAATAATCAATCTTTTTAAGATTGACCCTACTAGACCTGAAATTGAAGTTCTTCAACCATCAGCGACTGTTTACCTCTTTTCAAGTTTAATATTTGATTGAATATGTGCTTTAACGTTATATTAATGCCGTCTTGAAAAATGTTTGTCATGTGGTACAACCGAATATTGTTTTTGCACTTCTTTACTAAATTCCTATTTAGTTGTCAAAGACGGAAAGTTTTTAAATCCCTTGTTACACAAGAGTTGAATAAAAGGTAACGGAAGTAACATTTCCTCAGCTGCACTCAATTAATAATATTGCTTAAATCGGACGATTTTTTTTCTGCTGCGTTTGCAAATTCCTGAACAATGACGAACAGCGTTTGCTTGTCAATGGCAACAAGAAAATTATGTTTATACTTTTTTATTTTTATTTTAATTATTATTTACTTGTTTTTCCTTTTTATAACTAATCTTAGGCAAAACGGCATTTCTTTTATATATAATTATTAATTTAATTTGAATTTACTTTTTAAATTTGACGATAATCAGTTTCTTTTTTTCTCTTCTTTTTTAGTTTAAATTAATTAAGAACTAATTTATATTCAATTAAAAAGGAGAGAGAGATGAGAGGTCTCGAGATGATCATTGTCTTGAGTTTTGAACAGGACCGGATTAAGCCATATTGAGGCAAATTGCTTAATAAAGTGAGGACATGTAATTTTATTTTTTGTGATTTATAATTTTTATTTTTATTTTCTAGTAAAATACTTCGCCTTTCGAATCCTTGTTTTAAGTTAACCGAGAATGAAGTTCCCAGAATGAATCTTATTGGGAACTGAAATATTTCTGAAAAAAAAGGACATGTTTTTGACATGAGTTGTTTGGTCTTAGATTTGATACAACGGAGAAATGTAAATAGCCTGAACCTTGGGGAGAAACTTGGTGCAGACAATCCTGATAAAATCAGTGTCAGTAAGATTCCCGTTAAGTCCTTGTTAAAAGACAATGGTCGTGCTTACTTGGCACACAATCTTCGCGATTCCCCTAGTTTCTTATTTTAGAAAGTACGGTTTTTGTCAACTTTTTGTTTTTTCTTCAGCTATTTGTTTTGTTTTTTTTCCTGAGCTTTCATTAGTTGTTGTATATATATATATATATATATATATATATATTTCGAAATAGTTCTATTGATGTCGTCGTATGCCTTCAAAATTTCAAAATGAATAAACTATGATAGTTGCATAAATGGAATCTCTTAAGATGGACTCGTACTTAAGAAGATTTTAGTAGGCACATGTTTCTTATTTTGTTTATAATGTTACTTACTCACTGAAAAGAGGCGTACTACTGTATAACTTGACAAATCTTAATCGTTTTATACTATCCTCGGTCAACACTTTTTTTGCTCACAAACAAAATATTGGCCATCATTGCCAATTATTTTGATCCATCTTTCTACCAGAAGTTGAATTTGATTGTCCTTGCTTTTCAAGGCGGAAATCTCCTCACATTCTGATTTGAAATTCCTGTTGTTTTTAAAGTGCCAGCCTTTCAAATCGTGTGTTATTAACAGTAAAAGACCATAGCGAAACAGCGCAATGTGGTGAGGGTTGTAAGGAGGGTGGGATAAGATGCTTACACCTTCCATTTCTAAGAATTTTTCTCGCTTTAATATGATTGACCAAAGCACAGGGGACTCTTTTAAAACTTTACATGATCTTTCGAGTTGTTCACAGTTAAGCTAAACGTCAGTAGCCCTGCCATCTGGAACCAGATCCAAGTGCAGAATATCCTCCTCATAATTCCACCAAACACAAAGCATTACCTTGAAGACTCTTCCCAGAATTCAACCGCCTGAACCAAAACGCAACTGTATTACGATGCACCACATTTTCACCTACCACTGCACTAATTTCCTCAGTAGCTGCCTTTGCACTCAATCCTTTTTTCCAGTAATGCCTCGGAAGACCTCGAATGACAAATTTTTTCTTCCAGCATAATCAGTGAAATTTATAAAATAATAAGAAAGGTAGAGACAGTTGGTATCCATAATTAAATAAAGAATTAGCCAAAGTAAACAACTATATATAAATTGTTTACATAATTGTTGAATAAGAATTCAAATGGAGACTGTAATTATATTTTTTATGGCTGATAATGAAAATTTGACTGTTCTAAAATCTGTAACAGGTTGTATTAAACCTTCCTCTAAGTGGGACCCATCCGCTTTGTGCCCATTACTGTAATGGAGCATAAGTTCAAATTATATTGAGAAAAAAGGGATTCAGTATAATTAAACGAACAGTTTAACTGGTGAGAAATGTGAAATGCAATTAAGTTAATTTAATTCAAACGGACATAATTATGTTTTTCAGCGAACGAGTCGGATAGTTTAAAAAAAAAGGTTAAAAATTTCAGATATTTTCTTACTTATCTGTTGATATGATAAAATGACGCTCCTTTTTTATTTCGATCTGGATTCACTTTCGAACTAAAAATAATTTTTAAATCATGGATAATAATTTATTAAATCCATTCGGTGAAGAAATAATACATTTTTTAAAACTTATATTACCGACTCTGCCAGTTGTTCGGTAAGGCGACTTAACATTTTTGGAGTACGTCATTTTTTTTTAATGTATTTTTTCTTTATTTCGTTGCTTTTATTGTAGTCTGAAATGTTATGTACTTGCAAGTATTTTTATAACATATTTGATTCCGTATTATTGTTTTAAATATCTATTAATTATAAATGTGAAAAAGAGAAAAAAAAGAGGAACTATAACAATTGTGTTTTAAATATTTTTATTTTTCATATATCCTCTATTTCAAGGATGTAATATTGTTTTGTTTTTTACTTTCACTTATTCATCTATGAAATATATAGTAAGGAGAGGCATTGCTTTCATGAAAAATTTCGAATTCCAGTTTTCAACGGAAATACATGGTTCAAATTCTCCTGAATCCAAGTAACCAACTCTCGTAAATGGTCTGTGTTTATGTTTACATCCTAGCTAAAAACAACTGTTTTACTTAAATAAATAACTTATTTAATTACTTAAATAACTGTTAAACTTAAATTAGGTATATACAGTCTGGAATATTACTTCAACCTTTTCGCTAAATTCACTTAATAGTGTAGGTGAAGTGCCACTTTATATAAATGGTTATTATTTTTTATGATATTTATAATTTTTTCGAAAAAGTTGACGATTTTGATCTAACTCGTTATATCAATGTACAATTAAATGGTCTTTGATGTCAGCTAGTTTTTATCTTCATTGAAAATAGTTTGAAAGGGTTTACCGAATTTTCTAAATTTCTTCCTCTAAAGTAATGTTAATTTTGTTTATTTGAAATAATTATCTGTCTCTGACTATTGCTAATAATAAAAAAAAAAATATAAATGTAGATTATGAAAGAATTCTATATTAACTAACGAAGAAAAAAGCAAAAATAATTTCCTTAGGTTGAAAAGAAATTTATGATGTAAAGATGCATGATATACCGTTGGAAAGCTAAGGATTTTAGAAAAAATAATATATAATACAGGGGTTTCCAACCCGTTATCGTATGCAAGGACATTCCACATGGTATGCGATTGTTATGAATAAGATCATTTTCTTAATACATTAAATGAAGGATAGTAATTTTTAAAAACTATTATTGAATGTATGAATTATGAGATGAATAAACACAATCTACTATTAATAAAAGTAATGATCAGGATAGTTACCGTTGTAAAGACGAAAGCACTCATTGTTGAAGAGGACTTAAGAATCAAGTAGAGCTCTATCAAGCTCAGCCCTTGGTACTCTGATCGTAAATAAACACCATACTTCCAAATGAAAATTTTTGTCCACACTTATTTTTGATGGATAGATTTTAACTACAGAATTTTTGGTGCTGTTAATCTAACTGTTGCTGTTGTTATTGTGATATCAATGTAACTTTTGATTTTTGGACTTTCAATTTGGTACGCCGGGATATCTAAAAAGTGGGAATTGGTACGCAGTGACATAATGTCTGACAGTCATTGATCTAACATATTAATTCTAAGAAGATAATGAATGGAAAGTGACGAAAAACGATTAAAATTAAGTAATTGTAATTAATAATTTCTTCTTTTAAATTATTTAATAGAAACTAAATGGTATTTCCGGATGGATTAAACTAAATCGATACTTTTAAAATTAATTTATTATAAAAGTAGGGTGGTAGATGAAAATTGTGTGATGTCCCCACCGCACCAGATTTTTGAAAGCCTGATTGAACAGTATACCACTTAATAACCAACTGAATATCGCAAAAGATTATCTATATTAACGTCACATTTATTATCATTGATTTATTTTTGAAGTAATTATATTATCACTGTAGGCTATAATGGAATCTTAACACTTAGTTAGAAATGCCTGGGTAGATGGGAAGGGAAGGGCCTGGTTACAAGTGGTCTTATCCACATCCGATCTTAAACAGGCCTTAGATCCTTGTTAATGCTACCCTTTCATTGACCAGTTCCATAACTTTGGCTTAAAATCCTCCGATACTCACTTCTAACCATATATGTATATACACTTAAATGTCATTAACTTTTGCTCGCTGTATGGAAGTAAAGTCATGATATAGGTACTAAACTTTATCTGAAAACACTTATTAATGTATTTTTAGTTTATTACGTATAGCAAACCATCAGGACCTAGTATCCTACCTGCATTACCAATCTCCTGCAATTAAAATCATCAGTCAAGATCCCGTCCTTCTGACCTCTATTATATACCCCTTCCCACAGAATTAAATATTTGTGCGCTCCTTTCTTGCCCTTTCCTCTACCCCCTGGAATCCCTCCGGCCAAATACCCGCCATGATCCTTCCCTATCGTGTATGTTAATAATAATATCCACTTCTTCTTTAGCACTAATTGGTTTAAATGTTAATGCTCTAATTTACATACATGCACATATACATTTTTTTCTTCTCTCCACGTTTTTTTTGTTGTATTTTAATTTTTTAATTATGAGCAACATATTTTCACCAAAATAATTTATCTTGTATTTTAGCCAGATATGGCTTTTGTTTGTTCAAATTTGTTATCCAAAGCCACAGAATATTTGTTTTTTCCTATCTATCTATAAATGTAAGCAACATATTTTCACCAAAATAATTTATCTTGTATTTTAGCCAGATATGGCTTTTGTTTGTTCAAATTTGTTATCCAAAGCCACAGAATATTTGTTTTTTCCTATCTATCTATAAATGTAGGTTTTTTTTATTTATTTATTTTATTAAATTTAAATATTAGGCTTAGTTTGGTTTTTATAGTGGTATTTTAAATATAATTTTCTCTTATTAATTTTTTTCTTTTTTCTTTTCAGGTAAGTTCTTCTTTGTTTCACTTACATTCATGTATGACTGAGTCCCCAAGGTAAAGATTAAAATATTTAAAAATATTGAATATTTATTTTAATTTAGTCAAAAGGTTAGAGGCAGTTTTTCAGCTTAGTTGAATATGGTTGGCTGACTTCTGAACTCCTTGAAAAAAAAGAAAAAAGATATCACTGACTGGTCATGGCCATGAAATTTAATCATCTGGTTAATTTTTATTTAGGTTTGCTATTAGGGATTTCCTTTTTTTTTCCTGAACTTTTGTGTTTGCGGAATTTTCTTCTCAACACATTTTAATTTGTCTGGTCTGCAAGGAACAATTATCATTTCGTTTTTAATGATTAAATCCTAAAAAAATTGCTACTGATTTTTATGAAATATCGTCATTAGTAGAAATTGTCTTTTTTTATGCATTTTATTAATTATTATTATTAAAATTAATATTTTTTTCTTGTTATAAACGTGGTTACGCATTAAGATTTATTATAATTGAAGGTCTACCGCAGCAACTATATGCATATTGTATCGATTACGATTTAGGTGTTTTATAAAATACCTTTGTTTATTAATAACTTCATTATAATAAAAAATTAATTTGTGCCACTTTACTGCCCTTCTCTTCAGCCAATTTGAACTATTTTCTTTTCAACGCAATAGCGTTGTACTTCATACCAGAGGTTGAAAATAAAGTGTTCTGTTTATCGCAGTGGTGAATTTACCAAGTACTGAATTATCTCGGTGAAAACTAGCTAGCTATGCGTTACCAGTACCGTTTAAATGCTGTATTGTCGCTGATAGTAAAAGTCAAAGAAGAACGACTCCTGTGTTGGTGAATATTTTAGGTAAAAATGCGACATTGTTACGGTTACAAGATATTGAAATTGGGCTCAAACTGTTTTAATGAATTGTCTATTAGATCTTTTTTTTTAAATCAATGAATGCATAATTAATTAACAATTGACTTCCGCATGTGATATAGAAGGATCAATCTAATTAGAGATTGATAAATTATTTGCCCCTTCTATAAATTTGTGTATTGAAAATTAGTTTAGAATGTTATACATTCATCCCCAGTTCAAGGTTTAAATGGATTATTTCAAACAGAAAACTTTGTACTGGTTTCTTCTCGCATTGAACTTAACAATGCACATAATTAATTAATTGGAAAGCCGAATTCTCAAAATGGAAAGACATTTGGTGTAGTGTTCAACGAGTTATTTTTGTTTTGTTTTACAACTTTTTGTTATGAGTAAAAGTTCCTGAAAAAGAGAGTTCTTTTTCTTGAGTTCTAAAGAACTGCTTGTTATTTTTTTTCTTCCCTTTTCTGAGACTTCTCGTTTCATCAATACTTCGTGATATCTCGTATAACAAAATAAATAGTTATGTTATTACATAAATTCCACAGCCTTTCACATGTGAATTTCATCCGTGGGACCATGTATAAAAAATGTCGGAGCACTTCTCTAGCGTAAAAAATGACTCGAACCATTATGCTTGAAATGTGATTATACATTTTTCACTATAAAACAGAAAATACTGTGTATTGGAAAATTATTTTTTTTTTCTCTTGGCGTCTGTGCAAGAGAAGTTATGAGATATGGACTCAAAAGGCAGTTGCTATATCATTATCGATTAACTATTAGGGACTTTTCCATTCTACTTAGAGAGTAATAACGGAAAATTATTTCCACTCCTTAAATCTTGAAAACACGTAATTAATGAAATGCCTGGGTAGGATTCCGGCACTGGAATGGCCAGGGTCTCCGAGAGAGGCATTGTAGGACACGCCCATACCGGTCAGTATCTGGGTGAGCCTGGTCAACCACCTTTGCTAGCCTAGCTTTTGACCTTCGTCAGCCTCTCTAACCCTTTCTTCCACAATTTATTACTTTCCTTATGCCTTTCTTCGTGGTACTTTCATTGTTATCCTGTCCTCGTATGGGCATGTTAGCTAATGGATGTAACTTTATTTTTCCATCTGAGGGACTTAAAACTATTAATATGATGTAAACCATTTAATATTCTTATTCATTCCCCAGCAGATGCAAATAGCTTTTCAATAACACTTTTATCATAAGGATAAGTGATTATTTCTTACAAAAATTATTAGTTAGGTTAATTATGACAAAAAAATTAGTTTCTACTTATCTGAAGATCGCTGCTTGTCATAATGCTAACCCTTTGTCATAATCTTGCCTCGACAATGCATGATAGTAAGGGTAAGTGTACATTATGCACAATTGTCACACAACGTCTGCACTTGCCTACCCCTACTATCATGTTTTGCTGAATCACTGCGGACAAGCGGTTAAAAAATAGAAAACTTTCAAGGAGAAATATAAATCACAAAGTATTTTGAAGAACAGCTTCTGTAGGTTCCGCTAAGGGCAAAACAAAAAGAAAAAAAAATAGCCAACAAGCAGGTAAACATCAATACAGCTGTACAGCAAAAGTTGAAAGACAACTTTATCAACAGGTTGAAACTAATATCTTTACAACTCGTTATACATCAACTTAGTGAACTTTCCTGGCTTATTCTGATGCATCAGTGTATAGACTTCATGCTCAGTAAAGGGCAGCTCTTTCCATTTGAGGATTTGGATTTAACGAGATAATTATGTGCTTATCCCAATTATCTTATATAGGTTTAAAAGACAATTTAAAAGACAATGAATTATAAATATTTTAATTGTCAATCAATATAAAATATCTTATTGTGTCATATATAAGATATTTCATATCGATTATATATATATATATATCTTCTTTTTTTTAAATTATGTAAATGAAGATGGTCACTGGGCCTCACAGCCATTGAAGTGATTACCAATGGGCTGCTCCTTCACTTGTTTCATCATCATGCTTTATAATATATATTTGTATTCTTTTACTATTGTATTTTTGTATTAAGTTGTAAATGGAAAATATCCGATTTGAGAAATAATCCACAATATAGATTATTAGAATTTTGATCAGAAACATAGGAATGATTCGTATTTTAATCCGTTCGCACCTGCAATACGAATCAGAATTAAATGTTTTTTGTGTTTTTTTTTAAATAATGTTCATCACGTACAACGTTCGTTTCATTTTGATGCTTCGTAAATTATTTAACATAATTCCATGTTTATTTTACTGTTTTCAGATGGCTTACAATTTCCTTGTAAGAGTATTGCGTTCTTAACATTCAGTTGTCCTTTGTTAGTAACCGAGTTTTTTTGCTATCTTTCTTGATAAAAGTCACTCTTTCCTTCCTTTTGACGAAAGTGACGTACTTTTGGTAGATATCAGTATCATACTTCTCTCGAAAAGTTCTTTAAAAAAATAAAAACAAACACGTAATCCCAGTTTAGAATTATTTGAAAGAGAAACCAAAGGTCTTATAGATTTTTTATAAGAAAGATTCATTTATAATTAATTGGTTTAAAATTAAAATAAAAAAATTAATGGCTCTTTTTTTCTCATCAGAAATAATGTTGGCCAAGCAATAACAATTATTATTACTTCTTTGTACGCAGTAAAAATGTTTGGTTTTTTAGATTTCAACTGGAATATCCATATTGACCATCCTTGAATCCATTTTGACTAGTTTCGTCGGGACGTCCGTTCGTTCGCATCTCGCTTAACTCAAAAACGGTCAGCCGTAGACAGTTGAAATGTTTTATTTGGGATTGTTGTAACATCTAGTTATGCATCTTCCGATTTTGTCACATGATCACCGGAAGTGGTACTTTAGTTTAAGGTCATAATAGATTTTCTTAAAAATATTATATTAAAATATAATGCAAAACTTTTCAAATTTGATGTATAAGACTTATGAAAATTAGCATACCGGAACTGGTACTTTACTTCTACTGTCGTAGTAGACTTCCATCAAAATTTATAAATATAATGCAAAACATCTCAAATTTAGTATATAAGATTTCTATGTTTATATGAGTAAGATGAACTACTAGATATGGTTAATATTAGCCAATCTGAAATAGTAATTTACTTGTAGGTCATAATAAACTCATCAAAAATTATATTAAAATATAATGCAAAACATCTCAAATTTATATACGGCTTTTATATCAATATAAGTGACATAATGGATTTTGGTTAAAATTGGGGAATTATAGGAGTTTAATAGGCGTAGAAGGTAGTCATTTGGTGTTCAGATCAGAAATTTTTTAGTTAAAATGTTTTTATCTTTTTGCTATTTGATAACTTTTTATGTTAACCTTCGCACATGAATTAGGTACTGCCAATCTAAAAAAACTTTCTAAATCAACTATTTTTTAAACCAAAAATTTTTATGGTTTTTGCTTAAACTTCTGCAATCCTTTCACTTCTGCTTTGAAGTTCAAGCAATCCTGTTTCAATAAAAAAGACAATTTGATTTTTTCAATAAACTTTTTTTTTTTTAATGAAGAACTAATCAGGTACTTTTTTTTTTAATCAGGATTAATCTTTCTGGTATATTTAGAAAGAGTATTCTGACAAAATAAAATCTTTGAATCCCAGACATACAAACTCTCTGACATTTGCCGTTGAAAGAAAGAACTAATTGTGAAATATTTACGTCCAATTTATGTAAAATCTTAGTACTATTAAAATCTAGCTCTACTTAGCAATGGACTATGGTAAGATTTTTGAATATGGTTATCTGTATTTAAAGACTCAGTTTTATCAATGTACGACAAGTGTAACTTAAAATAGACAACTGATTACTTATGTTTATTTATACTATCTTATTTCACAGCTATCTGTGTTGCCTTGTACATACAAGCTTGATATTTTTATTTTCTCATTCTAATGGCATTAGTTCAACTCTTCAATTCACATTCTTATTGACAAAAAGAATTCATCGCTTTTCAATAGTAACTTGGAGGATATTCATTTTATCCATCCCCTATTAGCCTGCCATTTTGTAATATTTCTTTGTTCCGTAGATAACAGTAATTGTTATTGATGATACTATGCACCCACCAATATGATATGAATATTTATATAACTTTTTTAAATTACTTTGTTATCTTTACTTCATTCCTTTTTTTTTTTTTTTTTTTCTTTTTTTTTAGTAATCCTGAGGATTACTAACCATTTTTCAATTTATTTGAAAAACATTCGTATCTTGTTAATTTATTAAATTCTAGTATCTATGAATTGCTAATTTGTTTTTGTTCTGCCTCCTCTTGATGGCTTCCGAATTTCCATTTCATAATTTGCGGGGCTAATGAACCCCAATTAGAGTGATTAGCAAATTAAATATCCTCTGTGTTCATTTCTGCTTCCTTTGGAACTTCATACATTGTGTTCCATCTCTCACCTTGCCTACCACCTGTGAAAACCGATGTCGTCATCATTGGATGATTCCATTTGTTGAGTTTCGTCATTTATCACATAGGAAAGAACTATTCAAACTGACTACGCTACAGTTGCATCGATTTTATGTGTGTGCACATATCGCACATATGTATACATGTTTATATGCACTTGTTGGCTTGGGAGAAGAGCTCCACAATACGAAAATATTTGTTCTCCTTTATTTTAGCTAAGGAACCTGCCAAGCTGGTCATGTTTATTTCTTTCAGAAAAATGCGAAGTTTTTAGTTTCAATATTTACCGTATTAAAAATGTATTTTAGTTTTTGTATGAAAATTTAATTCACGATTTATGTTTGAATGATAAAAAAAAAAAATGAAGATTAACTTTTTTTTCTAAAACAACAAAGATAAGTAGTTGACTAAGAAAATGTCCGACTTGATATTTTTAAGTGAATTAGGAACAACGATAAACCTAAATAGGCAAACTCAAACGCTTTAGTAAAATTCGACTTCAGAGCCCACCACCTTATATATAAGGTATATATATATCGCATATATAATATCGCAGCCCCATATATATATATATATATATATATATATATATATATATATATATATATATATATATATATATATATATATATATATATATATATATATATATATGTATATGTTTTTTCCCCTTAAATTTAATTTAATTTAGGGGAAAACCTATTTAATTATTGGTGTGTTCAATACAATTAATTGTTGGCACTCACTATACTGATTTTATTTTGTTATAGAATTAAAAAAAAAGAGATTTTTGAAATCAGTTATTTTTACTTTTTTTTTTTTAATAAGAGATAAATTGTAGTTTATATTTTCTACTGTTATAATCGTCTAATAATTAAGATGAAATTGATTTTTATAAAAGTTCATCATTAATTATATTACCAGCTATCTCATTCACTTCGTTTACTTTACATTGAATGTGTAATTGTTTTCATAAAATAGGTGCCTAAAATTACCTTATTATTCGACAGTCTCCATAGTAATTATTAATTAAGTGCCTAGATAAATGAACTTATTATTAAATTCTTAAACTATTTCCTTTCAGTGCGTAAATGTGAATGTACATTTAGCGGATGAGGTTAAATTTTTTTGAGATTGATAAATTATTTGCCACTTCTTTAAATATGTTTTATTGATAATAATCCTGCGCCTGTGTTAGCACAATGCGAAAAGGAACCAGTACAAACTTTTCTGTTTAATTTAATCCATTTAAACCTTGAACTGTAGGTGAATGTATAACATTCGAAACTAGTTCACGATAAAACAAATTTATAGAAGTGGCAAATAATTTATCAACCCCTAATTAGATTGATCCTTCTATACCATCATGCGTATGTCAACTGGTTAAATTTTTTATTTCATTTTATTTTTTGAATTTTTAATCGTGCTATTTCCATTTTCTTTTTCCTTCATTCGTTTTCTTTCTTTCCTTATTCATCTTTTAGGCTTCACTGAATACGATGGAAGTCTATCGAAATCAAAGATCATGGCATTTGATTATTGGCGTCAACTTACTCTAAGTTCAATCATTCGCCCTGAACTTTACTGACCTTTTTAAACTCTACTTATTTTCCATCGTCGTGTAAAAAGCCTGGCGAACAATGATTTCGATGGAATGCTAGAGTAAATAAGAAAAATTGAGAAATATATTTAATAAATTCAATGAATAAATTTCCTGTTCCTAGATTTATTATTGGTTTATCTGCTATCTAGTTTCTCTGTATAAATTTCGATATACTAGAATATTTATTTGTAAATTCTGTGGAATCACTAAATATAAATATATATATATATATATATTTATAGAAGTATAAATGTCCAACATTAAATTAAGTTTAACAGTATGTAATTATAAAACAAAGCAAATTTATATATATATATATATATATATATATATATATATATATATATATATATATATATATGTGTGTGTGTGTGTGTGTGTGTGTGTGTGTGTGTTTTATGTACGTACTGTTAAACTTAATTTAATGTTGGATATCGTATAAATAATAAAGGAATGAATGAAGAAGTATATTCTTCATTCATTCCTTTATGACGTATGTTGCATTCGCTTCAATCTAGCTCTGAGCCCAAAAGAAAATCAACCCTTAAATTGGTTTTGAGAATTTTTTTAGATAGCTTTATTCTCAAAATGTGGATATTGCTGCAAAATTACAAAATTCAACATGTCTAGGTCTTAGTCGCTAGTATTTATAGTGAACGTAATTGAGGCTTTACTCGTTTTTATAATTGTGTGAAATCAGATCGTTCAATAAACCCGGTTTCATATTACCCGGGATGTCAACGTCACGGAATAACTACGTCACATCATGACGCATCAGTTTATTTTAAAATGTAATTTAAATCATGCCCTCCGCATCACAACAGTAACGATATTCGAGTATCATATTTCGAAGTGACGGTCCGGTAGTTTTTATATTTAGTATATATATACATATATTTAAATAAACAACTACATATTTATAAACAAATATTATCACTTTAATCTTCTGTCTGAGTTGTTGTTCTCTTCTCTTCTGCACACACATTCAAGAAGTTGCTAATGTCGGATTTAATAATTTTTTTTTTAAAGATTGATTGAACAGTTAAAATCTTAGAAATATTTCAACCAATACGATTTTTAAAAATCTGGTGAGGTGCACAACTTTCCCTTACTACCCTATAATAATATTCTTTTTAACACTACTTGAAATAAACTCAGCAGGATGCACTCTGCACGCCTTCTCTCACGAATGTACAATAAGATTTTAAACAGCTTTAGCATGGCAAATCTGCAAAGAAAATTTTTTGGTTATTCAAGCTTAAAATATATTTTAAAAGTTTCGGTTTAGTTTCCATGGAAATTCTATTTATTTTCGATTGAAACATTTCGATACCATTAAATAATATAAAATTAGAAATATTAAATTTATTTCTACTGTTATGTTAATACCCCACATTAATACAGAAAGTATTGTTGACAACACGTTGGCGGATTGGTGGGAGGAGCTTCGGTCGCATCCGTCTCATTTCGGACGCGCTCGGCTTTCCATATAAGGTCTTGTAGTTCATACAACATAATATGATCCGATTTAGATCATTTTTTTTTTTTTTTTTTAGATAATTTAATTATCTTTCATATGATCTTATACATAATTTACCACAAAATACATACTAACAAAATTTTCTTTTCGCTATAACGTTTTCCATGCATTGCTTCGGTGATGTGCTACATACATAAAGAGTTAAAGGGCCTTATGGAGCAGACTTTGGGCAAGTTTCATCGAAATCGTTAGAACCGTTGTCGAGAAAATTGTAAAAAAGTATAAAATCGATAAAGTGGCACTTCCGGTTAGTCGATTCTGTCGAAAAAGTTGTAACATCACAGGCGTAATCCTTAAATACGTAATTTAATTTTCGTACAACTTTTCGTTTTTGAGCTAGACTGTGCACATTCATACAGACCGTTTTGCGAGACTTTAGTTATTTGGACTCAGGTGACCTTAAAACGTGCATTTCCGTTGAAAATTCGGATTCGACAATTTTCACGATCGCAATATTTCCCCTTACTATGTATTTCTTATATATGTGAAAGTAAAAGTGTTTTCACTAAGCCTTAATTCTGAATTATATGATTATTTAAGTAACGATTGTGTGTGAATCGTCCGTGGAACCTACTCAAGGCCTACGAAACTCCTTTTTTTTTTTTTTTAAATTGTTTATTTTCACGTAACCGGTTAAGATTGATATAATACAAAAGTTATCTGATTCTAGTCGTACGAGTTGGCGCGAGCGCTGATATTTATTTTGCAGTGCTGCGAAATGAATCTTGGCTATAAAAATTTTGTTAGATAAGGGTCACAGCTTCTAGGTAGTCTTCTGGAATCGGCAAAATGATCCACAAGCGCTCTTGCCGAATCATTTTCTCCTTCCCATATAAGCAATTAAGGTTTCATTTTTCTTCTTTACGATTTATTCATATATTTATTTAATCACTTCATGTTAAATGATGTTTAGCCAGTTGATCGAAATTGCCTTTTTAGTTTATTTCTAGTTCTCAAAGCAATGCCTATTGTTTCATATGCCAATAAAAAAAAATCTATTCTAAGAAGTCTATTTTTTCTTTAATCTATTTTTTCCGGACAGTAAGACTCCTCTTGATATGATGCAATAAAATTTGCCCAATCATATATGTGAGTGATTGTCAGGTGCTTTTAAATTTTGTGACGGCAAAAAAAAAAAAAAAAAATGAACGTCAATTTATACAAAAAATAAAGTGCTTGAAATTTTTATTTAACTTTATATTTTTTAGTTTTGTAGTTGTACTAAACTCACATTAAGAATCTTGTTTATTAGAGCTGGAAGAAGACATGTTACTAGTTTCGCCATTACCTTCCTCTTCGTTCTTCCATTGTTTTTGATATTATATGTTCAATTATGGAACATTTTAGACTTGCTAACTAAAGATTGAAAACCCACAAACGAGCATTGAAAAAATATTATAATATATTCGTTATATTCCAAATAATATACTTGAAAGAAAAGTTAAAGCTGTAATTTAAAAAAAAAAAAAAAATCGTGTAATTTTTCCTGATAAATCTAAATTCAATTCTTTAGGTCCCGACATTCCTTTTGATTCCGGCTCGTGAAAAACCTTCTTTAAAATATTCTTTAAATTACCTCAAAATATCTTCTAGATGCCATCTATTGTTAGAAAAATGCACTTAAAGTAGAAGATAATATAATGATGGCCACACCTTGGAACTGGTATTTTGAGGCCCAGAAGCGAATCTTTGGTTATAGTTTTGTAAAACTAATCGAAAAATATTATTTTATTATTTGGTAACACTGTACTAGTATTATTTTTTAAAATATTGTACTGCTATTAAGAGCGATAACACTTTGAACTGGTAATTTTGTAGCTTCTTGGGTCAGGAAAAGTTGGTGACGTTTGAGGTATTTTCTGCCTTAAACTGCGTCAAAAATATATACATTCAATGTGATTAATATTACGCAATCAACAAATATGTTAAAAATAAAAAAGATGCCACTTAAAGTTTAACAATTAAGTTCCACATAGGGCAGAAATTATCATCGGACACAAAATTTAAAATTATATTACAATCTCTCGTGCATTGTTTAGACCTAACCTACTTTATACTATTTTTACTGATTACATTCCATTTTTTTAAACCTCTATTCTTTCTTTTTAGGATCATCGTGTGGTACAGTCCAGATCTTCTGCAGGGGTCCTCAACCCACCTATAAACTATTTAAAATTGTTGTTGATCCTGTTTCTAAAATTATGAGCGGGATATGACGCGTGGAAGTGTTGCCATCAATATTGAGGCTGAAGGAAAGCGGTGTAAAAATGTTATTCCGAAGTCGAGGGTGTATTTCCATAGTTCTTTCTTCTGCCAGCAAGGTCAAGACATTTTTCCTCCTATGCTAATATTAGTCCTGCCGGCTGACCTATGGAGGAGATACGTGGACACCTTCTAGGAATAATATAGTGCTATGTCTTTTGGACCAAAACCAAAGTTATTTTTGTACGCCTCCGCGGAGTTTCAGTTCAGGAATTATAATGTCTCCGTTGACATATAGCTTCTATTAAATCTGTATGTAATTGCGTTGTGTCGCTTATTTCTGTTGTTGGAGGTCTGGATTTTCTATAACTTCCACCCCTTAAGTATGACTTGATATATGACATGTCTTAATAGTTAATGAAGTGTTGATTAGAAGTGATAAGTGGATGTTATTCGATTCCTATACTTTAGCTGTAAATCTTGAAACGGTTCCACTCAACCTGTAAGGATAACTGAGTAGCATTGAAAGAGAAGTAGGGGAGTGTGTTTATAAAATTGAATTAATTGATGTGAGGAATTACTTTTTAAGGATATTTTACAAGTCTTAAGCGATATTGAATGGAGATGTTGGCAACCCATTCTTTAGCATTTTATTTTATAAATTTTCAGTTGTATTTTTTCCTTAAAGATGGCGGTGAAGGTATGGGCTGGAGACATGAAATAGCAGTTTACAGGATTAATCCATATATATTTTTTTTTTAATTTAGGAAGGGTGGCTGATGCTATTTTGCGTTAAAGATAAAAATATAACGAATTAATCAAATAATTAAGAAAATGCATATTAGAGGAATTTAAAACTTTTCAGGATACGCAAGACATATCCCTTTTTAAAAAAATTATCAATGCTTTTTCTCTTAAGAACCTTCGAACACTCGGGTTTAAGGACAGTTGAAAGATATTGACTGGACGGTTCCTCGGAGAAACTTTCAGGTGGTCATCTAACCGACTTAAAAACGCGTTGCATCTATAGGCAACATGAGTCTCACTTACCCAGAGAGGATAATATTCTGAGGTTCTCGGGAAACGCTAACATCATGCCAGTTTGCAGAATGCGGTCTTCCATCCAATTACTCTTTTATAGATAAATCACTTTAAATATGTATTGGTTTATATCAGCAATATAGTTTTTGGTTAAATGGCCCAAGAAATATTTGACTACATAGCTGCAATTCTATTATACAACCTTATAATACTGAGTATTACTAATATTATCGATTGTGTTGTACTGGGACGAGTGCTGGCGTTGGGCGTTCTATCTCCACAGACCATTCTTTCTTTTTGACCAGCGTGACATATGCTTTATATCCGGTTTATGGCGTCACTGCAGAGCTTCTTTCGTCTTCAAATCATTCTCTTAACAGTTTTAGAAGTATTAGTTCATTCATAAACGAAAATCTGGTTGTTTTGAATCCCCAAGAGATATTATTGAAGGACAGTAATTATTCAATTCTATTATCTTGCGTTGTATCACTATTTCTTTCTCTTGACTCTTGCTTCAAATTATTTTTCAGAGGCAGTTTTAACGCGGAAAAACCTTTAAATGGGTGTAAAATAGGATAACAATAATTAATTTGCATCTCAAAATTGGTCGTGTTCTTGTTTTGTATCAATACTTGAAAGTAAAAAATTGAGAATTTTCCTTGTTAAATGTTTTATTCAGAATACGTTATGCCTTTGCACAGACGTTTCGAGGTTTCTTTCCATACTCAGGACTACACTACATAATGATTTATAATAGTTATAAGGTGCATTTTAATATTTTATAATAAATCATTAGCAAATATTTGCGTATATAAATTAGAAAAATGATAAATTATCTAATTTATTTATCCACATTTTTCGCTTTAAGCTAATGATGCATCCATAGTTAACAAATGTACCAATAATTTGTAACTATTTTAGATAATATTGCAGTTTATTCCTGCTGATGGGGCCAAACCCCGAAACGATATGAATGTGCAATGTGTTTACTACTCATTCTCAAACGTTCACATTCAGATATATAGTGGCATTATTATTTTTTATTTTTTTCCTAAAACATTTTTTTTTTCTAAAGCAACTGAATTGAACTGCATTGCAAGAGAAAGTAAAAATTATATAAAATAATTAGAATTCATAATTAGTTTTGGAAGTACGCACGCCACTAGGGTATTTTAAATTTGGATTATGCAACCTGAACTTGATATGCACTGGTCGTTGATACGTTCAATCTGTTGATAAATGAATCGTTGATTTGATTAACTCCATAAGTAATGTAGAACAAATTTTAGGAAAATAACAAAAAACAGTCCAAGCCTACCTAAAATAGTCCAAGTGGTTCTATGCTACCCAAAATAAGTGATAATTTAAATTGGATTAATCCGAACTTGTTGTATTACCAATTAAGACATCAAGAGTCATTGTGGCGTTTAAATTTGCTAGACTTATGGAGTTTCTCAAATCAATCAACTTTTCGAATCAATAATTTCCAATAAATATGTTTTTAAAAAATAAAGAAGTTTATTTATAATAAAATTGTAAATAAATGCACATTCAGACTAGATCAGTCGGCTTCCGATTCTTCATTCCTTTCACCTATCGGACTTAACCACTGACTTTTAAGGGGGTTCCTTAACTAAATGATAATTAGCCACCGTTACAAAAACAGCGAAAATGCGTCGGGCTTGTGGGGTCTATCCTCCCAAAACACGAATCTATCTCAACAGTATGGAAATCCGTCAAATTTTAAATATACCCCAAACAGTGACTTATTAGGTTTCTCAACTAAACGATTCAAATACAACGAACACACAATAATCAAGGGAGATAGCCAATTTAGGATAGAATTTCTCACGGTTCGTTTGTATTATGCAATCGAGCTGCACATAGTCGTGGGGCTTCTGTGTCGGGGGACCCGAGTACCTCATTATAAATGCCGGCTTCGCTTATGAAACTTTGCCTACTTATTATATTTAAAAAGAGAAAATTCATTTTATCTATTTTCATTATTTCTTTCTATCAGAAATAAGTGCGATCCACGATATATATATATATATATATATATATATATATATATATATATATATATATATATATATATAGGCTCCATTACCTATCCTAGAATATAGGTTCAATTTTCAAGGGAAATAAACGTTTTAACGTCTACTGAGCCCAAATTACCATGTTTCGTAAAACGATCTGCGTGTTTATTTTCATCAATGCAGGGAAAAAAGGAAATTTGCTCGTTGCTCAAACAGCAAGCATTTTAAAGTAAACTAGCAAAACCCGACAGACATTGTCCTACCCGAGTATATTTATTTAACTCTGTAAATATGAAAATGAATGATTTATGTTATTTAGATTCCTTGACCATGATATGAATTTGCAAAAACTGTGGTTCTTCTTCGTGCACTGGAAGAAATGAACCAATCCGATGATACACTTGCACTTAAATTTTGAAGTGGGTATGATTTACTATATCTCACAATATTCGTCGCTCTAAACAATGCCATTTGAAAGCATAAGTTGCATTTCCGAATATTCTCCAGAAAGTGTTGGACTCCCGAGTCGCTCGAGCCAAATAAGTTAAAAGTTATTTTGATGGCTCAGCCAGTGGTATCAAATTGACTTTGCTATTGGAGCAACACATACCAGGTGTTTCTTTATGATACTTCAAAGCGCGACAATGAAAGCACAAATTAATCATTAAACCAAAGACAACATAGCGAAGTAACGGCAGTCTTTATTGTAATTTAACGCCGCTTTCTTCAGATCGATTCTCGTTCTTGATCGACTCTGCCGCGGAACGTAAAAACACACCTATTTTTAGAACATCTAAAATAAATATATGAAAACAAAGCATCGTTGTATTTTTTTAGATTTAAGAATTCCATCTTTTACAGCACATTATGCTAATTAGAGATTGATAAATTATTTGCCACTTCTATAATTTTGTTTTTATTGAAAACTAGTTTCGAATGTCATACATTCATCTTCAGTTCTAAAAACACACAAAAATTCAAAAATATATGTGTGTTTTAGAACTGAAGATGAATGTATAACATTCGAAACTAGTTTTCAATAAAAACAAAATTATAGAAGTGGCAAATAATTTATCAAACCCTAATTAGGTTGATCCTTCTATACCATCATGCGGATGTCAACTGAACACATTATGCCTTATATTTTTAATTTTTATGATTCTTAAATGCTTTCTCTTCATAATTTCTAATACTTTTGTTGGCTTGTTTTATTCTTTTTCTGGTTTCTTGAGAAAATATTAATTTAATGTGCATGTTGATCATCGTATGGATCGAACATATTTCTGATGTATTGTAAATGAAAATAGACTTGACAAATATAAAATAAATTTTCTTTTTTTAAATATAATATGTAGCCAAAGTATTATTAGCGGAGCCGGTATTTATGAGGTACTCAGGTCCCCGGACTCATAAGCCCCATGATTATGTGCAGCTCGATAATAGCATTAATACCTTCTCCATGCAAAAATACATAATGTGCCAACTTTATTTATTGTGCCAATTGTTTACTTATTTTTATCCACCTAAAACCTTTTAAAAAGTTTGATAATGCTTCAGTCCCATAAGAAAATATAGATTTAGACTACTTTCCCATAGGATTATACTTATCTATTTCTTACCCCTTTTTTCATCTGGAAGTTTCAAGGAATAAACCTATTCTAAAATTTTTAATTAAGCATGGTTACTACAACATGCGAAGTCATTAGAATTAGCTGAAAGTATTGGTATCGCGATTGTAAACCCAAACATTTTTTTTTTCTCGATCTATTCATTTCGACCTCTTCCTTAAAGCTGGAGAAACAGTGTTATCTGATAAAAAGAAGCAGAGAACCGACCGACTGACCAAGGAGGTCGCGGCTTCCTCATGGCTATTTAATCCGGCAAAAGCTAGATCCTTGTTCTTCCAGTTTCCGTGAAGGTCCATTTTATGAAACTGATTAGTTACGAGAAAAATATTTTATGTTGCAAGGTAAAAGAAATTTTTGTATACGCACTTATATTTTTTAAAAATCTTGAAATGGGATCATTGAAATGGGCTTTCTGGGCATTGTAAGGAATCAATTTTAAACCTAACGGTTTATAATTTACGCAATATAATTTATTTTTAAACATTTGTTTTTGTACATAAAAATTACTCATTTATTTTAAATATTTTTTTTCCTCTTCATGTTTGTTATCGAATATGTTTTGGCCAAAGTGAAGCTTCTTGTATAATAATAAATTCTTTATCATTGCTCTCTTTTTTTTTATATTATCAAGATTTTGAGTTACTGATTGTCTTATTTTAGATTGAACCTACCCTAACCTATCCATCAGTTTTGGAATAAACTGGTTTCGGGATGGGGCTAGCTTCCGAATAAAACTAATACAGAACTAGTTAGCTCAGAGGCTAAACGGAAACCGGCAAAACGTGTTTATTTGTCTCAATAGTTAGGCCACGGAGCAAGGTAGATTGGACTAAATCCTTGTCTCAGAAACTGGTCCTTAAGTTTTTCGTTGTTTTTCAACTTTTGTATGTCAACTATAATAAGCATTGAACACTTTCCCCAATCAGTCCAAGCTTCCCAAACTTTAAAAGTTAATCTAGATATATAAATTTTGGTTTGTTTTCTTCCCTTTTTTACTATAATAATTAATGTTATAATAATAATTAACAATAAACTATTATACTATTGTGTTATAATTTGCAATGTTTTTTGGTTGATTATTTTTAATATCAGTGCCCAATAAAAATTTTGTAAAAGCTTATTCGAAATATAAAGTTTACCTACATCAACATTTCATAAATGCCTTTAATAGTTGAAAAATGATCGTAGTGAATAATGTATAATCATTAGTGTTTAATGCATTAGTATTTACCTAATAAGGTGACAAATATTATCCTTTTGAATAAATTTTGCTATTTTTTGGTTAGAGGAAATTTGTTGAAAATATGGAAATGTCAGGGAATAGTCGGTGAATTTCTACAAGCTACTTCGTTATTACATTAAATAATTATTTTATTAATATAGTATTATATAAATTTTTAAAAGGTGAATCATTAATTGTTAAGTTTTTATGTTACAAGAAATAAATCAATAACAACATTTAAAGGTTTGAAATAACAGTGTAAAAATATACAAACGATGAAAATGACAATAAAAAATTAATTATATATTTTTACCTAAAATATGCTCAATTTTAATACACATAATTATTTATAAAAGCAAAATATATTTTTTTAGTAACTTTTCTAATAATACCCGTTTATGTATAAATAAATTGTGAATGTCTTCGTAACCATCTAACCTGAACATTTTGCTCAGTGGCATTGCTGAAGGTTTATTCAGATTACATGGCTCCGTCGAGGGACGATTCTTGTACCGTTAGCGATAACAATGCACTTCTTATTCTTCAAAGGTTGATGGCCTCGTATTAAAAGAAGTCAATTATAACGTAATTATTTTCCCCATTTGAATTCCTTATATAATAGTTCCAGTTGGAAAGGAAAACAGTGTTATTTACGTACCTTTGCTTGTCATATCAATTCAAACAAGTTAATTTCTCGGTTATATTTCAATCAGAATTCGAATGTAATAAAAAAAAAGAACTGTAAATTATCCTTCATATTATATAAAGAAATTGAACACCAAGATTAGAATGCGTTAGCATTTTCTTACAACGAGCTAATGCTTAAAAAAATTTATGATTACTATGGGAGGAGGATCATTATAATTCTAAATAATTATTAGCTATAAAAAATTTAGGTTCAAATGATTACTGTGATAAAAATGTTTATTATAAAAACTAAGGAATTGAGTAGTTATTTTAACTTATTCAATTATAAATTTCGTATTTCTAATTTCTTCAAATCTTAAATTATCTATTTCTATAGGAGTCTGACAAATTGATGGAGTTTTAAAATGTCTGAGAAATGAATGTTTCTAAATTTTAATTTAAATTTACAACAGATATCTATTTATGTATTGCAATACTAGAAATAAAAATCATTTAATGTTCAACGTATTTAGTGTTTATCAAATACGTCCATACATTTAATAACCGTTCTTTTGTACACTTAACGATCGTTACCTACAAGACTCCTTCTATTTTTGGAAGTGTAGTCGTTTGAAGATAAAGCTTTTGTTCATTCTGAAGAGCTTTATATATCGGTCCGGTTCAAGTGCTACAATTTTGAAACGACATTTTATTACCTTGTGTTTATTCCTCAAAATAAAAAAATACACTGTATTTTTATTCTAAATTACACTGTGTGCTTATTTATACTAAATGTCTTTTTCTCCCGTTTTTTCTTTCTCGAAAATGCTATTCGATTTATCTGATCATCGAACTAGTTAGCTTGTAATTTATTACAAAATCCACCGTTTTTTTTTTTTTTTGTAAAATATACGGAACCAAATTCTTTGTATTGAGAATTTCTGTCTGAAAAGTTAAGAGGATGTGTCTTGTTTGTTAACTTCAAGGAAACGGATGGAAATGTGCACGTGTATAGATAATTTATTATGACGACCAACGTATATTGTTTATGGCTGTAACCCAAAGCGATGAGGAAAGTCGTATGAATTTGGAAATAATAATAAGGACTTTTTGGAAATAATAAAACATTATTACAATTTGCAGCGTTTTTTTTTAATTTTTATTCTTTACATATAGATAATTAATTAGTATGATTGAATTATAAATGATAGTTTTTATAGTTTGGGCTTTCATTCATGAATGAATGTGTAGATCCGGTTTCAGTTGCTGAAGTGAAGGGAGAATGAAAATTAAGTATGGCTGACCCCCATTCACTATCAATACAACCACTTGCCACTTCCGTTGACAAACAACTCAGAACTTGTTGAATATGCTTTGCGCTGTCATTTCGCTTATTTATTTAATGATACTATTTATGATTTACTTAACTGTGAACATAAATTTTTCAATGCGTTATTACGTACGTCTGATTTAATCAAACACATAAAAAGTTTTTTTTTCAACATTATTGAATTGAAATAGGCCTGCATCAAGTTTTAAGTTTTGTCGTTGGTGAACTCTTTTCGAAATTATGTAGTCTTAACTACTGTCTTTTCTCGCTCTTTGAGTATTTCTATTGCCTCAGGAGGAAAAGTTGTGTTCAGAGGCAGCTTCTTATTATTAACGGGAAATGTTAAAGTGTTATGAACTGTATGTTAATACATATGCATACGTGCTAGTTTTCTGCTTTCCCCTTTAGCAGTCGACGTAACTACGTCAAGGTAATGCACGGCTTGGAGAAAGCGATATTCATCTGCTTCCGATATTTTTTTTGAAAGTATTACTTTCATCTAAGAGTCACGTTTTCATATTGGTTTCTGCATAAATCAATCGTTTTCATATATAGAATATTCCGGCTGTTCCTCTTCTCTAAATAGTTACTGATAATAGTCAACGTGATTCTGAGGCTTCTGCTATCAAGCCTCTATTGCCACAACTTATTTACATGCATGCAATTGAAGAAGCAAATTAAAGCAGTTTACCGAGAAACATTTTGTTTGCTATTCAATGATCCTGATGTGCAAATAAAGCCGCTTAAATAGTCATGTTGTGTCATTCCTACATACCTCACCGTTCACATTAGCCATTCAATCGTTTTCAATTAAACTTTATGGGGTAATTAGCTGTTTGTCCAGAAGCCTGATGCACTCAGAATCTAGAGTTAAAAAGCTTCCAAGATAGAGTTTTTAGATTGTCACAGTACAATCCATTTTCCAAAGAAAACCTAAGTAAGTCAAAACTTTTCTTTAAAATCATCTAAAAATGTCGTGTTTTGCTGTTTTTCCTCCTAAAACTGCTGAACTGAGTTCGACAAAATATTAAAATTTTGGGCATCATAGAATATATTATAATTAAATGCTAATAAGTTGACTTTTGCTTTTTTTTTATTCCTGCTAAACAATTTTATCTATTAATAACCCACTTTATACTGGAAAAAGCAAATCAAATATTGCCTAATTTTATTACAAAGTACAAGTATTTGTATTCATTTATGCCACATAATCTTTTTTTTTTTTTGTATTATCTTCTCTATAGAAATATTCACCTTCTCTTTTATGTTTATTTCTGAAACGTAAAAAGATAAAATCCTGAAAAAATTGAAGTTCTAAATACTGTATTTAATTTTATATTCTATTTATTTAATCTGTATGATAAAATTCTCGTTCGGATTATTATTTTTTTAATTAACCAACTTTCATCCAATTTACCATGCTATAGTTTTTTTTTATTAATAACTTTAATATACCTAGTATAATCTAGTGGGGACAACTTTTCGTTTCAACCATTACATAAAATTATGACAGTTCTTAAGGAGGATAAGTCCTTTACCCTTTAAAATTAAATTTATCGAAATTAAGTAATACATTATTAATATAGATAATAAATCTCAGCAATTTAGGAATCTAACAAACCATTTATATAGCTATTTAATTATTTTTTATTTTGAACCTTTATTCCTAATCCAAACCAAATTCTTTATACTTTTACAAAAGAAAATCGTAAAATTACCTTATTGATGCCTTTATTGAAAATTTCTGTCGTTTCCCACAAAATTAGGGATTTATTTGCCGCTGAATTAGCATTTTCTCTTCTCCTGCAGAGAACGCAAACTGGAGCAGAGGAAGATTGCAGTCGTCCATTCCAACTGTTTGTGAGCAATTTACCACGGTCCGCCGTATTTTATTATCTTTGGTCTAGTTCTGGAAGAAATAAAAAAATGTATGGTTATTTGACCTAATAAAATGCTCCTCGGAAGACTGAAGACAAATGATATCTATCAGTGGTTACACCAACAACTTCGAAACAAAAAAAAGTTTTTCATTTATTTAAAAATTATTTTTAATGTATTTTTCTCATGACTTAAAGTTTGAATTTTCATCATTAAAAGGAACAAAAAAAAAAAACGCCTACCTTACCTTTGTCCATTGCTAATGTATTTTGTGAATAAGTTAATAAGTTCATTTTAATTTTAAGTAATGAAATAATTCCACGGTTTGGAGCAAACTGTTTACATTGCTAACAAAATTCGAAGATGTTCCGCTTAGGATGATATTACTGAATTTACGGATTGATTTAATTTGAACCATCTTTCTTATTCAGTGAATAATGCATTCTAGGCCATTCAATGGGGGGGTTGTTGACGGAAATGACAGGGCGACCTAAATTGTCTTAGGACTTTGTTTGGACTAGTAAAGGAGTAACATACTAAAAGCCGCCGCAAAGCAGAGGCAAAGAATTTTTCGTTTATATCTCGAAAACGGTTGGTCCTAGCTTAAAATATTATATGTAAAAAATTGATAAACATGAAATTTCCTATAAGAGAGTAACTATTATTTTTGTTTTAGTCATCTGTTATAGTTTAAGAAATATATCCTCTTCAAATAAATAAATTTGAAAAAAAAAATCATTATTAATTCCATAATTATATTTCCGTGATAAGCTGAAAGGCCCTAAATCCAAGTCATGTTTTTATATACATCTTTGTATTGTCCGCGAATTGCTCTAAAAACTACACCTTTTTATGACATTAGAAAGCCTTAAATCCAATGGTTCGATCCAAATCGTTGGTTTTATGGCTTTCTAATGTTCAGGTGTATTTAAAAAAATGATTTGGAGTTAGGACCTTTTAGCTTATCAGGGCAATATGCTGGACTATAACTTTGCTTTTATCGTCTTTACCGTTTGTTATGTTAAAGAGCGAATGTTTCTTAGACTATAACAGATACGATAAAAATTAATAGGAGCATTCTTGTACGAAAGTTAATGCTCTTCAGTTTTTATTTGAAATGTTTTATGGTGGATCAACTGCTTTCGAGATATAAACGAATAACTGAAAAGCATGACCTTCCCTTCCTCATTCCACTTCTCTTTGCCTCTGCTCCTTATTCCGGTGACTTTTAATATTCTTGCCTCTTAACTAATCCAAAAAAAGTTCTCAAGTCAATTTTGGCCATCCCGTCATTGCATTCTACGCTCCGCTTCTGAGCATTCATTGACTGTGGAGTATTCTGTGGCTACTAAGGTTTAGTATATATCATTGGATTCACGATATTGTTGATTAATTTTGTATTATCCCTAGAGTAGTGAATAGTTTATTTGTGTATATTTATATATCTTCCACACAGGACTAGGAGTGTTGAAGAAATACGGAGATGTTGAAGGCATTTTCCTGGCAGCTTAATTAGCAGCGGCCTTGAACCTTAATCTTACCCTCGCATCTTTTCACTTCGGGGAAATTAACTTGTGCGGACCCTCGAAGCCGTATGCTTGCTTATCTTGTTCTTGTATGGCGGGGATTGTTCTAACCTCCTCTCGCGTGCAGCCTCTCTCTCCAGTCTTTCGCTTCGTTGGCTAAGAGAAAAATTATCTAGTTTAAGGGGGTTGCAATTAACGCAGTACAAGTTTTTTAGCTACAGGACAATGTAGCACGTAAAATGCTTGTTTAGTATTATTTTAATACTTTGTTTTCAAATGATTCGTGTTAGAATTCATAATCCTATGCATACTCACTTCCTCCGTGTTTATCGTTGTAAACTTTTATACTTCATATCATAGTATATATTAATCAAAAAATTAATTAATAAAAAAAAAATCAAATTAATCAAAAAAATTAATCAGTCCAATATCCTAAGAAGTGGCTGAAACGGGTTCTTGATTCTTATCATTGTTTCTAGTTTCCTGATCTCAACTAACCTAGTTAAGATCATGTATTGCCTGATCCAATTTTCTTTTGACAGAATTTTAGTGGGTCTTATCTAGGTGGGAACTTCGATTTACAGATGCTTCGTGGGTCCACTCAATCTTAAAAACATTAGTAGCTAACATAATCAGGTAGTTTGATCACAGTAGTATCTCTGGAAAAAAAACAAAAACCCTTTAATGATAAGAATCAAGAACCCGTTTCAGCCACTTCTTAGGATATTGGACTGATTAATTTTTTTAAATTTCTGTTTACTATATTCTTGTATCTTTGAACATGTTGATGTTATATTCAAGTTTTCTTTGTACCATTCACTCCGAGCTTGATGAAGTTTTTAAAAAGTTTCATTTCGTTCATTGTGAGATGAAAATTACTATGTACAGTTTAATTAAAAAATAATATTTCCATCCCCTTTTCCCAACCCTTAAAGCGGAATCATGTGCACAATGTGCACTTAAATCTACCAATGGTGTTTCTAAAGCTCGTTGTTTCCTATTTAACCATTTATTTCACTGCGCGTTGACTTGGATCTTGCTCCCAGTAAATTAAATTTCGCATTTTTTACCTTTTACTGTTGAATGAGAAAATAGGAAAAAATATTTTTTGTTTTTAATATTCTCGTTATATAATTTTATTTTACGTCGGATAAATCTCATTTCATAAAAAATAAATGATATTGTGAAAAACGCCCGTATTTTGATTTGAATGTCTGTTGTCTCTTCTGTACTTCAGAGGTAAACTATCTAAATCTAATTTTGATTTCATTACAGTATTTGCATTATTCTCCAATAAATTGCTGTTGGAACGTTCCTGATGAACCATACTTTATTATAAATAGACTCTAAATGGCATATACACATTTGCAGCATGATTACAATACAATATTTATAAAGCCTATGCAATTTTTCTTGTCATCTTCTCTTCCTAAATCTGCGTTCATATCTAATAATGTTTTGGTCAGAAATGTTTTTCTTTGTTTTCATACTCCATTGTCATCTATAAGGTACTTCGTCCCAGAATATAGTTGTTTTTTTTAAATCTAATCCAAATCCTATTATAACTATTTCTTAAATTAGTTTTGAATTTTTTTATAATTTTATAATAAGGACTTATTGGTTATACATTTTTTAAAGTTTAATTTTATGCCACTCTTAAGTGCAATATCTAACGAGTTCGCCGGGTTCATTTCTTTATTTGTTTCATTTCCCAAAACATGCTACAATCAAGCCTTGTGAGGTCATAGGAACACTTAACATAATGGAACATTGATAAGGCAGAACTAAATTCTTTAAAATGACTCAGAGATGAGATAGTTTATTATCAATGCTTTGAAAATAGGTCATCCGTTTTTGTTCTCGATAAGCTACTCGTAGCATCATGACTATTCTAATCATTTCTTATTAGTCATGACGATTGATTTAAATGGAATGGAATTTTTATAAATAAACAGACCTATATATTCCTCATTGTCAGTCTGCCTTGATTTAGATAAAGGTCCTTGGATTCATAATACATCACTGCCAGTAAGTAGCTCATAATTGTTAGTGGTCGCCTTTTTAATTTATAGTTTGTTGGTTTTAAATTGACTTCTTTATCTTCTTGAGCGCAATCTTATGACATTACTTTATGCGGTAAATATTAAAAAAATAAATGTGCGCTAAAATGATTTCGTAACTGGCCACCCTTGTCTTTCTAACCCTTTCTAGTGAAACTAAAATATTCTGGTAAAAAACAAAACGAAAAAACAATGCTTTTTTACATATTCCACGAAATCGTCTTGAATGCGTAGGCCTATAAACGTATAAATACTTTTCAAATAATATTTTTTAATGACTATGCATGGGGAAAGAATAGTATCAGAATCAAATGAAATTTCTTAACTTAAAACTTCTTTAGATAAATTCAAAGTCAATTCGATTTGAGACGCCGTTAGAATGCGCATTTCAAATATTCTGAGAGCCACCTCTAGGGATCAGGGCAACTAAGAGCAAGATGCAAAAGTATGCTTATTGTATGGGTATAAAAATGAAATGAATATGAACGAAGTAGTATACAAAAATAAATAATAAGAAACTTAAAAAATGGAAACATCATTAATTTATATTGCAATAAATTAAAACATGATTAACAATCATATTGATAAATTAATTACAAATATAGCAGCAATACAAGATAAATAAAGATGAAATGATGAAGGAAATATGGACGAATGACATGACAGGAATAAAAGAAGGAAATATGAGAAAACAATGAGAGGAAAATAAAGTCAGTTATAAATAATAAAAATAAAGATGAAAGTACTAATAAAGTGAAAAACAAGTTGAAATAAAATATAGAATAAAATAGTCGATGAAATTGAGGTTTTTGATGCTGGTAAGGCGACCATTGAGCTTGGAATAAATCAGTAAACTTATCCAATTGGTATCAAATTTGTTATTGGTATCAAAAACAAAGTAAGTCCAGACATACCTTTTTTTTTTTTTCGCACCATCGGATGACAAAGTTTCTATGATGTAGTCTTTCTCGCTTCATTTACGACAAAGGAGAGGACTGATGTTACGTTTCTACCCGGTTGTAGCATCAATCAAAACATTATATATTCACCGGAAAAAATGTATTGAAATGGAAATTGAGGCTCTTAATTACAAAAGTGTTAACCTTAAAAGTTCAACGAAGAGTATAGAACTTAGTTTGAAAAGATAAGAAGAAGCGGATTAGGAGTTCTTTGAATGCTCCTTTTTTCAATTTTTTTTTTATTTGCTTCTAAGATCACGAACGATGAGTATTGTTGCTAATAGAAATAGAGGTAGGCGAATTTTATTGATCTATGTAATATAACCACTAAGAGTACTGAGGAAATGTACGCTAACCTTCTCATGTTTTACGGTAATTGACTAGTATCCGGAAATCTTGAGGCTGTAATAGTTTTCCAGTCTCGGTTGTCTTTTTGCACAAGCAATGTGCAATTTGTACTCTGACGCGATTTACTACGTCCTTGGTCTTGCCGATCTCTCGTTTCTGACTTAGCAATGTTATATCATTATTTATTGTGCCTTATATATATATATATATATATATATATATATATATATATATATATATATATATATATATATATATATATATATATATATAATTATGCATATATTATAATTAAAGTTTACGGTGGACGAATTTTATAGATCTGTGTAAGATCTATAGATGCCTTTAGATTTGAGATTTTAAATGTTGTTGTTAGATGTGAGATTTTATATGTTGTTATTGTTGTTAGATATATGATTCTAGATGATTTTCGGTGTGATCTTCTCATGTTTTACAGTATTTTACATATTTTATTTACGTATTGTGTCGTTTAATTTACATCGTTTGTTTTCATGTTATATTGGAGGTATCTTAAATAAAAAATACGATATAAAACAATTAAAATTTTTATTGAAATGCCAACAACTTCTAATTAATTTCCCGAAATATGAAAGTCGGAGGTGGTTTGCTCTTTCTTGTAAATAATGTTTTTTAAAGTTTTTCGGTAAACCTTCACACATTTACGTTTTGAAAAACTTTCAACTGTTTTTTTCTGATTATAATGTATTGCTATACGTAGTGGTTTTACCCTTCGACCTTTCATATATAAATGACATTTAAAATTTAATTAAATGTTCAATTCATTTTTAGTGCCCTATCAAAGGACATTGAAATAAATAATTCTAAAATCGTTTCATACCATCTGCCTTTATGGCTAATTGAAAGAGGAAATGTGATAAGAATTTATAAAGCTATAATTTAAGTTTACTTCAGTAAGATGTTGAAATTTTTGACTGTTGAATTTAAAGAGATTTAATTTAACTTGGAAAAAGTTGAATTTAACGATAAAATGCTATATGTAGTCTGCTAAATTAGTCACAGCCCATTAAACACATCGTGGTATATATTGTCATGAATTTAATAAATCCTAGAAAATTAAAAATAAATGATATATACATATTACCAGGTATATTTTTTTGATACATGCAATTTTTTTTTTCGTTAACAGCTGTTTAATTTTTTACTACAGGGGTCCAGTCCTTTATATTTATGCAAGTGTATACATTTGTATTTTTGGTAGGCAGGAAATATAGATTTAAGTTAATTTTATAAAATAATAGTTGTGTTTATTCGTCACCTCTTTTTGAATTTTTTTTTTTTCAACAGTACATGTTTCTTACGATTTGGTTGTTAGGGTTTACCGATTTCAGAAATGAGGAAACTATTCGAAGAAAAATAAATCTTCCTATTGAAAATTCTTCACATCTGTTTGGCTCTTGATTTTTTTTTTTTTTTTTTTTTTTTTTTTTTTTTTTTTTTGTGGAAGTTTAGTGAACTGTTCTACGATAGAATATATTAAACTATTTGATTTAGTCGCTTTTGGTATTGATACTACCTGTTTACTGCCTTTCTTTTGTGAACCTGCTCAAAATAAATAAGTAGCATTTTGTTTTTTTTCAAATATTTAATTGGTGAAATAATTAATTAGTGGTGGCAGATAAAGTAAAATTTTCTGGCGGTCGACGTGGGATATGCTTGTTCTGGTCTGCATTAATTTGATTTTACAGTCTTGAGTCCTAATGATGCCTGAATTGGTAAAACGTTGATTGGTTAGTTATCTAGTGCTATTAACGAAACTAAAGGTTTTTTTTAAATCTTCTAACAAGGTAGTAATAGTTAGTTTTTGCTTTCTTTTTTAGTTTTAGCGAATTTTTAGTTTTTATCTACATTATATTATTAAGATATAACTTTTTTGTTTTATCTTAAATTAGTTTGATAATTTTTGAAAGCTTAAATATTTTTATTTTGCCACTCTTAAAAATATGCCTTTACTTAAACGAAACATAAGAACACTTGAAAAACTAATATGCAAGAGCAAAAGCTCAAAATGAGACATGAATAATTTTTAGGACATAAATGGAAAAATTAAAAAAAATATGCTTCAGTATGTGCCTGTGTATCTTGGTGTGGAGTTCTGTGTCTGGTTAGTGATATTTTTGACTCTGAATGTGAGATGTGCTGAAATTTGTTCTTTATTAGGGGTTTTTTCTTTATTTTTTATTTATTTCTCTCCTACTGCCCTGATGATGCCTAAATTGGCCGAATATCTACAAATGATTTTTTTATGTATTTCTGTTATTTTTGAGACTCTTGGCTGCTTTTTTGGATTTTTCCATTTATGCCCTAATACTTATAAAGTTAACGTGTTTACAAATCTCTGTAAACACGTCAAATCTCACAGAGGCCTCTCTGTCCCTTCTCTCGTGTTGATTAGGAGTTTTGGGATTCACGGTTATGGAATCATGGGGATGTCCCCACTTGAGCGTTTTCTGATACCCATTCTGTGTTTTAATGTTTTGTTTATATAACCCTATTCCTTAAAGTTACCTTCTTTGTAGTGCTAATATAAAACAATTGAACAACAAAATGTTCAACAATACTCAACACTTGTTCATGTAATATCTTTTCTTAATATTCCATTTCATCATATTTTACACAATGAGTCATAATTAAAATATTTTAGTGATGCGAGATGATTTCATACATTGATGTTATTGCAGCCAACTGATGTTTTGACATTTCCCTACGCAAACTTCGAAATTTTATTAGAGGCCCATATGATAAAGTGCTGCCATATTTTTGAGAACGGTTGAAATATGTAAATATAAGTGGCTTTAGAAGATCACGAAAACACGTACGTCTGATTTTTGTATTTTAATAGCTACTTATTCTTATTTTACCAAAAGATTGTTTTTGTTATGCTGTGGAAAAATATGGTTTAAGCATCTGTATGATATATCAAAATATTTTAGTTCTGTTTGTTACTTGTTCAAGTTTGATATTCTGAAACTACGGACTATGTTGTGTTCATCACTCAATCCGAATGAAAGAGGCGCAACTCAAAATTCCTAACTCCAGGACCCTTATCATATCATCTTAAAGATATCAACATATATATCTTTATGTATCATCCCTCAAATATCAGGTCAAACAAGTAGACAAAATCGGTGGTGGCCTATTGTAAATGTTCTCTAATGATCTGAAATTTTCATATCCACCTAACAGCAACATGTGTTAATGGAAACAACCGGAGAGCTTATATGTATGACTTAACCTGTGTCTAATGTTCGTTCTAACAAAAACGCATTTTTTGTTTTGCGCCACTTTTATTCTGGATGTGCGTATGTGGTGTACTTATTTTTCATTGCAACAGAAGTTTGTTTACCTATCATTTTGTGATAATGGATTACCCCTGGTTGGTTATTTATCTGGATTATAAAAATTGAAGGGGCAAGTTGAATTAAAATTTGGTTTGAGATAAATCAAATTTAAAATTTCTTCCCGATTCAGTTGGTGGAAAATAACATTCACAGGTATTTTTTATAGGTAACAGGTTTCTTGTGTCGTAATAATTGTTTCTTATTAATGAAAGAAGAAGTAGTATAGGTGCCTGATTAGGTTCAGTAATTAATTTTCAAAATCATATCCATCTTATTAACTGCATGGTTAGTCTGGTTACATGCTTACAATGGTTACAAGTTAGTATTCCTTAATAGTTCTTAGTGAATTGTGTTCATTATCTGTATTTGAATTACTTTTTAATTTTAGTTCACGAATTAACATGTGGTGATTATTTAGAATACACTACGACTCGATATCAATTCCGATATCTTGTTTTCGATCATATAACATAACCTCTTCCTAATGTTATCACTGGCTCAGGAGAAAAACAGTTTGAAATATGGATAATACATACAAGTTTTGCCTAATTCCTTTCTAGATAATTACAAATTCTCGCACTTACTTTTGAATGGAAAAATTAATGCGTTTTTTTTTCTCTGTTTTGCTCTTTAATTAAGTAACCAGATGGCTTACTATGGTATGTGGGACAGGCGAAAAAAAAATATTTTTTATTATCATTTATATATTGTATATTGGCTTTGTAAACATTTAAATAATTAATAACATTAAGTTTTGCTCAATGTGGGACAGTTTTCAATGTGAAATGAAATTTGGGAGGGCCTAAATGTGGGACAGTCCCACCTAATGGAGGACGTCTGGACACCGTAACTTAAAGTAAAATTCGTCTCGATAGCAAGGGAGTAATTCCTTTCGTCAATCGAATTGTGGAACATTAGATTGTAATTAATTCACGTCACATGCATTCCTAGTCTTGGCTGTGTGGGCATGTGATTATTGTTTTCAAGATAATTGAAAAGTTGCATTAAAATATTACATTTCAATTAATATTTTGATATTATTATATTTTTCAAGGGGAAGTTGGTCGAAGGTGCGGTCAGTGAAGAAAAATACATTAATGAGTTAATAAATTAAAAACTAAATATACGTACCGTCAACTGGAACAACTTTGCCACACATGGTGCAAAATGCCACTTTTTGAAAACTATGATATTTGGTGCCGAAGTTGGAGAGGCATGAGAAGGTTATCACTAATGAATGTTCACGGGTTTCCTATGGACTGCTGGACGTTCGTTAAAATTAACATAGAACGCTCGGAGCGCATGTTTGCACGCACCTTTACAACAACAACAACAACGACGTGGAACTGCTTAGTATCCACCCTGTTAATATAATTGAGGTTATAGTATCGAGCAGTGAACGAATCTCTAAAAAGTGAATAAACGTTGAACCGACCGTTAAACGTTCGAGAGTTAGACCGAAACATAGATGGGAAGATTGCGTTGAGTGGATTTAGGTTTGGACGGTAGGTGGTGGACGTAGGTTTCTAACAGCGATTGATGTTATCGGCATCGAATATTCGAGATCACTAAGCCTTTTATTATTATAATTAGGGATTGATAAATTATTTGCCACTTCTATAAATTTTGTTTTATTGAAAACTAGTTTCGAATGTTATAAATTCATCCTGAGTTCTAAAAACACACGCAAAAATTCAAAAATAAGCAATTCAAAATATAGTTTGGTATTATTATACATATTAAATTAGATTAATATAAATCAGTATTATAAAACAAGTTTTATGGATGAATGTATAACATTCGAAACTAGTTTTCAACAAAACAAATTTATAGAACTGGCAAATAATTTATCAATCCCTTGATTGATCTTTCGATACCATCATGCGGATGTCAACTGATTTTATTACTATTATCATTTACATTTTTTTTTAAATTTTATATTTCCGAAATCCAATGCCCGCCTAAGTATTTATATTTTCTACTTGCATTAACCTTCGTGTGGGCTAAATTATAAAAGAAAGGCCATGTGTTGGCCACCTGTCCTACCTCTAGCTCTTGGAACATCACCTGCCCAACCAACCTCTTAAATGGCCTTTCTATTGTACTCCTGTCTTTGTATAGTCATAGTATCCACCGCTCCATCTTCCATATCATTTTTATTATTTCGATCGTATTTATTGCATTTAATTTTGATTTATTCACAGCTGATATTACCAATGGAATCTTCGGTACTACTGTAGCGATAAATTATTTCAACCTAAATTTAACGATGTCATTTTATGATTAATTTATCTTCAAAATTCTGATCAAAAATAAATTAAAAAGAAATGTTAATCATTAATTTGATTCAATTTTATCAAAATATTTTTCAGTAATTGAAAATACTTTTTAGTCGTATTTTTCCCGACATTAATAGACTTTTGTAATGTATCGAAGGTCATCGGAGTAGGAAAGGGTTAGGGTGCATTTTTAATCCGTTTCATAATCTCTAACTAGGACACTATTATATACCACCAAAGTGGGGCTAGATTTCAGTCAAAATTTCGGCATGTTTCATTGTTTTTCAAGATTTTGAGGCCTCTGCGAACCTCTACAGTCCTTCCAAATTGAGTTTAAAATTTGTATGTGAACTCAGTTGGTGTTAAAGATGTACTTTTTGGGGTCTCGACTTTTTTTATCCCACCCCCGCCATTCTTAATATTTTCAATGCTACGTGGATATAAGTTTTGCCAGGAGATACCAAAGGTGAAGAAATAATATATCTAAATTAAAAACATGTTAGTAAAAAATTGGAACTACGAGGATTTTATAGTAAGTCGATTAATTATTATTTTTTTCGTTTGTTGGTTTTCCGAATAATTCACTAGTTTAAGTTTAAATAATTTACAAAATTATGTAAGTAAATATTCTAGATTTTCGTCGCTAGTGTTAAGATCTCCCATCAGTACGAGCTCTTAAAAACTCTGGTTTGAATGTCTTCATATTTACTTTTCAGGAGCAAGATATCATTTTATGAAAGTTATACGCTTTTGAAAATCTTTGAATTATTGTTATATATAAGTTATGCACACTAACCTCACTCATCCACGATTTATTTTTGGGAAGATTTAAAAAAATAAATAAAACTAAATTAATGAGGGATTGATAGTTTTTTTTTTTTTTTATAGAATCTATACCATCTTGCGTACGTCAACTAAAACTTCCTAAAATTTCCTGAAAAAAAATTAAATTAGAATTTTTTTTAAGTAAGTAGGTGTCATATAATTGTACAAATTACTATAAAATAAAATCATCTTTATGAACTTTTTCAGAAAATTCAATATTGAGGTTTAAATTCATTTAAACTGTAGATTAATTTTTTATGTGTGTATTTTCAAACATTCATTGTCAAATTATTGTTGTAAATGCAGTCACTGATTAAATTTTCTTATAAATGTTCAAATAACTATTTTTATCTTTTATAAAATAAAGTAGATATGGGTGAATTAGTATTAATAATATGTTTTCGTAATACTTCTTTCATTAAAATAAAAGGCAATTGAAATAAACATTAATAATTTCCTATTGGCTCATTGAGCAACGAAGAAAGTGCATCCATGCTTAAACCTCTCCCTAGGTCATGAGGTTACGAGAGCCCTTTCAGGGCCAAATCGATTGAGCCCGTGGTACTCTGGAAGCGATGCGTAGTGTTCAGAGAGCAATTAGGAAAGATAGCTTTTCCGTGTAGTAGGAATTCACTGCTTTGTATTGATGTGCATAAATCTTTATTTATAATGCATAATATTATTTATACACATTTAATTTAATAATTATTCGCATTTCTAAAGTGTTGCGAAATTTCTTGAAATCTAGAGAAATTATATTAACATGTTTGTGATATTGGTATATGGAATCGTAGTCTTGTTAGTTCATTTTCCTAAAATTATATTCAAGGTTGTTTTAAACTTGAATTATTTGACATTTTTTTTTACAGTTTATCTTCTCCACCTTCATTGCGGTTCACTCCGAATAGATATAGTTTTTTTTTTTCATTCAGATTTAATTTTAACACAAGCATAAGCAGTTTCAAATGTTTTTCACTTTCTGTAGTACGGAATAATTTAAAAATCTATTAGAAACTTTTACTTTATATTGTTACAATAAAATAAAAAAATTGAAAACCCTCTTTAAAGGTGCGCTAAACTTTTTTTTAATAATTTATGCCGGTGCCAAAATTGCTAAGTTAATGCTTTTAGTATGTCAAATCGATGGAACTGCTATTGGTTCTAGTCTGTTTTTATCCTTTCGTTTTTGAGTTATAATTGGAAATGTATACCCTAGTAATTATTCTTTAATATATTCCACAAGTTTGTTCTAAAAGTATTTTTAGTCGAAAAAGGTACATTTAGTTACTACTTTATTGAAAATGATTCATAAATATTTATTTTTTATTGTATTAAAGATTTCTTCTCACCCCATCTCTATGATAGATATATTTTCATCTTCTATATCTTTACAGAAAAAAATCTATTTGTAAAAACCTTTATATTTCACCACATATGCTCAAGATATGAGGAAGTAAATAACATAAAAGATTGGGAAATAAATATGTGTTCATTCTCTATTAAGAAGCCTTAAGATGCGGTAAGTATAGCTTTCATCCGCTCTTCTTCTTAAGTTAGTTATATTTTGTAATTTTAAAATTATTGCCTCATCGAATGGCTGTGGCTTGGATTTTCTTAATGAAAACACAGTATGTTTTAGGTATTGTGTTTATAATGTTCATTGAGAAATTCATAACTTATTTATTGAATTCCAATGGCTCTCCTTCCTTATACTGTCTCAAAGAAAGCTGCATTTATATATATATATATATACTTATTTCGTGTTACAACAGATAATTCTTTCATTGTCGTTTGTTCACTGCAGTGAACTACTCCATGACGTCATTGTCTAGTTTTTCAGAAATTTCTCAGTGCTTTAAAATTCGTCTAAAGTTGGTTTAATTGATTTTAGGAACATCGATTCAATCGTTAATTTCTACTTCTTAAACTTCTTAAAGCTTGCGATAATTTCTTATATCAGTTCTAGATTTAAGAGACCTTGGGATGCTGCAACGGATGCATTCGACTTAAAAATAGACCCATGAATGATCACCTTTCTAGTGTCGATTATAAATCCTTTGCTATACCAAGGGTGTCTGCAGACATTAGCTCCATAAAATTGTTTTTCAAATTTATATGTTATACAAATATTTTGACATTTCTTGATTTTCTTCCTGTCGATGTTAACATGCTTAATTATTATTTATTTTTAAATATCAACATTATGTTTACTTCATATTTGTTATTCCTAATAAATAAATTTTGAAAAGTATTAGAATTCGATAATAAAACTTAAAATCATGCAAATTGTGGACGTGCCGACACTCAGTAATGCAAACAGAATACAAAGAAGGGAATGGTCTGGGTAGCGCTCAAGAATAAAATAAAGTTGTGGCAACTATTTATTAAATGCCAACGTTTCGTCCCACATTGTAGGTTTTCATCAGGGCACCACAATAATAAACGATTAGGAAGAGACTAAATAAAATAAAATAGTTGTAACTAATAAATTGATTTTTATATAACCAGGAATAAAATCAACACTTATATTCTAAATGAAATATTTCAGCTGTGTATTGTTAATTTCTAAAGTTACTTTAAACGGAAGTGACTTGGACTGAAAGTCTACACCGGAGGAAGTCGGTGGGAGGAAGTCTACCAACTGCCCAACGTGGGAAAATTATTCCTTCTCACTTCGATAACTTCTATAATGTTGTTGAGATATCTTTTAATTTTGTTTTAATTTTTTTCATCCGTTGAAATTTCAGATTCACACTTGAAATTTTTTTTTCCGATCACGAAATTTTTAGACATACATGGTGACCGAGGAGTTAGTGTCAATAGATGAGGGAAGGGCAGTCTACCAAAAATGTAGTTCAGTGTCGCCAACTGCACCTTCTTATCTCAATCTGTTTTCGAAGTATGATTTGTTAAAGGTTTTTCTAGAAAACCACGTTTTTTTCCAATAAAGTCTAAACTTCTTTACTGTAACCATAGACCTGGCAGCATCCGATATTTGGATGTAGACGAACCATACTATGGGAGGGTCTTACCACACTCCCCAGTCGGACGAGGGTTCCGGGGTCATTCTTTACTCCTTTGGAAAATTATTTAAAGAATATGTTGTCTAAGATGTATTTTAAATAATCAGTTTTTTGTTAAAATTAAACCAAAAATTTAACACTCTTGGGCTACAAAAGATATGAGGCTGACTTATTAGCAGTTGCCTATACACCTATGGCACTCTCCATACGCTCGCATATGATTGTAACTGAACATTTCTTGGAATTCTGAGTTTTTGGAATCCACAATGAATTGCTTGTAAGATAGTAACCCATGTGTAGAAACATATTTCTTCGTCTGGCGATCATAGCAGCCAAAGCAAGGTAAACAAGTATGGACGAGAAATTTTCAAAAATACTCTGTATGATTTCACGTAATAAATTTTCGTGCTTCGCTCTTGAAGAATTCGAAAACAGTTGCTTCATTTCATCAGATTTCCAACTTTATTCCCAAGTTTGCGAAGCTAGTCTATTTTCGGAGAGATATTAAGTTTGGGAAGTCAAACAACGTTAGATACCACAAAAGTTTGGTCTGCAAGTGTTGGTTTGTCAAATGTTTCTGAAGTGCTATCCGCTGCATCTAGATGTGTGTTGGGCCCTTTCATTCTAATGAAAGGATACACCCAAACTTCAAAACGACGGAGATTACTAAGTGGGCAATAGTAAATGGATTATAGTATTTAATGCCACTTTAGTTTCTAATTATATCTTTATTATTTATTATTTATTAATTTATTATTTATTATTTATTATTATTTATTATCTTTCACCCCATTAAAAAATAAATAAATAAAAGGTAAAATTGTTGGATAAACAATAAAAACCATTCAAAACGAAAAACACTGTGTCCACAGTAGTCCACTTAAGAAAAATGTCTGCGGGGTGAGAGCTGTAATTTATAGATTTTGAAATATAATTTTTATTTATATTTCTTCTATTTTTAATTTACTTTAAGATTTCTGCCTATCATAATTCGTAAATTTCCAAATATTTTAACAGTTCCTATTTTTTGTTTACACTCTGTGTATTTTACGTCATTTTTAATGCGGAAGTGATGAACTTGTCCTCATTTTCTTGTTTTGAAAAAATCGACTTATGGAGTAAGCTGATTATTACAAATTTTCAAAATAACTGTGGATTCACTAAGATAAATTAATCTAGATTTTTAATAAATATAAATATTTTTCACATATTTATATATTTTTTTTTGTTTGCTATGTTAAAGAGAGACGATTTTTATTGAATTCAATAGAGTAGTCTTGAAAAGAAGGGAGGGGAACAACAGAAAAAAATAAACTTTGAAAGTTGTTAAAAAAATGACACTTTTTTCTGTGATTTATAAAATGATACCACATTCATGAATGAAATTATTTTTTAATATCATATCGATTGGAGGTTTTTCATTTAAAGTTTTGTATTTAGAAGATACGTGCTTAGAAATAACGATATAGTGGCAGCAATTTTTATTTTTTTTCAAAACACTCAAGGACCCCAAAACTTGTAAATTGAGTTTTTGTAAATTTGATTTCTTTTTAACTGTCTACGAAACTTACCTCAGATTTCCTAAGGTCCTACTACTAAAGAAGGAAAGTCCTACTACCTTGTGTTTTTATTTGCATTCAAATTATTTATAAACACTGTTAACTTATCTTACCAAGCACTTCCTTTAGTTTCTGTTATTCTTTTAAATCCTAACAAGCTCTGATAAAGGCACTAAGATGTTTCGTGGAAGGTGTGATAATGAACTGCCTGTTATCTCGCGTGGATAACAGTTCTCTTGAGGAAGTACTTATCCCGCCCGTTTGCTGTGAAGTTCATCTCCAGTCTCTCGGTCCTTCGTTGGAACTATCCCCGGGTTTCTCCAGCGAGAGGCTTTGTTTTTTCTGCTACATCAAATGACGTCGTGCCTCTGGCGGCCAAGTTAATTGTATGTTATTTTCTTGATGAGCAAATTTTTTTGTTTTGTGTTTTTATGAAGGAATCACCAGAGGTTATAAGTCAGATGGATTGCTGTAAACGTTAAAAATAAATAAAATTGTTTGGACTAATTTATGCTCTTTGTATTGTTCTATGTGGGTATTTCTTACAGAAGCTTGTCAATAGAATGGTTTTCTATTCACGAACAAGACATTGTTTAAGTCCTAAGTCCACTCTATGTTATGTAAGGGATACTTCCTGGAACAGATCTGGAGAAAGAAGGAATTGGAATTTAGGAATGAAAATTCTATTTTCATTCTTAAATCTTAAATAATTTTAAACTGTTGAATAGGTGCTATATCGGATATTAAAGAGCGAATAAATTATATTTGTAATAATTTGACAGTATAGAAGAATAATGAAGAATGATGTCTCCTGTATAAAATTGAAATTATAGTTAAGATTTTTAAACAGAAATTAATTAATATTTTATTCTGAAATACATATTTTTATTCTTTTGATTTAGGTTTCTGTAGCATCAAAAGCCATTTTTTAAATTTTAGTCTAGTGGTAGAATTTCCGGTCTCAATGTTGTTGTTTTTTAGGGAATTTAATTACCTTTTGAATGTCCATAAAAAAACAAAAACAGAATGATATACGGTGGAAAAACGGATTTATTTTTCTTCCATTTTTGGATTTCACGTATCTTTAAACTTGTAAATCCTCAAGTTTTGAAGAAAGGAGGAGGAGAGGGGGAAAGAGAGGAAACTGTTTTTTTTTCTTGGTCGATTAAAAAGTTTCATTATTGAAAATAATAAACCAAAAGTGCAAAACAAAAATTCTCTAACTTTTTGTGTAAAGAATTAAATGATAATGTTAACAGGACTGTGGCTGTCAGTAAAATATAATAATAATAAGCAACTTCACTAACAATGTATCTGTACAACTCTCTGTACAAAACCTGAACTGAAAAATAATTAATCATCTAATACCGGAACGCGGGTCTCTCCGGATAGTCTAGATATTATGTAGTTATCATGACTGACCGTTCATGAATCCGTGTCCAACAGTATGCCGACCTCTATTTTGAATTCTTGGATTAAGATGACTCTCGTCCAGAAATACGCCGGAGCAGCTGACTATAACAATCTTACAGAACAGAAACTGAGTACTTCGAAAATCCGTCACGAGGCTGTAGTTGTGTAATGATGTGTGTATCAAGTTGATCGGTTTTTGTCTCTTTTACCGGACAATGTCAGCAAAACTATTTCTATTAATCGAAATATAAACAATTCACAGGTTGTGCCGATTAAGTGTAATTTTATGTTTATGGAACTGTGATACGCTTGCTGAACTTCATTTTAGTGATTACATTCCCACCTGGGAGGCTTTAAAAATATTTGAAAAATATTTAATAGTTTTTTTGTTTGTTTTTATTTACGTTTTGTTGCACATGGAGGGAGAGATACATTTTGAAATTTCTTATTTCATGCACACGATGTGAAGTCACCATGGCTATGTCATTTCCATAATTTTATAGTGTGGATTCCTGACAAGAGGACAGGCTATTCCCATTTCCAGCATTTCCTGTGCCTCCATTGTGCTCAGGCGTTTCCGTAGCCTATTGAAATAATACGTGGCTGAAGATTTTTTTTTTCTTTTACTAGATTATAATCTTTTCACTTAACCTTAAAGGAAAATAATTAATTGATAACTAATGTTCCAAATGATTGCATTCATTAGAGCTTTATATTCAGTTATAAAGCTTTTGTTACTTAATAATATTATAATTAAATCAATCACTGGGGCAAATTAGGTTTCCCTCGATAAAATTGTTTATTTTTTTGTTATATTTTATACATTGTTATTCTTTAATAAATGACCTTTTGGGACCGCAAATACCGTCTACACACTTTAAATGTGTATATATATATATATATATATATATATATATATATATATATATATATATATATTATTTTTTTATCACCCAATCAACACTATATCATGTCCACATATTTTTTTTTTTTTTTTTTTTCCGGCTTAAGACTTCCATTGAAGTCCTATACTGTCCACATATATTACTCTGTTTAAAATCTATATAAATTATTCTCTTACTGACTACTGTGTCGTGCTGTCTAGAGTTGGTGATGATTAGTAGTGTGATGATACTTCCTGTTCATTATTCAGATATTATTAATATATTTAATTTTTTTCGAACAACAATACAGTTTAATTTTTGTTTGTTTTTATTTATGTGTTTTGTTTATAATGTGAAAAACTGCTAATGGTTATTATCGCTTGTTTTACATGATTCGGAAATGGAAAAAAATATATTAGGCTGTAGATTCCTATCTCTGGTATGAAGCTAATAATTTTGGAGAGGTAATTTTGATGGTCACTCAGCAAGAGACCTAGGAATTCCGAATGAGGCCATTTTTCTCCTGTGCTTAGGACAGACCTTCATGATGTGTTTTTCTGTTAGAAGTTTTGTAATGCTGACATTTGGTGTGGATTCTTTTGCCATCAGATAGTCGTGGGTAAGGCAGGAGTGTCCTAGCCGCAGTTGAGAGATAACCACTTCCTTTCTTCTTGACTGTCTTTACTAGTTCTTGACTAGCTTGAAGCCCACTTCTTTAATGTTGGTTTAACGAATCGCGGTTTAATCTGATTTGAAGTTATATTTACCTAACCTTAATCTCGGCTACTTTTATTTTCTTTGTTATCTCTCAATCACTCACTATCTCAATTACACTATACGATTTTTTGTCAACCTCTTGTAAGATGCCACTCATATCCACCAACCGTCGGAGCTCATATTTTTCTCGATATCTTTTACCAGTGTGGTAGCCATGTGGCATTTATTTGAGAATTTTTTCAGATTCTATATACCTGTTTTACATTTATAAGCCATTTTGCTTTATTTTTCCTGATGAACTGGGCTGTTTACTATGGATTTTAACATTCGCGCGGCTTGTAATCGCCTACTTGAAATCAACATTTCCTGTATCGATATTTTTTTTTTTTACTGCGTATTTATACTATTCATTCCCTGATGAATTCAACTCACTGGCTATCTGATTGAGTCTGGGGTTATTTCGACTCAACATTTACTGAACTGATCTTTGCTTAAAGTTAACTATTATCTCATATGTTTCCTTTCAGAGCAGCGTTTTCTTCTTAACTCCGTTCTCAATTATTTCTTCGATTTTACACGATTTTTTGTTAATCTTATTCCCGTTCGATTTCAGACCCATGCCTGCAGTCTCAAAAACAATCTTTATTTATTCTTCTCAGTAATGAAAAATTTCTTTGCACTGCCAATGTTTAGTTTTATTCAGTTATACATAAATATCGCTGTCTGCATTCGTATTAATCTCTAGCTGCAGTTCCCATTATCAAAGGTATGCACTGGAGTGATAAGCTGTGCTTTCCTCTATAATTCAAACTTAATACTTTATTCCTTTTTAACTCATTTAAAACTTTTTTTTTATATAGTTACATTTGAATTTAGTTATTTTATACTTCTGGAGATCCGTGCTAAGAAATTAGTATTGAGTTACATTTTGTTTGTATTTTCTAAGTTTGGTTTAATATTTAGATTGTGGGATTAAGGCTTATTTTATTACTTGAATAAGTTTGGTTAATGTTAATGTTCATGGCGCCATATGTAACACTATTATCTCTTGGCATTACGTTGTGTTGTTATATTACGAGGATAACTTTAAAATAATTTTGGTTTATTAGTTTCTATAATAACGCCGACGTTTTTTTAGAGTTGTGATTTTTTAATATATCTTTCTAAAATGTTTGCTAATATTGGCTCGGTTTAGACTATTTGTTTTTGTTTTCTAGAGCATTTAATTGTCTATCAAATATATATCTGTAATGCTGCAGGAGACTTATAGTTTTCGAAAAAGTAATTTTGTTTTTAGATTTTATTTTTATTTTTTTTCAACCGCTTTAAGGACGAATTTCTACAATCCCAGCCTTAGAGCACATCTATAGGAAAACCCCTTCCCATTTATAATTTCAGGTCCATAGAAATTGGCGTTTTTGAGATACAGTGATGACAATATAAGTGGTAACTTGGTTTTATAGATATAGATAAGGCAGATGGTTTATCGTCACTTTATCGACTCACTATCAGTTCTGACTCCACTATTGAATTTATGTGAATGGAAGGAAGAGATATTAAGAATATGCCACTATATCACCTTTATCCACTCTTCAATCATCAGTGACAATAAAAAAAAAAAAAAAAAATATATATAAAGAACAAAAACTCAATAAGAAGTTATGACGTTATGAGAGGGAATGGAGGACGTTGACCATATCTTTTTATTGGCAGTAGCTGCAGTCTATTTGGGATTTGCTTCCGTATATATTAAGAGAGTATGTATTTATAAATCAACACTTTTGAAGTCTGTTTATTGCGAAATACCTTTTATTCGACCTGTGATTATGTCGGTCATACTTTACTTGTTTGTAATGTTTATGTTTTGTCACTAACTTTATGCATAAATGCTATACTTAAAATACATTTTTGACAATCTTTATGATCATAATAAACAGATTTCATTTCGACATAAATTTGACTCGAATTTTATCTATCATTTCAACGTGACGCCTAGAATTGCTAGTGAATATATTTAGCCAGTTGTTTTTTTGAAGAGTGGATGGAATCTGAGGTTTTATTCCGGGACACTTATTTTCGTCAAACCCAGTTATTTGGACGCTTTATCTTCGAAGAAAACTCTTTCCCAGGCAGTTATAATAAATAATTTTGAATTATTTGTTCGTAAAATCTGTGTTATAGGTATTAATTATAAAGCTTATAATATAAGCTATAAATTATAATATTATAATGTTATAATAATAATAATATATTATTATTATTATAATATGATATATAATATAAATATAAATTATAAAGCTTTAGCTTATAACTTTATAAGCTTTAACTTTTTGTTTCTTCTTACTTTCATTACATAATATATTCTTTATATGACCAGTACTTATTATAAGGTAGGTAGTCTATTATTGATTATTCATAGTTGTTAATTGTTTTACTTTATTTTTTACGAAATATATACTAAGTTGAAAAGGCTTACAAGGATTTTAGGAATATCTTGAGTGTATTTATACGGAATAGCTCGGAATAATACTAAGAAACACGGAAAAGAAAAAAATATACCGAGTAGAAACAATGAATTAGATAAGGAAAAAAGGGTTTGTGAACTTAATATAGAAATTATAATGTTCAGAACTGAAAACTGTCAATACTGTCGTTTTGAATTTAATTGAGTGAAACTCTTTGATTTTAATTAAACGTAAATCAGTTTTCAAACAAAAGTAAAGGATGATTTTTTTTTTTATAAATAAATTTAAATCATAAAATTATCTATAGAACGAATTTCCTCGTGTTAAAGAAAAACACAACTTTAATGATTTTGATGTTTTAAAATAAATTTCCTATTTATAATAGTGGATTTAAATTTACAAAAATATCAATTCATGATAAACATTTAACGATGTTAATTCTAAAGTAGCCATTGTATAAATGCAAAGAATCTGCAAATCAAAATTTAAATATTTTTTATTAGCATAATTTTTCAAGATCCTTTTTTTGATTCGAAATTCTTATTTTATTAAATTTGATTTCATCAGTTGTCTTCGATTCCGTTCAGATTAATTACTGATAAATTAATTAATTACCGTATAATTAAGCATTATATGAATTTAAAGCATATACAAATCAAAAATAATTTTTTTTATTTGCGTAATTTTTTTAAATAACTTTTTATGATTCGAAATTAGAGAATATTGTAGACAAATACATGCTTTCTCTGACTTATTAATTAATGTTTTTTTTGTAAACACTTTTATGGTTTTTATGACTAAGGAGGTCCAGAAAAAACTGTCTCGTGAATGTAACTGATTCTGAGAGGCTTACTTGAGAAATTAAGGGTGCATTGCTACCTTATTTATTTATTTTTTGTAAATACTATAGAAATATAAATACAATAATAATTTATCTTTATTTTCTTCGTTAGAAATGTAACAAATTATTTCATAACATGTTTGTGTTTCTTAGATTTTTAAAGCAGTACTTTTCAATCTATTCCAAGTCGGATTAAATTCTTGAACAGGTTTATTTATTTATTTTTTTTTTTTTGTGTTCTTTTTAGTAAGAGCGAAGGGGTATATTCTTTTAAGAATTGCCTATTTTTTGGCTAACTTTAGAAGCGATCATTCTTGTGGCAACATGGCATTATTAAATCGTTAAAGGGTGGTATGAAGAAGTCCCAGAATCCTTAGTCAAGCACGAGCGGCTTTTCCGTGTTGGCGATTTTGGTTACATTTTTGACGGAGGAAGGGATTAAAATAAAATACGTTCTACAATTGGATGAATATAAAAATTTGTGCGATAAAATTATTCTATGCTGTATGTTTTGTTAATTGTATCAGTGCTAAAGTAATCTTCGTTTGCTGATAGAACACAAACCGAATCCTGGCTTGGCTCGTTAAAATGATCTAATTAAATCAGATAGTTGGAGTTAAGTGCTAACCGCATCGTCTTCACTTAATTCCGCAGGATTGAGACTGAGGCGTCCTGCCCTTATGCCTTTATTATACTGTTGCTAGAATACTAAGAATTTTTGCTATAATGTTTTATGAATTTTTAATATTGATAGATTGTCTTATAGGGAACTCTTGGCTTTAACATAACATGCTCAACTGCGTTCAAATAATTCACATTTATTTGTTATCTTTCATCACTTATCAACTCATTTGCCGGATACCACTCCCTCCTAGACAGAATTCTCTCTTTCCTGGTTCTTTGAAAAGCTATGTGGAGAAGCGTCCTATGATTGATATCTTTGTTATATTATATGAGTCATTGGATAAGTGATTTGTTCCTGAATGACGAAACGTATGTACATGTCTTCTTTTAATTACTTTCGAGCCAATTTCGTGGATCGTTTGATATATATATATATATATATATATATATATATATATATATATATATATATATATATATATTTTACGACTGACAGAAAGTGAGAATTTAAATTTGCTTTAGCTTTTATTATGTATTGTTATATTTAGAAACTGTTATAGTTTACAATGGGTAGCTTCTGTTTTTGATATCAATACTATACACCATGTACATAATCTAGAGTAAGTATACTAGTCGCTTAAACGTTTATTTTAGACATCTCACGTAACTTTTCCGTTTTGGGATCCCCTGTTTCCAAAAAATAGTGATTATTAAAAAAAAAATTATATCAGATCTTCCAATCTCAATCGGTCTCTGAAACTAGACACTATACCGTTTTGGATGATACATCTAGAGTACAGGATATTGTATTATAATGATTCATGCACAGATATACAAATGCTTTATGGTTTTTAAAATTAAGCGAAAAGATAATTGAATAATCTATTATTATTATTTGATAATTGAATACTCTTACTAAAAAAAACTTAAAAACTCGGTTTGTAAACAAAATAAGCTTATGCAGACACTCAAATACACAAATATTTGCTATATAAAAGTGTATAGATAAAACTTTCAGTGACGCTTGGGTGATTTCATCTTTTTTTTTTCACTTGTTATAGTTTTAAAAAGAAAATCGAAATTAGTAAAAAATCCTTTTTACTTTTATTGTATTTTAATATTCGCTAAAAATAAAATTGAATTGTTCCTTCTCCTCTATTCTTGCTGACATTTTCTGCTATGGTTTCTTCTGTTAAATATCAATGATAGATTCTTTAGCATTTTGGCCAGACGTTTCGCCGTTATTTAAAAATAATATGAATAACTAATATTATAATTACTTTTTTTGGCTACTCTTAATCGACGATTTTTTAGTTTTGTTTAAAAAGTTTTATTATTTTAAATACAAAAAAAAAAAATGATTTCTCACCAGCTTTAATTTAAATATTTATTAAAAAATATTGAAAACCATATTATTTGAAACGTGTAATAAAGTTTGTTTTATAAAAAAAATACAAATCTTATTTGTGTGTTTTCTTCATAGACCGCACCCCTCCCCCACTCTCTGCCAACTTCTACAAGTAGTAGAAAATGTTTTATTTAAAAAAAAAAAAATACAGTTACATAACACTTTTTGTCTCTGAACGGTTTGGAAAGTTGTTGTTGGTATTTATAATAGAAACATATCTGTCGATGGGAAAGTAAGAGAAAGACATTTGACGAACCGGTGGTTTTCCCACCTATCGCTTTAAGCTTCAGACCAGATAATAGACTCACTGTTGAATCAGTCATAGTTTTATTGGAATTAATGTAGGCATTTTAATAGAATTTATTTTAATATTAATTTCATTAACGTTATTGTAATGCCATTATTAGTGATATTACTGTCTACATTTTAATGTGTTTTCATTTTGTTTTGTAATATTCACATGATTTGTTTTTCATCCTCTGAAAGTAGCCCTGGCAAAGCCACCAATATAAAATTATGCAACAAGCAAAAATCGTATGTCCTTTTTTTATTTATATTCTCAATGAAGTTTCTGCTCTAAACGCTTTAAATAATTACGAAATTTAAGCACAGTAATACAAAGATATAAACCGGACAAAAACTATTGACTGTCTACTTTTATCAGCTTATTCTTCTGCTTGATTTTATTCCGATTAGTGGTTAGAAAATCTGGTGCGAGCAACTTTAACTTACGTCCCTACACGAAATAAATTTTAAAAATTTATTCTTTAAAAAATTTAAATCTTTTATTTCCAAAATGATCGATAATCACCCTTGACAAAATTTTATTTCCAAAATGATCGATAATCACCCTTGACAAATTTTTAGATACCACGAAAAAACTATACTTTCTATTTTAATTGTGAATTCAAAACCAATTTTTTTTTTGTTTAACACAAAACCTTTATTCTAATACGTATTTTAAAAATCGTTGATTATATTAATATTAATTAAATAGCATTTAAATTTTAAATATGCCGCGATTTCCCCAAAAAATCGTTTAAAGTTCATTTTGGAAATAAACGACTTTATGAAAATTTCATGTAATCTCCATGGAAACATTTAGTTTCCACTAATAATTATAACAATTGTAATACAACAATCGCTCAAGTTTATGAGTTTTTCGTCACTCTCTATCACCTTCTACGACTATGTGTGCCAGATAATAATTTTCTTAAAATCTTTAGCTTTCCAACGGTGTATTATACATCTATGTAACTAATCTTATTTTCGTAAATTTGTTTTCAGCCTGAAAAAATATTTCTTCTTAAGTTAGTTAGTTATCAAATTTTTTTTAGTTCTTATTTATTCATTTATTCATTTTTATCACTACTAACAATGAGAGGCAGTTAATTATTTCTAATAACCAAAATGAAAGGCACTTTAGGAGAAGAATTATTGAAAATTTGACATTTTTGAACTGCCAGACTATTTCAATGAGGAGAAAACAACTGATTTTAAAGGCCATTTAATTATACATTGATATAACGAGTTTGATCAAAATTTTAGAGCATTTTTCCAGAAAGATTTTAAATTGTGTAAAATCGATGATGGTAAGTGGCACATCATTGTATCTGGTAAATCGATTTTGGCGAAAAAGTTGTTGTAACATCCCAGGCATCTCAAATATGTAATTCCAATTTCTTACAACTTTTGGTTTTTGAGCTAGACTTACCACATACAAACACACACACAAACATAGGCCATTTTGCGATGCTTTTATTATTTGGACTCAGGTGACCTTATAATGTGTAATTCCGTTTAAAACTCGGATTCGAAATTTTTCACGATCGCGAATTCTTTTCCTTAATATGTATTTCTTATATAGGTAAGTGAATGTAAAAAATAAATATTATTTTTTTTATTTATGATTTGTTTTGGAAACATGGCAGAAGTATATGATAAAAAAATGGCTAATCGAGATAAAGCCATCCCTCCTCCGATTCTCCCGTAGACAACAGCATGACTATTATTATGGAATGGGAAATCATCTACTAACGGATTATTATATGGCTGAATGGGAGAGAAGCTATCTATTCTGGACTTAACAATAAAAAGTCTGTCTCAAGTAACTTACTTTGTATGATTCTGATATTTCTCCCACGCCTGTGTACAGTTAGATCGTTACAGTTATGTACTTGCTTGTTCATTTAATAATGCCTGAAATAAGAAAACCATCGGAATTATTACTGTAGGATTTTTCTCAGTCCTTAATGTGCCATCATGTTTAGTCTGCACATCAGATTATCCTGTTTTTATATTTTTAAATTACACTGTTAGTCCCTACTTATGTCGTACTACTTCCATAAGAAGTTATTTCCTATTCAAGCTGACGTTCTGTGGAACTACATTGCACCCTTCTCATAAGACTCTTATTCCTACTAAAGTAAAGTATTACTATGCGATAATTAAACTATGTCTATTTCACCAGACATTTGGCCTTGTTTGTGGTTCTCTTTATCAGCGCTCTTATTTATTATTGCATAATCACTTCTTCACGTCGCTATGTATAATACGGTAGTATAGATCCCCTTTCCGGCTCTCAGGAACCATGGATTTTGACGAATGAGGTATCAAAAGAAAGGGAATTTCATGGAGCAGCGACGAATCCTGATTTCCGTTCCTAAATTCTTACTAGGGCTAAAATAAAAGTGATGAAAGAATTTGGAGGTTTCAAAATTCTCTAGGTGATGAATCGGCGGGTCGAGATGGGATTGGTGCGGTTTTAAAGATCACGGGCATCAAGAACACTTACATTCCTATTGAACGTATTGGTCGAGCGTTTCAATGCCCTAAAACCTACGGTTTTTGATATAATGCACAATATAGGGTCTATGGGCTCTATGGCCTTTTGCATACGTTGTCATGGCAACTTTATATCTGTAAAAGCATAGTGAGACTGTATACAAAAACTTTTTAATAAGTGAGAAATTATATATTCTTTCCCATGCCTAACACAAAAGGGCACTGCTAAATATGAATACTATACATAGGAAATGATATAGCTGAGTCTTATTGCTTAACTACTAAACTGATGGGATATTTTCCAGTGGGGCAAGGCTAATTAATATTCAAAATCAAATATAGTATATAATATTCAAAATTTAATATTCAAATTTCATATTCAAAATATCAAATTATAATCAAAATAGTTATTATAAACTATGTAGCTTCGCCAAATGTGTGTTTATTAAAAACTTCCCTGGTAATATTATATTTATACTTAATAATAAACATGTTTTCCAAATATCGCTTATATTTGGAATACATTAGAGATTAGAAGAAGGATAGATATCTAATGCGAGAGTTCTGGCTCGGTATATGTAAAGTAAAGCTTAATGTGTGATCGTGCTCTAAATGAATCTCCATCACTAGCATCATAATATTACATATTTAAAACTATCAATAAAGATTAACTCTACTTAAATACCTTAAAACATTTATCAGAGATACAGGAGAAGCGATAAATATAAGGATAATGAAAAATTGAATAAAGAATGAAGAAGATTGTGAGAAATTTTTATATCGACTTGTTAATAAGGGTTGGGTTATTAAATGGAGGTTCTTGTAATGAAAATAAAAATATACAGTTTTTTCCCTTTACCCATATCCAACATTTAATACAATTCAAGTTCTTGTTAAAAATTAAAATAGACGCTGTTCTTGTTTGTAATTTTTAGCAATGCAATAATTTTAAGAATGAATTATTGTTATCATGTTGAAGTGCCCACCTGGATACACCTATTCTGATTCATCTTTAAGTTGACAACTACATAATCTTTTGTTATAATTGAAGGATTTTGTTTACTACCATTCAACTACCTCTGCTAACGCTGACTATTACAGAACTCGGCTAATAAACTCTATTATTCAACTTACCTTCTAGTTACAAAGTTTTCTACTTTTTTCTTTTTCTTAGGGAATTGTGTCCATTATAATTACATTAATGGACATATTATTATATAATGGACTTATTTATTATATAATATATAATAAACATTACAATTGTCTATTATAATTGAAAATGTTTAGCATTTTTTTATTGAAGATTTTTTCAACAATCTTATTAATATATTTTATCATGATAAAATATGTTTGGTTTTTTCCTCTCGCTCAACAGTAAATAAAGCGAAGTTAAATAAAATACAAAGTAGAAATATATTAATGCTTAATCATTTACTTTTGCATTCCTTATGTTAAAGTGTCGAGGGATCTGATGGCTAACTGAGTATGCATGAGAGAGAAGAAAATTTAAAGCGGAAACGAACCTATAACTTAAAATTTAGCTATCAATAAATGGTGTTACGTTTTTATGACCCTTTTTACTCTGCCTTTTTACAGGTAATAGGGTCGTATTATTTATTTGTTGCAGTAATGACGTTGTTTCAGGAATGTGTGATTGAGGTATATTTACAGTGTTATCTGTGCATTAGTTTTTAACCATCTTATTATCAGATTGCAATTTATATCTTCTTTCTAATTTGACAATATGACTAATAAATTTTTTGTTTTGTTGTTTCAGGAAGATGGCAGAGGTGGCCAAGAGTGTGGTAAGAGAAGAATCAGCAGGTGGGGGAGAGGAGGAGGACGACGGGCCTAGTTTGGGTGAAATGATCCAGGCAGAATTACTTACCCTTGGGGGTGGCTGGAGCAGTGGCGACAGTGGCTGGAGCACTGTAGAAGAGGTGGCTAAGGGAATAGTATCCCCTCTTGGCCCCCAGGCCACTTCCAGCCCCCAGTCCGCCCCCAGTCCTCAGGCATCGTCGAGCCCCTCGGCCCGGAGCCCCTCATCTCCCCCCAACGGGCATGTGAATGGCCAACTAACTCCTAACAGTGTTCAGCTTATAATAACCCCTACTAGTCCCCCAGCGTCGCCCTTGAAGTCGGAAGCCCCTGTCATCACTAACGGCCACGTAGAGGAGGTCGGCAACGACCATGCCGAATCAGTGGAAGACTGTGCCAAGACCGTTCACGAGGAAGTCTCCAGCTGTATCGAATCGGTCCTGGAGGAGGTGATGGAACAGACTGTTCAGCGCCAGGTCATCGAAACTGTCCAATACGAAATCGATCAAACCGTCCAGCAGCAGCTTGACCTGATCGACCAACATCTTGTTGATCAGACTTTACAACATCAGGTTGGCCAGACTGTACTACATCAAGTCGGCCAGACTGTACATCATCAGGTCGAACAGACGGTCCAACATCAGATTGAACAGACGGTACATCAGGTTGAACAGACGATACATGAGGTCGAACAGGCTGCCCAACATCACGTTGAACAAAATGTCCAAAATCACGTTGAATTGGTCGAACATCATCAATCTGAAGAGGTAAGCTAGTTGGAAATTCGTTTGGGAAAAATTATTTGTAAGGACTTTTAATTTCTGTTGAAGTGGTGAAGAAAGATGGATTACAGAGAAATAAGAAAAATTGTATAAGATGACTTCTGCCTCTTTTTGTAGATGGGAATATATAATTCAGGAAATCGGTATTTCCAAAACATAGGGCTAATATTTTTTTGATACATAACGTTCCTTTACATAAGTCATGTGCAGTTTTCTTGGCAAAATTTAGAATTCATTCAAACAAAAGTTGATGATATTTTTCGGCTTTAGTTGGCCCATAAAATCTTCCCTTGAATTCTCAGCTAAAATTCCGTTTTAAGTTAATATTCACTGTAGAAAATGCCATATATGTATTGACATATTACCATTTATGCTCGTGGTAATTATTTAAAGTACTGATTACATTTTTTGTGAACTATTTTCTGTCTCAGGTCCTCTCTAGGAATGGCGATACTTCTTCTCAAACTCTTGGGCATCTTTTATCAATTTAAAAATATATATTTTCAAGATTATGAAATAAGAAACGACATTTTGAGATATTTTTTTTGTCCTCCCTAGATTCTAGTTTCGTTAATCGTTAAAAAAATTATGGAATTGTAAATCTATCATTCTTTAAAAAAAAAAAAAATCTGTACCACTACAGCCCATGAAGGGTCTTGGGTCCAGTACTTGGTAAGGACCGTACTGTTTCTAAGTTAACGGTTGTTTTGTCAGGGTTTATTTCCATATTGATTTTCTCTAATTAATCTTGAAGAATCCTGATATTATGGATCAAATCTCTATCGTTGTTGGCAATTATTACTATATGATCGGCGAAGGCCATCAAGGAGTAGGTAACTTTATTTAAGTACCTAGATCCCAAATAGAACCTTCTCATCCGGGCCTTGGCTTGAGAGATAGTAGAATCCAGAACAAGAATAAACAGAAGAGGGCTCAAGCTGCAACCCTGTCTTATCCCAAGATTGGTTCTGAACTCTTTGGAGTAACAATTGGATGTCCTCACTACATTTAGGGTGTTCCTATAGAGGCTCATTATTGCCAGCATTAGACCTTTGTTGATGCCTCTCTCTGTTAGAACCTTGTAGATGTCCTCTTGTTTTATTCTGTCAAATACGCTTGTGAGGTCTACGAAGCACACAATTACCTCCTTATATTTTTCAATTACTTTCTCAGTGATCTGTCTCAAAATGAAGATCAGATCTTGCATGCTCCTGTTTTCTCTAAAACCATATTGTTCCTCTTGAAGTTGTTGAAAATTTTGCCGTAACCTTTTCTCCTAGATCTTGGAGTACATTTTACTGGGAATGCTTAAAAGAGATATGCCCCGATGATTCACAAATTTCTAGTTTTCAATAAGCGTTGTCATGCTTCGTCTAAAGAGGCAGCCGACTCCAGCTGTAGCTCCTTCTCTCTATCTCCTACTCCATAATAGAGAAGAATGTAGCAGTTTCTCCACCTCCTGGTTTTTTGGTTTCAGTGATTCCGAGTATATCGATTTTGGCTTTTTCCACCTCGGGTATTAACTTCTATTCTTTACCACTCAATTACCTGACATTCCAGGGAAGTATATCCAAGTCTGATATACCGTTTTTCTCGCCAGGTCTTATTCCATAATATCCGTCCAGTGCTTATCGTTTGTTTACTTTTGATTATTGATATTCAGTGTATGGATTATCGGCCCGTGACACCTAAGTCTGATATGGTGAGATGCGGGGCGTTCAGACCCGACCTTCTCCCTCCTTCATCTATCCTGATGTTCATCATGATGAGGCTACTCCCTATTACAGAGTTTAGTTGTACCCTCAGATTGCAAGGACAATCCCTCACTCTTCCTTTATCCGCCTTGGAACTTGGAACCGCCTAGCTCTGGGAAGCAGCAGGCAGAACTTGAAAGTCTTATAAAAAGTAAAAAGAAAATATATGAGTAATAGTAAAAGAAATTGGCTTTCGCCAGGCTTATGAGAACTGATTGTTGAATGAAAATTATCATTCCTTGTATGAAATCACACAGATAAGGAAAATTGTAAATCTGTAAATCGTAAAAATAGATTTCTTTATAAAGAAAAAATGAGATAGAAGAGTGAATTAAACGTAGATCAAAAAAGATGACTAACTATTATCTAAAATTAATTTAATTTCCGAGGTAAATTATTTAATTATAAAAAAGAAGTTAATAAAATAAAAAATATGACCAACTATGTATACACGAAGGACGGAGAAGATAAAAAAAAAATATTCTGTGTTATGCTAATAATGAGGGATGACTATAGTAAATTTTTATTTGTGCTAAAATCACATATTTTCAATATTCTGTCTTAATCAATCAGATGCATGCCCTTGATTTCTCTTAATTTTATTTGTTATCTTTTTATAATTATATTATATAATTTATTTCTTTAGTTATGTTAGTTAATATTTGATGATAGTTAATCTTCGTATTTGATCTACATTTAATCATCCCCTTTGTATCATTTATTCTTTATACATTTCTTTATCTGTGCGATTTTCATTCTATGTATTTGTTCCGGAGGTTCTAATCTTTGTTGTGTCTTTTCTTTGCAGCCCCGAAAAAGTCCAACAAAGTGCACTGAAACATCAGCATGCATTTAAATGTTTTGAACTGTGTTTTTGTTTTATTTTCAACATTATCCTGACCATCCTCCTCTATTTTTAAAAATATATTTTATTGCATTACTCCATATTCATTACTTCACGTTAAACAAAGATATTTATATTTAATAAAACCTCTGATTTACTTACTATATTCTTTTAAAAGAAAACGGACAAGTGGAAATTGCCGACGGAGCTAATAGTGCCGTTGCTGCAATGGCCTCTGGAAGAGAGCCCGAAGATCTGCTTGGAATGATCTAAAGAAGACTGTTTATTAAGACCAGAAGAAATGTGGAGCATAATGGGAGTCTAACGTTGAAATAATTTGAGGAGGCAGAGAGAGACCTGAACCGCTAGCATGATTGTATTCTGCAAACACGACCTTCCTCTGCAAATAGTCTACCAGTGTGGTCTCTATAGCATTCCAACAATTACCAACAATTGTTATGATTGAAGCAACGTTGAATCCGGTTTGTGGTGCATTCTGATAGAGCTCCTTCCAAACTCTGCTGAAATATTAAGACTGTATGCAATAAACAGCTCATATTTGTTATATCCTTAGGAAAGGTGGCGAAAAGTATTTCGAAACTGAATGTAGATTTACAACTACATACAAAAAGTATTTTATCCAACTCATTTAATGAGTCACAGCGAAATGCCCTCATTGAATTCGGTTTTGATTCTCAGTTTACATTCCCTTCGTATGTAAGATCTTTGTCCTAAGAGATTCGAATGAGAACAGTTTTAAATTTAGTTGCATATATAATAAGAACTTCATAATACAAAGTTTTACAAGAATAGATTATACTTGTAAGATATACCGCATTATCTTGGACCAACAATTGTTCGAAATCTTCTTGTTCTTCTTAATGAAGGATAAGATGTTGTGGGTGGATCTCAAAATATTAAAACTATTTATTATAAGCCAACGTTTCGGCCCACATTGTAGGCTGCATCATGGCTAAATGAACAATTTACAAAAGTAGGAGTATAAAATGAGGTATATAGAGAATTATATGATTATTAACAAAGTAAATAAAACTGAATAATAAAATACATTGTTAAATATCATTCTCTATACACATCATTTTATACCCCTACTTTTGTACTTGCTCGAAACGTTAGTTTATAATACATAGTTTAACTACGAGTATTTTGAGATCCAGTTAATTAAATTGACAGCCATCCAGACTAGTTTGTCCTTCATTACATATTGGGTCAACCATTAAATATTCAATATCTTCTTCTTCTTAATTTATGTTCCCATTAGTATCGCAGTATGAGGTAATGTCATTGCTAAAAAGAAAAACTAAATAAATAATATTTATAGAAATACTAAATGTAAACATGAAAATCTTAAAATTCGTTTGAAGCGTGTCGAACCTTCTTCAAATTCTTTTGGCACTAGGCAGATGTAGTCAAAGTGGAAGAAATTAGGTAGAATGTAAGAAGTTGACGGCACTTCGAGGGTAATCAACGTTACATTTATCCGTTGATTCAGTAATCATGATGATTCCTAGATAGTTAACGGTCAAAGATGACTCCAATTTTTTAACAGGGTGATGGAAATCAGGAAGATAATTGTTGAGGTAAATGCTTAGCACTGTTATTGTTTATTCGATAGTTGAACTGCAAAATGAAAAATGTTATTCGAATGCTTTCTTTTGGTTTGGAAATATTGTTCAGTCTTAAATTTATCTATCCCAGAAATGGAAATACCTCGTATCGTTGATAGGCAATGAAAATCTCGTAACTCCTTTGATATGTACAGGCCTTTGAAAATTACCAGGTTCTCATTGCCTACCATTGATATTTTCCGTGTTTTTTTTTACTACCTTTTTCATGGGTAAACAAAAGGATATATCTTTTCGGTCAGTTTGGTCTTAGTGCCTCACCCATCTGTTAGGAAGCGATGAATCGTGAATGTGTAGATGGGTTACCCTGTCCCTCTGCTAGCTCACTAACTGGACACAGCATGGATAAATAGGTTGGACACGGCTCGGGCCGATCGGCCGGTCTCCCTCCTCTTGTACTCTAACTGCATTCCGGTACGCCGAGGGTTATTGCAGTCCGATAGTACTTCTCACGGAGCTTTTTGTGCATTCCTTTTTAACCTCTTCCTATTCGGACCACTGTCTTCAAGTGTGCCTTTTTTAAAAATATTAATTTTATTTTTATTTTATTCATAATTTATTACATCCTTATTTTGAGAAAGAGGATTGGTTTGTATGTAATTAATCTAAACCAGGAGTCACCGATATTTTGATGCATAAGGGCACATTTATAGATTATTTATCAGACAGGCGGTGGGCACATTAATTTTAATTTTCTTCGAAGTAAATTGGTAGTTGGATATTGTTAATAGTAGTTTTTTTAAAAAAAATATTGTAACCTAAAAAGGTTATCTTTTGTATTATTGTCTAAAATAAAGAAGCTTCTTCAGGTACATTTTTTGAAAGAAAAAATTGACAACAAACTCCATTCAAGAAAGATTTAGAAAGAAATAAAATAAGAAAACAGGAAACTTTTTAAAGAGAGGTTTTAAAAATAATATTTTGAGAATGGAGGAACTCCATGGAGTAGCAAAGTGGAATCCGGTCCAATGCGGACTGAGAAAAGGAAGATTAGGCGTTAAGAAATGATGAGGGGAAATTAGAAAGAACAAAAGAGAAAACAACAAGAAAGGATACATTGAAATTGATACGTGATTCCTTGTTGGCATCACAAAAACTATGCCATATTTCTTCGTTACTGCAATGATACCACCACAGAACAAACAAGCAAATTTATCTTTAAAATAAAAAAATAAAAATAATACGATTCCTGTCAATGGATATTAAACTGATAAATTAATTTTCTTATATTTCAGATACACATCTCGAGGGAAAATAATTCCATTTCCTATTACGTCCAGTACGCCGTTTATAGATAGATTTCTATGTATATGACAAACTTCGGCCATCTTTAGATGTTTCTCTATCTCTATTAATGTCCTCTCAAGACGTATACAATGGAAGAAGATTCCTCTAAACAAGTGCCTAGTTGTATTTTTTGTTGTTTTCTTCTACATATCTCGGTGTTGATATTGGAATGCATCATTATAAAATTAATTCGTACAGGAACAATCCTGAGATACGAAATACTCGTTCATGATTCATCTGTCGATTTGATCGATTATTGGGTGATGATGCCGATGTTATTAAATTAAATACAACGTTGATGAATACTGTAGAAGAATCGTGCCCAGAAATGGCAATCATACCTGATGATCTAGGTATCAATAGGAATTTGTCTAAGCACATTAATAAGTTTATGTGTCTGTGACCCACGGCATCTAGAAGTAAAGATATACTAGAAAGCTGGGAAAAAGTTCTTATTTCTCATTATGTAAAATTACTCCATTCGCGTCTACTGTTCAAAGACCTGAAATTAAAAACTTTACTATCATAATTATTTTGTTCTTTACGGATGCGAAACGTGGCCGGTTCGGTTGAGGTAAGAACAACGCCTTAAGTCGTTGTTCTTACCTCAACCAAAATAAAGTTTTACGTTAAATATTTGCCGAGAAGAAAAATTAGTCGATTGGAGACTTCATAATTTTATTCAGAATATTTCGGAGTGCTACCAATGTGTTGTTTCTCCAAATGTCTGTGTCATATCATTATATCATAGTTCACATTTACTTGAATTTTTTTAGTTAATACAGTTGTAAATTTCAATAAATAAATTATTATAATAAAAAAAAATCAACATTGCACGACATGGTCAGTACGAGATTAATGCAATTAAACAAATTGCATAGAAACATTTACAAGCTGATCAACCGAACGGCAGATCATAACCTTCCAATTGATGAAATTGTTTATATTACTTTAATGCGCAGAATGCGTTCACATGGTCCATAGTACTAAATATGCTTTGAATATTATTTGTATGTTTAGGTAATTGTGAATTGTACATACTGTATTATCTAATATTTCCTCGATTCTGAAATATAGTAGCAGTTAATATATTAATTTTTATATAAAATTTATTGCACTAATTCAAATTGGTATATTGGATAATGGTAATGCCGTAATTAAATTACTGGGCCACCACTGAGCGAGGTAATTAACTACAGGCGGATATTGGGGAGACAGTGGGGCTGGAGTCGCTACAGATAAGGTTCCAATCAGCTCTCAATATTATTCGGGTCGATTTCTTAAATCGAATCAATTGCTGCCATAAAGGACATCTGCGCCTTATTGTTCCATGTCGAACAATTCTCTTCTGGGCCCCATTGTTTTAACTCTTAATGATAAAGGCTCCTCATGCGAGTGTGTGCAAAATAATTCCATTGTTCGCGAGGAGGATAGTGCATTCTTAATACTTCTCTTTTGATGACTTCTACAAAAAAATGGTCTATGAAGGCTTAAGGTTGGTTCAATTAAGAATAAGTTCATTTTATGTCAACTTAAAGATACCTTAAGTTATACAATATTGTGAGGACAATATTTGGGCGGCCATCAAACGTTATATATTTTCCTCATCATTGGTGCAAGGACTATAACTTCTGCTGTCTTCTGTTATGATCGAACTCATAGCTCGATTTACTGATCCTGATTCTGAATAGAATAGAAAACAAACTTTATTCTGGGACGAAGTCCCTTAAGAATGGCAATGGTGTACAAAAAAGAACTAAAACAATTCTGGCTTGAAATGAAAGACAAATTTATTTATGAGATGAAAGAAAAATAAATAAATTTATCCTGGAACTGATGTCCCCATAGAATGTGTATTGGGGATTGATACATTGGTCCAAATAGTTCGGCTGTAAACAATTAGCATGATGTATCTTCACTGTCTGTATAAGCAATTTGCGTTTCATCACATGACGTATCTCAATTTTGTTATCTTTCTGTAGGAGAGAAACAACTTTATTTTCCTTATGTTTTATTTTAAATAAAAAAACAATATATACACCAGAAGGGGAAGGGGGAGGGGAGAATCAGAAGCATATATCCCTTCTCCCTTCCTACCCTCGAAATGTACGAAAAAATTTAATTTTCATATCCACCAACATAAAATTTGTATTTTGAGTAATATTTTTGGTTATTTTAACAATAGATTTTGATCCAATTTTCATGCCTATCCTTAAATCTTATACCAAATTTGGCGATTATATGTTGATATAATCTCCCTTCCCCCAAAAAAAAAATGTATTCCACCTCCGAAAAAAAAAAAATCTGCTAACACCCCTGATACAAATATAAAATTTTATTTTATATAAAAATAAAGATTTTATTTAATAAAGTTAATTACTGTTTACAAATATTTACATCGATTCAGGGATGAAGGAAATTATTATTTAAAGAGATGGGATTTAAATGTAAAAAGAGAGGGAGTGTTGCAGGTGGGATGGAATGGCATTCCATATAGAAGCTGCACAATTCATGAAGCATTTGTCGAAAGTAGCACTTTTATGGGGAGTGGTATAAAGACCAGAAAGGCGAGTGCACGTTTTACGGTTGTGAATTTTGGATTTGAACTGAAGGAATCGGAAGATATGAGGAGCAGTGATGGATTAAATAATAAATGAAGGAGCAAAGAAATATTTACGGCGGTGGTCAGGGAAAAGCAACTTCTACTTGGCATAGTATTGTGAAATGTGGGTTTCTCTGGAGAAGCCGAAAATAAAGCTTATGAAATAAAATGACGCTACTTCTATTCTTTTGGAATGAAAACTATTGTCAATAACTTCGTTTTAAATGAATGATTCGATTTCGAATATTAAACCGGAAGATTTTACTCTTCTCTAATCAAATCTCAAATCCTTTAAACTTATTTTTACCGTCACATCTAAAGCAATGTTGATATCGACGTGGTTTTTTTTTTGTTTTTTTTAAGCGCCAAAAAACGAAATTTAGGTTTCAATTTATTGTGGGAAGTAAAAACTACGGCTATCGATTCGTGCTCACGATTTATCCAGAAAAAACAAATTTCAAATAATCTAAAAATCGCCTATTGATCACATAAGTACAAAAAACGAATTTCAGTCATCTTTCTGGCCTTAACCATTGCTAGCTAGAAGCCTTAGAAATATATAATATAAACATAGATTTAGGTAGAAACATTGATTACACCATGGTAGCATGTAAAATCTATCTATCCCTCTGTTAAATAGAAACTATAAGTACATAATTGGTAAAGTATTATAACTTCAGAGGCAAAAGCCATTTTTAACAATAATTTTATATAAAAGATATTTTTTCTTTATTAGAAAAGTCTATAATGCTTTAAAATAATTAATTTTAGATAATTCTTTTTTTATTATTTTGTCAACTGTAGTAGTTTAGAATATCTTCCTTTATTCAGAAAGATTCATAAGGATCATCTTCCAGTTTACATCGACATGGTAAATATTAGTGTGGTTTTGCTGTTTTCAGTGTTGGAATTTTTATCTGTTGTGATTTTATATAAATTTTTATTTAATTTTTTTTGTGTGTGCTTATGTTTGCCTCTATTAAAAAATAAAATTACTACCTTCCAGTTTTGATTTAATTTTACTTATTGTAGAATTCTAAATGATTTATTTTCTTGGTGTTTTTTTTTCTCTTAATTTTATTTATATATTTTCGCTTATTTAGGTATGTTGCCTGTAAAATATGTATTAAAATATTTGAATTTTAATTGTGATTAAGTTTTGAAGATTAATTGGTTCATAATTCTCACTATCGATTCTTATTGTTTCAACATATTTTCATAAACTTGAAAAGTTTTTACAAAGTGTCTCCATTAGATATCAGTGAGACAGTTCGAAATGATTATTGGATTCATTTGAATTGAATTTACTTTGATGTATAAATACTCATACAAATTTTTCATTCATAGAAGGAAGTCATGGAATCAGTGACAGCAGTTACAGAGAAAAAGAAAAAAAAGAAAAGTCTTGGAGGGGAAGAGGGTGGAGAGGAGTCTGTGACAGTTACAAAGAAAAAAACGAAGAAATCCAAAAAGACTGAAGGAAAAGAAAATCACATTTCTATTGTGAGTAAAATGTTTTCAAAGATTATAGTTTTCTGACTTTTGTTTTAATATTTTTCTATAATTTGATGCTAACAGTGTGAATTGTGATTTGATATTTTGCTTTGTGTGACTAACATTACTGTACAATAATAGATTGAAAATGGTCATAAAGAAGAGAAAGAAGGAAGTATTTCTCCATCATCATTTGGAGTCGAAGATGATGATCTGTCAAATGTGTGTGTTAAAGACCTGGTAAGGTTTGATTATGTTCTTTCTTTAATATTATTTATACTATTTCTTTGCATCTTTTGCTAGTTTGTTCTTTGGCATGAAAAAAAAAAAAAGGTTTTCTTTTGTTGTTTGAAGCTTTCATTGTTGCTTTATTGGACACCATATTATTTTAATGGAGTCTTCTTTTTTTTTGTGCTGATTTTTTTTTTTAATTGGTCAACTGGACCAACATAATATTAATTGTGTTTAACATAACTATGTTATAGTATGCAATATCTTACTAGTCCCTTGATTTTTACTATTATAAAATGATTCAGAAATGTACTTAACATTCAGGAACTTGGAGTTAAAATCTCATTGGACCTCAACATAGTCTGTGCCAAACATTGTAAGTCCTACTGAAATAATAGGAACTTTCGAGGTTTTGCTGGCATATTGTCCATTTATTTTTTATTATATTGCAGCATAATTATATTAAGATAATAATTAAAATATTTTAACTCTAATTTATTTGAATATTCATACAATTGCCTTATACTGAAAAATTCTTGTGCGTTGCCAAATTACTTTACTCTTTTGTGTATGGTTACTTCTCATTATGAATTTAGATTAATTCTACCCAAATAAAAATTAATGAAAATTTTGTATTGGTTAAAAAAAAATTGCTAGGTTTTAACGTTTAGTTGTTAATTGACTTCCATAACTGTGGTGACCTTGTAGGTTGTAATTATTAACCGTGTTCTACAAACAAAGAGTAACAATCCAAAACATACAGTTATGCAACATAAGTTAATTAGTCCTTCTACCTGTTATCATATCGGCTGTTGATAAGGAGCCTCCACCCGGCTAACATGTTCGTTCTTCCGTTAGCATGGTCCATTTTAAAGAGGTCTATATCAACTCCCGATCTTGCTACTACAGACAGGGTGAGAAACATTATAGTCTTTTCATTTTGTGTACTATGTTTTAATTTTGTAATTGTGATTGCTATATTGAGTGATTTCCTTAAAATCTAATCTTTCAGCCATAGCCTTTTTATCTTACTTTCAATTACCTCTTACTAAATAATTATTTAAACATATTTCCATAATCATCACTGAATAATATAAAATAATGAGGTGATTGCTGTATTTTTATCAGTGTATTGGCTTTTTCCAGTTCTAATCGTTGTTAGAATTAAATAATTTTTTGACTATTGATAATCCAAACAGAATAAGTACCAACAAAACACAAAGTTATTACTGTTCATGTGTCATAATTATTATTATAATATTTTTTTAAAATTACAATAGTATTAATATATTAAAGATTCCTCAGTTAATCCAAACATATTTTTATTTAAATATTAATTTTGTTCATTAGACAATGTGTTATATTTTAATTCATATTAGTTTTTGACAATTCATAAGGCTGTGCTGGATATTTAGCAATAATTATTAGTGAACGATTTCATATTTTAAATATATTAAAGAAAAATAAAACCGTATTATGGGGGTATTTTAAATAATACTTTTAAGTATATCCAATGATATTCTGAATGTGAAAGGTACTAACAGTTACTAATTTGTTTGAAATCTATTATTTTAATGCTGTTATCACATTTGATTTTATTTATTTTTAAAACTTCTATTGCATGTGTTTTTGACTTGATGTAGAAATTAAACTACGTTAATGAGGCAAGCAAAAGCTTTAATGGAGAAACGAAAGCTACTTCAGAAGTTCCCATTCTTCCAGCTGTTCCCATCAGAGAACTTGTAAGTATTCAATTATAATTTCCAGGATCTATACCAAGGAACAATACTAGTCATATATTTAACGGCTTATATTTATATCTTCCCCAAAAGCACACTATAAGAAATCGTGCCCCACTTATGAAGTCTTCATACTGCTAAATATACTGAATAGTTAACTGTAGCCAAAAAAAGTTATGAAATAAGCATTCAAGGATTATTTTAATACAAATGGTCCAGTCCTAAATCTCTTTTATGGCTGCATTCTTAAACAATTATCAGTTGTTAATATCAAGATATTGATTTTGATATTTATTTATTTGATGTCAATATTTTAACAGACAATTTTGTTTTTGAAAAATTGTGGTATTAGTTCATCATCCATAATTCAGATACCTTTTAATGTCAAATGAGTATTTTATGATGAAAAAGCATAGAATTTTTAGGATTGTATGTAATAATGTCTAGTGAATTATTTTGTGAGAGTGGATGTAGTATACGATTAAAAAATAGTAAACCATAAATATCATTTTGTAGGTTCTTATGCTTAGCTCAATACATAAAACATTAAAAGATTATGGGATTTGTGAAATGGGTTAAAAAGGCGTTGTCTTCCTGTACAATATTTATTTATATTGCAATCAGCTTCGGTCTCTAGATCTTCATCAGGCTAAAGCAACTTACAAAAACTAATGTCAAGAAAAATAACAATAATCAACAACGATATAAGCAAGCAAAAAAGAAACTCTAAAATATACATTGAATATCCAACAATATTACATAAATACGCTAAAGTAATATTGTTGGATATTTAATATGTAAAGTATATTTTAGAGTTTCTTTTTTGCTTGCTTATATCATTGTTGATCATTGTTATTTTTTCTTTACATTAGGTTTTGTAGGTGTTTTTTGCCTGATGAATGTCTTTATTCTTATATAAATAATCCTGTAATATTGAGGCAAAATTTTAGAATAGAAACTTTAAAAGATTATTTGAATTTTTACTTTTATTAAAATACCCCTTTATTACCCCTTAGACCCTTTTATTAAAATACTCTGCATTTATGCAAACATTTAGAACCTTTTATTAGCAATTGTTTGTTGGGTTAGTTGGTTTAACATGCTAATATACCCAAACTAGGGTAGGAAGGGTTCTGTACAAACCTATTCTAGTTAGTTTTAAGAGAACTGAGATTTATTCCGCAGGTTAGCCACAAAATGAAAGTTGATCTCTTCCGGACTAAATTTGGATTGGCTCTGTATCTGATTTACACATGTGGCCCCAAAGTGAATGGTCATCACCGTTTCTGTAGTTATTTAACAATGATGTTTTGTTTCTTATTTATTCATGATAGGTTCAATTGATATGAATATTGAAAACAATATCAGTGATACCTACATTGTGTGTGGCTATAACTATCAGCATCTATATAAGTTACTTATTTTCTCGATGTTACTCAATTTATTTGCTATTTTATTATATTGCTGCTCATAGCATTATCATAAGCCTTTATTAATTAATATTTTACTAGTTATTTTTTCATTCTAATTAAAGATTTTATACAGCGTTGAATTTTGTTCTTAATCTTTTTATTCAAGTTATTCATGAATTGTCTCAAAGAATCACTCTTTTATTTCATTTGTTTTAATAAAAAATTATAATTATACTCCAAAATGCATTAGTCGTATATAATATTTAGAAAAGGAGACACTGCTGTGTATTTGCGTTATTCATGTAGGGATAAATAATGAAAATTTTAAATTTGGTGGCAAAATATATTTTTTCATTATTAACAGTTCCAATAATTTTTTTTTTATTATTCTCACTTTTGTTACACAAATATTTTTGACTATTGCTTAGATTTTTTTTTGTTCTTAAAACTATTGAGAAACTATTGAGTTGTTAACATTTTGCTTCAAAATAACCATTACATTTCATATACTAGTTCAATTAATTAATTTTGTTACTTGGAATCATTTTTTTCTCTTTGATGATTTTTTAAAATTTAAATAAATTGTTGAAGGCTAGTTTTTAATGACATTATATCTATATTTTTTACTGCTACATTTTTATTTTTAAAAAAGATCTTTTTTTATGTTACTTTTTATAATTAGCCATTTCTTGTAATTATAATTAGTTATAATTTTAGATTAATAAAGCTACATAATGCTTAAAGTAATGCATAAATTGATTAACATCAATAGACATAAAAAGCCAGTTAGTATTATTAGGTATTAGATCCTCTCTTTTTTTCCCGACTTCTTTTGTTTCTTTTAAAAGTCAACATTATTTTTTAAATTTGGTTGACAATGAAAAATAGATATATATAGTATCTATATGTATAGATAAGATCAATATAGTATCGAAAAATGATTATATCAATTACGTCATGTAAGTATCTTCAACCTAAAACTTGCATGGAATTTATGTGTGGTAAAATATTTTTTTCGACTGGCAATTTCAGAGACGCAGTTTTGGTGATATACATAAAGCATGTGAGAATACTGATCCCATTCAGTCTGACAATGTGGTTAATGAAAAACAGCTGGTAAGAGATTCACTTGATTGTTTTATTTTCACTCTTTAGTTTTGATCTTTAAACTAATACTAATTTAACTTTAACCATGTAATTCCAAAATGTATTTTTGTTAGTTATTTGTGGATTGCATGTTATGGTTTAAGGATAAAATATTTGTAGTGCTAATAAGCCTTTTAAAATTCTTATTTACTAATGTTATTGTGTTAAAAAGTTCAATCACTACACTTATTTTATGTAGGGCATTCAAAGATGAAGTTTTTATTTTTTTTCTTGTTTACGTCATTTTCCTTATCTGTCATTATGTATCATTAGTAAGTCTATTAAAATATTTATTTTTGAGTGCAGTGGTTGATTTCTTGTTATTTCTAACCAAATGGTTGTACTAGCGGGCAAGGTCTCTTGGAGATTTGACACGAATCGACAATCAGCGAAAAATAGTGACTGGTGTGAATGTCAAGGAATTGGTAAGGAATGATAATGCCTTAATTCATTAACCTGGTGATGGAGACCATTATATATAAAGCTATATTTCTTCAGTAGTTTCCTATTTTTCTGGGCTATGTGTTTATAAGAAGTCTTCTTTGAATATTAGGTATAGCTAATAACTACCAAATAAATATATTCCTAATGATCTATGAGCTTATCATAATTTCCTGTAAACTTTATTTATTTATTAAATCTCATGTAGTGAAAAGTTGATAAAATAGTTTGATATCTCTGCTTACATTAGTTACCTGTATGGTTTGTAAAAGACTAGATGAAACCATTAGCTTTTTAAACTTTTGTAGGCACTTCTGAATTTTATTTGGCACATATTTTATATTAGAAATTTTATAATACAATAAAACCTTGATTATCAGGAGTTTGATTAGTCCAATTACCTGATCTTCATGTTGAGCAAGAAAGAAAAAGAAAAAAAAAGGTAATTTCCATGTCAAGCCTCAAATTATAATTAGCATTACTGTGAAAATAAATTTTAAAGTAAATTTGTTTGTCTTATTAGTGTTCATCTTGATATTTGTTTGTTAGTTATGGAATTATTTTCACGATTATTAGTTTGAAACAGAATGCAATGAGTGAAACCCTCTGATCTGCAGCTTCATTTCATGCTCATTTTAAGTATCATATCAGTTGATACTTATTGAAATTTAATATTAACATTTATGCTTAGAATCACTTCAATAGTGATTAAATGTGGTGATTACGATTAAGTTTGGTTTCTCAGCCATTTTTTCTTTCTGAGCTATCTAAAGTAGAAAAAGTATGGCTGTCAACAATTACCTATTTGTTCTGATTTCATTCAATTTATATGTTTTTGAGTCCAAAGAAGTGAATTTTAAGTAACTAAGTGAGTGAGTTTTTAAAACATGTTGTTCTGTCGTCTATCCTCAATCCCAAGAAAATCTGGTTTTCCTAAATTGCTGAAAATTTTCAATGGAATTTTAAAGATATGTAGTGGTTAGTTTAAAACTCAGGAGCTTAAAAAAAAAAAAAAAAAATCTGTGGTGATTTTGTCAGTAAAAGTGTTGTCCATTGTAAAACGGACTCGAGCCTATCAAAACTGATTTTAAGTGACTTATAGAAGTTTTCGTTTGTTGATGAACATTATTATATTGGTAATTTTTGGCTCGTTTTTAAGATATTTTTTTAAAATTTTAATACATATATATATATATATATATATATATATATATATATATATATATATATATATATATATATATATATAGGGAATAAATCAAAAAATAAAAATTATTAAATATTAAATATTATAGTGTAATGTATGATATCTACAATACTAAACTCCCGATGGTTGAGGTGTGAAAAAGTGAACCACCATGCTGTTCACTTATTTTTTTTTATATTTCATTTCATGTAGGACATATTATTTGCCATTGCTTTGTTTGTTTATTGTTGTGTTTGTTCATCTAAATGTATATTTATTGCTTCTGAAATGCATGTATAGTAAGTGTGCCTTTCAAGTCTACCTCTCTTATTTACCCTGGTTAATCGAGGTTTTACTGTGCATATGCTATTTTTATTGAACGAAAAATATTAATGCATGCATCAGTTACATATATTTTATTTGGCTATGGATAAATTGTTTTTTTTTTTTTTTATTTTTTATAATTGTGTTTATTTAAGGGTTTATAATAATATTCATGCATGTGTTCATGTGCGTTAACTATAAATGCATGCAGGCTGCGCAATACTGGAGGACTATCTCAATTGAGAACAATATCAACGAAAAGGAAAAGAGGATTGGCCGATTGGATGTAAGTAGATGTTAGTGCTTGCTTTTTCTATATTATGCTTAATGTGCTATTCTAAGCATGTGTATTCTAGAAGGGAACCTCATGAAACATGTGAATGGGAGTTTTATTACTAACCTTATATTGATTAGAACTTGTATTTCTTTTAAGTATCCTTCATTATAGAATTAATGTTATATTCACCTGACATCAACATAGTAAAATCTGTCTACCTGTGTTATTTTTAAATTGAATCACAAGCCATTTCTTTTTATCGTTCAGCACATATACCAGATCTAAGAGATCCATCCTAGGATTGTTTCTATTTCAAATGGCTATTAACTATATTTTTTGGCTTGGAGGCTGGTTATCTTCCTTTATAGTTACAAGGAATCATTTGAAGCAATTGGCTTATATCTTTACAGCAATTCATTGAACTAAAGTATAAATACCTCCCACATGTATAACTGTTTTCATAATTTTATAATTGTTTTCTTAATTGTTTTTGATTTTCTCTCTTGGAATGTAAATTTGTATATAATTTTTAAGACCTGCTCTAAATTTATGCAGATATCTCAATTCATTGCATCTGCTGGTATTACATCTCATAGAGCATTTACTGCAGTGTTAATTTTAGTAAAATTGGCATTTATCAAATTTCATTTATATTATTTTTTTTTATTCATCAACCAAACTTGTTAACCTTTATTTAATGTTAAATTTTTGTTAAACGGACTGGATATCATTTACGATCCAGAAGGGCTTGTCAGTTTTTGTTGTAATAGCCGGTATTTGTTATAATCGATACTAACTCTGAAAGAGAAAAAACTTATAAAATCTTGAAAACCATTTGCAAAAAAAAACTTTATTGAAAGTTAAAAAAAAATAAAGACTTTATTTTAACCTTATTGAAAGTATGAAATTAACATAATTTTTGTATAGGTTTGTATATTAATATATAGAATAATTTTGTAATTTTTAAACTATTTTTAAAATACAATTTCTCGATTATTGTATATGGATTGAACGTGTAAGAACATTAAACTTGCTTAATAAAATAACAGTTATGAAAGACTGCTTCGTGCATTTGTTTATATAATATTGATAAGATATTTTAGCCTGAATGGCATCAATAACCTTACATTAAATTTTAATTTTTTTGTTTTAACTGTTATCCTTTTATAACCTATTGAATATAATTGTTTTATTTTCTAGAAATCCAGCTTCAGTAAATTTGATCAACTCAGCAAAAAAACAGTGCTTCATGTACGATCATCAGATCCAGCAAAAGCACAAAAAACATTCAGTCAGGTAAATTTATTATATATAGATAGATAAGATAAAAGAACTTTATTCTGGGAATAGGTCCCTTAAGAATAACATGAAGGAACAAATAAAACAGTAACATTATCTGGCCATAAGACTATAGAATACAGACCAATTAATTTTTACAATATCTTCAGTAAAATAAATAAGCAAATAAATAAGTTTTTTTATCGAAAAATATAATTAATTTGAGCAAAACTAAAAAAAAGAGAAAAAAAAAAACAAGAAAAAAGTAAAAAAAACAACAGAGAAAATGAAAAATACAAAAATAAAGAATTGATCAGCAAAGTTTTACATAAAATAACTATTATTCACTTATGATCCAGATGTTAATCCTAAACTGAAATTTCGCAATTAGAGAGCATCATTTTTGAGAGAAAGAAGGTGTTGGAAAAGGAGGGATTTGAATGAGGATAGAGAAGAAGCATGCCGGATATTAGAAGGAAAGGAATTCTAAAGGGTAGAGGAGCAGGTGAGAAAGGAGCGTTCGAATGTTTTGGTTCTGTGGGAGGGAGTATGGAGGTCAGAAAGGCGAGATCTTGTTTCCAGTGCGTGGACCGAGGATTTGAATTGTAGGAGGCTGTAGATGTAGGAAGGATGGTGGGTGGTGATAGTTTGGTATAGAAAAGATCCGAGGAAATATTGTCTACGGTTGCAGGGGAAGAGCCACTCTAACTCGCCGTAAAGGTGGGACACATGGGCCTGTCTCGAGGTGCCGAAGACAAATCTTAAAAAGCAGTTCATTATAATATATAAAGCAGTTATTATAATATATAAAAATAAAAGTATTTGTTTCTTGTTAGATGATATGATAAAATTGGGAACATAAACATTGTGATTTTTATGAATGATATATTTATTTTGTTGATCAATTTTAATTATTTGAATTATGCTGAGCCATATAATTTTGAAACTTAAGATTTGGGCATACAGAATGCATTCTATTGCACTGGTAAGAAATATTTTTAATGTTTCAGCAGTCAATGATCTGGCTATGTCGCATAGTATGCAATTATATGGCAGGTCCAGTGTTTAACCATTCACACAAAGAAATCTATTGTGTTAATTTCATTTGCCTCAAATCTGTTTTCTAGTCTAGATATTCTTATACATGCCTTATAGCAAGGAGATGCTACTTCTTCTTGTGCTAAGCAGAAAGAAAAAACTGTGCAGCATTTGCATAAACAAAAAGAGAGAAAGCTTTGACTTGGTTTATAAATTTTCCATTTCAAGCATAAAAACAAGAAATTCATTATCTAAATGATAATTATGTATAATTGAATTGCTAGTTGTTTTTGTCTAGACTCACAACCATCACTACAGAAACAAAAATGTGGAATACAGCTTTAACATTATTATAATTTATTTCATTTCTAAACTATACATTGATCGCAAGAACAGTTAATTCTCCCATAGTAGCTAATTGATAAAAATTCTGTAGGAAGGATGTGATAAAGAATAAAAAGGATGTTAATAACTTTTAGTTTATAACAAAAATCTAAATTTTGTTCCTAGGGTACTGCTGATGGACAAGTTACTGTACTATGTAAGGCCTGTGAAAAGGCAGTGTTTGCCATGGAACAGATCAAAGCCGAACGTGCAGTTTGGCACAAAAACTGTTTCCGCTGTCATACATGCAACAAACAGCTAACGTACGTTACCAATTGAATTAGTTACTTAACATGATTGAATTGGTTTTTGATGTATATTGTGAAGTAATATAAATATGTCATTTCACTATTTTTTATATTTATTTTTAATGAAATTTATGGTTATTTAGGGTTGATATTTATCAAAGTCATGAAGGTGAATTATATTGCAAACCTCATTTCCGAGAATTATTCAAACCAAAAGTAGTATTGGATGAAGAAGAACCTGGTAAGTTACATTTAAATATATGTATATATATTTTATATTTCAGCCCATTTTTGAGTTTCATAGCTTCAGTAATAAACTTGATGAGCTGGTTGAACTATCCTTAAGTAAAAAATATTGTTTGCTAAGTTGGAAAGTATTAAATGCAGAACAAGCATTTATTTAAACCAGAAGTTCTTTAAAATATTATATTTATTATTTGCCTTTTTTATTGCTTTACTATATTATATTACTATTGTATTAATTATCAAAATCTTTTCACTAATAAGTGCGAATAGATATGAGTCAAAAAGGTTATTGGTTTGTTATTGTTTCAATTACAAACAAAAACTTGATTTATTTATTTAGAGGAATGCAATTATTTTAGTCTTCAAGTATTGTGTATCGACAGAAAGGAAAATGTTTCTTAACATTCAGATTTCATGAATCAACTAATCTAAGTTTTTGTTTTAAAAAATATTTGAACAATTGAATGTTTTGATTAGTGAGACGTCGTAAACCAGAAATGATAATAAGAGAAAACCAACCTCTTGAGTTGCCTCCTGAAGTTGTCAGAGGTATTTAAATTGTATATCTAAAGGCGTTTATGAAATTTTGCTTCTGTTAACTAAAGAAGAGTGTTGTTATTTCACTGTATTGTGAAATTTAATTAATTACTTGATTTGTATGAATGATTAGCATGATATTAATTTGTGTTTAAAAAAAAAAAAAATCAAAATCATTTTTTAGTCATTGTTTGGTTATGCTTGTTTTTTTTTATTTACTTAACCATGAAAATATTGATATTAATTTGATTTTTACTTCCTTAACTACCTGTGATAGAGGATGTGTGGTGATTGGTAAACATTTTGTGTTTCCAAAATTTCTCTTAATTCGCATGCTTTTGCTTCTTCTTAGTTCAAAAAAGTGACTTACAAAAATCATTCCAACATTGTTGTTACTATTGCCCCCAAGCTTATGAGGGCTCTTTGTCCTTGCCTACTGCGTTGTTTTCAGTGAAACGTTACGATTTTTTAGTGGTTTGTTCAGTGTCATATACAAAGCTTTTTAGAAAAAAATTTCTGAACCGAGATGTTGGCAATTAATGTTAATTTATTCATAAAACGATGTGTTGAGTAAATTGAAACTGACTTTCAGTGACTGATTTATTTGTTTAGTATGTTGTTGATTAACGAAATACCATTCTCTTAGATGAGATATTACTGAAAAACTCCAATATTTTCTCTTTTTTTCATTAAAAAATTATCTCCTAATATCGCTTTGTTGCCAAAATTACTATGATGAATGCAATGAAAATTAATAAAAAAACATGTTTAAATTGGAAAAATCATTCAAAAGTGACACCTCTCTCACCAAATTGGTTTTTAGGCCGATAAGAAACATTTGTACCATTCAGGTTTCATCAAAATCGGTCGAGTTTTTTACAATTGTCGCTATATGGTCTCTCTATCCTCTTCACCTCTTACTATGAACAGTGGAAGATCCTCTTACTACAGAATCTCTTACTACAGTATTTCTAATCTGTAGGTGAGAAACATGATTATCTAGTTTAATCAATATATGAGATATGACTCTTATGAGATATTCGATTAGATGTGTTTCACTTTTTCATAATAAAAGCTCCTGAGAATTTTTTTCAATTCCCTAATATTTGTCAAGAATTAGAGCTTAATTTAATAATAAAACAACTAGTAACTGTTCTGTCTAAAAACATGGTAGTGGCTTCTGAGAAAGCTATTCATTTCTAGTACCTACGGTATGTATCAGTTGCAAAGTTTTGTTTTAAAACCGAAAAGATACCAATCTCAAGGACTTTTTTGAATAATGTTTATTGGTTTTTGAAGATTTAAATACAATGGATTAAGAGGATAATAAATTAAAAAAAAAATTATTTGGATAATTTTTACAGGTAGTTAGGGAAAGAAGGAAGTTAATGTTGCTTAACTTGTTTTTTTTTTTTGTTTTTTTTTTTAATATTGCATAATAATCTTCAGCCTCTAAGATTTATTGTATAATTCTAATGTGTAAAGAAAGTAATCAAATTTTCTCTTTATATTTTAACATGAAAATATATATTTTCATAGAATTCTTTCACCGTATTGACTCATCGTATATTATATGGAGAACTGCATTCATTGTTTCTTTATATTTGGTAATTTAGTTGAAAAAAATCTTTATTATTATTATTTTCAATTGTGTTTATTTTTCTGTATTGTTGATATCATTAAATTCTATCACAAGACACATGAGAATTCTTTTGCCAGCCATAGGTGTCTCAGGTTAATTAGAGCAGACTGAGGGATAACCCTTCACACTTGAGTTGCTCTTTTCGCTTCCTTGCTCAGGATAAATGAGAGATATCGTCAGGCTCAATTATTTTTTCTTTCTTTTTTTTTTCTTTCCTTACTCCTTTCATTAGTAGCCTGCCAGTAATTGCTCTCCAGCTTAGTCTTACCAATGGTTCTGTTGAGTGATGTTCTTACCTTGTTTAGTTCAGGTATAATACTGGTCATATACTTGATACTGCTTTGTAAATTATTACATAATTTTGGAATTGTTTTTTTTTTCCTAATGTTTCAAGTTTTTTTTTAATTTACAAATTATGAAATTTATTATTGTCAATCCACTCTGCACTTAACTGTTGATGAGTGTATCCCCATTGTGCGCTTATTGATTATTGAATGCTTTTAATCTAACTGGTGGCTGTGATTTTATTATCTGATTTGCAAAAAAATTTCAATATTCGGACATCTTTAATTATATCTCGACCTCTAGTGCATAAGCGGTTAAATCTTCTTTCAAAGAAAAATGGGTTTGGTCCAACACTGGATTGTAATAGTCGACCTTTATAATAAATTATTAATTGCAAAGACAGTGACAAAGTGCTGGGGAGATAAAGAATTTTAAAATGATCCAATTTTGAAAGATAATTAAGCTTTGACTCTGTTCCTCTGAAGAAACTGGAATTTTAGCTCATCTATTTACTCAACAGGGTTCCAGATAAAATTTTCCTTTACTGCATAGGATCTTAAATTTATAAAAACAAATAATGCTTAGTATGAAAATAGGTTTTTTTTATTACTGTAAATTATTCTTTCTTTCATATATAAAAACTATAATGAAGTAAAAATAATATTTTAGCCAGTGATAAGCCTGACCTTGGATTAGAAGAATTGGGACAATTAAATGTCAAGTCTCGATTTCAAGTCTTTGAGAAGCATGATCAAACTGATGGAGAGCTGGAACGGTCACCTACCACTGTTAGCGTCAAGCGTTCCTCATCTATTCTCAGCAAATTAGCAAAGTCAGTAATTAATAAGTCACTAATTAATATTATTTAACTTTCTTTTTCAAGGAGACTAATCTTTATGTGTTTAAAATATTTTTTAATTATTAGTTTATTATCAATGGTAGTTCTATGAAAGAAATATGACTTAAGTTACTCAACTTTTTGTTTGTACAAAATAAATTAACAGATTTAAGAACAATGAAATAATGCTTCTTTTTTAGTGTAATTCCCTACCATATTTACACCCAGTATTTAATTATTGATTAATTTAAGACCTTGACATAGCAAAATATTGAGAAAACTTGGACCACGGTTGCACAGCCTTTATCATCAGTGACGTTTTAGGAATTCTTTCACAAGTTTAAACTCTTCTGAGTGAGATCAATCAGTGAACTAAGAAATATGTGACAATACCTTGCTAATAAAGATTGCTTGCATTTTTCAAGATGATGCTGCAGTATATAGTCTATAGTATATAGTATATAGTCATGTTTTATTCTGTAGAAACAGGACATATTTTATTTTTAAACAGATTTTAAATTTTTTAGCAGATGATTATGCGTATCAATGACTGTATATATTTTAGTTATCTTTATAATTGACATTGACACCATGTAGTAGAAAATCTAACCTGTTATCCCTCAAAACACTGATTATAATTAAATTAAAATAAAGTCATTTTGCGGCAGGTTGTAAAATCGTTTTACAGGACCAAGGAATTTTAGTGATTCATTTCTGTGGCCTGAGAGCTGCCACAACCAGGATTTTTTTTATTTAGAGGATGATGAAAGGACTTTTATGAAATTAAGCCATTTGAACATCTTATTAGGCATTTATTATTTTACTGTATAGGTGTGACTTCAATGTCCCACATTAATTTTTAGGAATACTTAAGCATACATTTTAGGCATACTTTAGCAGCCCAGTAGAGCAATGGCGTAACTGCACAGTTTGGCCAAAATGGAATCAGTGTTTCATTGTTGAAAGAAATTTAATTATTATTTTACTATTGTAAATATGATGGTGAACACTTAGCTTTGCTATCCTGGTGCATGATGCATTAATTTTTTTTTTGGGTGTATCTTCTGTAAAATTTCATTATTTACAGTTCCTCATTGTTCTGCCGGGATGGTTATGTTAACTTTGCCTTTATTTTAATTTTTGTTTCTTTGTTTTAAAAATTAGATAAAAAAAATAACTCAATTTTACAAATAATACTCTATTAATGTGACTACGTTACTTATCTTGACTTTTGTAAGGAAGGAGATGATTTGCATTTTCAGAATTTAACATGATCATGAAAATAAATTCCAAAGCATTTATTTTAACTTATATTATTTGTCATAAATAAACAGAATTATTTATTTGCCTTAAATTCTAGTTAGTGTAAAACCAAAACCAAAAATATGAAACTGAAATTATACCACAATAATAAATACCATAACAGAAGAAGTTATTTCTTTTTACTATTATAATTGTTGTTATTACTACTTTTTTTAAGCATTTTTATTTTTTATTTACTTTTTCTTTGTAGATTTCAAAAGAAAGGTATGGACATTGGTGTGACTGATGATTCGCTAAATGGTTTTGTGTATGTAGAATCTTCTTCAAGTGAAGAAGAAGATGAAGATGAAGAAAACGAAGAGGGTACTCATTTTATTAATGTTTTTTTTTCTTCATACATATATAAAAAATCAAATTAATTTTATGATTGTGGGCTATATACACCGGATATCACCTATGATGACCTTGAAGGAGAAAATGAAACCAGGTCACTGTACCTGGGCGTCGTTATATCCAGTACTAGATAAAAAATCCAAAATTTCATGGAAAAAATAATAAAACCATGCTTGTTTATAAAAATTAACAATGCATAGACTTTTACCTGTAAAAAGGACTGGAAAGAGGGATATTAGCACTACTTTGAAACCAAAACAATTCCAACAACAGTCCCTCTATTTCCTCGTGTGTCATTTTTAATTTTTTCGTTTTGAAAGAGTGTCTTTTTTTTCTATCAATGCCTTGATTTCCTTTTTTTTGGACTAAATGGTGAAAATAGTTGTCTGACTCCGAGCTCTTGTCCTATCCGTTTATTAGACTCACCATTTTCTAAACGACAACAAATGTGGAGTTTTTATTCCAACGAAATCAATATTCTTTTAGTAATGTTTTTCGAGAAAGGCAAGATTTATAGTTCAGATTCATACTAAAATAAAACTCTTATTCTGTACACAACAATATAATTGTGGTATGAGAGTGGGTTGTAAAACATTGAGATATTATTTTTCCATCGATTTTAAGAATGATCCGTCTCTAAACCAAAGTTTTTTTGGGGATCATGAAATGAGGTTTTTTAATTGACGTCATTATATCCGTTGTAAACTGCATTAAAGCTTTATTACACCCCCTATGAGCTAGAAATTATAGTTGTTATATCCGATAAATTGTTAAAGTTGTGATTCAATAAAAGTGTTGTACTTTATTATTGGACAGGTAAGTGAAATGAAATGAAATAATTTCATTGAGGATGGGTATGAAAATATTATTTTATTTAGGCAGTAATTCAATTATTTCATTTATAATTATTGGGATGAGCGTGAACTCAGATTGTTATTAAATAATTTATAACATTATTAATATTTTCAAAAGGATTGTACTTCTGTTTTTTTATTGCATTATTGCATTAATAAAAAAATCCTAGGTGAGTGCAGTTAATCTTTCACTAAACTGAAACACCCCTTTAATTTATAATAATTATATTACTTTTGTCCTTATAAGCAGAATCTGGTGTACATCTATTTATACTCACTGTCCTAAACAATTTTTTAGAATTTTATAAGGTTATAAAATTTGTCTTATAGTTCTGAAAAAATTTAAATTATTTTTTCAACTGATCTTCATGTTGCTTTCTAAATTTTAAAACAGTATAAAAAAAAAAAAAATCTTCAAACTTATTTCAACCACTTTAATTTCATGCTTGTGTTAATTACAGAAATATTTTTTCTTTAAAATGTTAGGATTTGTTGCTCTTATTTTAAAATATTTGGCTTCTTTTATTTTTCCAAAAGAACTGAATTCAATGAAAATCTGCAGAGTTAATCTTAGTAAAACAACAAAGTCAATGTCACAAAAAGTTTTCAACCCCATCCAGAATATTTTTTTTTTTTTTATCATTTCTTCACATATGAATGTTTCCCCAACAAAACATTTTTAATAGCATCTTCCTCCCATTGTTGTTTTTAAAATATTAAAAATTTTGTTTAAAAAAATCAATAAGATTAAAGAAACGACCTCAATTTTTTTTTTTTTTATAAATTACTATGTATAATAAATTATTTCTGCTTTTTACAGGAGAGGAGAAGGGTGTTGTTAAATGTAGAAGGAAAGCTAGGGAAAGGCCGGTTAGCTTTAGTAAAATGGATGATGTGAAGCGTAATTGGGAATCAGTTCAACAATCCCAAAGAAGAGAGGAAATGCGAGAAGAAAGAAAACAAGAGTTGCAACAGATAAGATCTCGGCTCTTCCAGGTGAAATTGATTTTATAATTTTATTAAATGTATACTTCATATGTAATTAATTATGTTGGTGAATCATTTATTGCTAGAAAGAGCTATTTAATTTTTAATAAATTTTAGAGGGAATACAAAAAAATGTGTATTCGTTAAATTATAGCGTTTGATTTAGAGGGATCTATATTACGTGAATAAAAAGATATCTTCTTTTGTAGAAATATAAATTGTGTATTTATCTGACCAGTTTTCATTTTTATTTTATTTTTTTCAATTGTGTCTGAACATATTTGATATGAACAAATTTTATCAGTTCGTATATTTTTACTTTTTCTTTCCTCTATATGAAATATATTACAAAGGGAAGTATTGCGATCCTGAAAATTTTCTAATTTGAATTTTGAATGGATTGTTCTTTTTAATGTTTCTTGAGTTCAAATAGCCAAGTCTCGTAAAATGGTCTTTGTGTCTATAAGTGTATGCATGTGTGTATTTGAACAGCCTAGCTCAAAAATGAAAAGTTGTAAAAACTGAAATTAAATATTTGAGGTATGTATATATCTGTGATCTTACAGCAACTTTTTCATCAAAATCAATTAATCGGAAGTGCCACTTTATATCGTCGGTTTTCCATTTTTTTTTTTCTTGTATATGGCTCTAATGATTTTGATGAAACTTTCTAATGTCTTCTCCTTAAAGGCCTTAAACTTTTCATACATATAGTAAATTACCGAGAAAATGCAGCGAAAAAGTTATGATGAAAATAAAATGTTATTGCACATAACTCAAAAAGTATGCATTTTATTTATTTATCTTTGTTGGGGAGCCCATTGTTGCAATAGTCAAGGAGCTGGAATGCATAAAGTTGACAATTATTAATTACTAGTATACCCGAGCGAGAACTCTCGCATTACATATCTTAATGAATCCTTAATGAAATCGAAGTATAAGCGATAAACAATATAATATTATCAAGAAAGTTTATTTAACACACACATTTGGTGAAGCTTTATAATAGTTTATAATGACTATGTTCAAGTAATAGTTAATACTTACTAAGTAATTAACCTGCCCTACTGGAAAGTACCCCTTCAGTTTAACATTTAAGCAATAAGACTCTTACAGTAACCACTTTCTGTTTGTAGTATTCTATCATTCATGGAAACATGAAAACAATATTTTATTTACAAAACGTTTTCACAGTTATTAATACGTTTTTGTTAACAGTCTCAACTGGCTTTAAAAGGTATAAAGTTGCCATGACAACGGCAAATACGCAAGATGGCATAGGGCCTGTGCGGACCTATATCGACCTATATCGTGCATTCTCTCAAAAACGTTAGGTTTTAGAGCTTTAAAACGCTGGACCAGTGTGGTCCAAAGGACCATACATGATCTTGATGCCCGCGTCAAAATCTCTAAAACCCAACTCATCCCGTCTCGATCCGCCGACTCTGTCGTCAAAGTTTTGAAACCTTCCAGTTTTTTCATCACTTTTATTTAAGCCCTTGTAAAATTTTAAGAAACAAAATTGGAATTCGTCACTTCTCCGTGAAATTCTATTTCTTTTGATACCTCACCCGTCAAAATCCATCACTCCTGAGAGCCGGAAAAGGGATCTATACTACCGTAATAATATATAGTAGTGATTAATTAATATCAATCTAAAAACTTGTTGGAGAGGTAGATAATACCAAGTAATGATCTATTCTTATATTCTTCAATACTTGAAAATTCGTTTGAATCAAAAAATATCATTCTACTCAAATTATGCTACACCCCAAAAATTGCTGCCCCAGGCAAATGCCTAGTCGGCCTGTGCATAAATTCATCACTGCTGGTATTATTTATGGTATCATTAGTATTAAAGAATACAAATATTAAACAAATACAAATTTGATCTGTTAAACGTATTCTTCAAAAGAAGATTTTTGTTGGATAATTTTATGGTTTATGATTGTATAAAATAGAAATGAAAAAAATATATATATATATGCTGTTCTCTTAGTATGGGATTATTATTTAAGCTATAATCTATTCATTTAAAGTTGGATCCACTCCTTTAAAAATTTGCACCGAATGTGTGTGGCACAAATAATTTTTGTCAAAAATGGATGCTTTTTTATGTCCGCATTTACAAAATTTTCGTCATGTTTCATGTTCGGTACAAATTTTTATAGATGTGAACCGGGCTTTAGATTTGGTAGTATGAAGACATTTCTGCTCGTTATTAATAATTCAACTTTTTGCATAAGCTTCCAGGCTTTAAAATTAAAAAGAAAAAGTTTGTAGTTAGCTCTTTTCTACAATAAATTAAATCAACTGCAGTTGGCCCATTTCAACAACAAACAAACATATACCCTAATTATGGTAAATAGTGGTAAATTCTCAGTTGGTTAAAAAAGATCACAATTCCTTTCAGAAATAAACAATGTAAGTATGTAATATTGATTTGGCAAAAAGGACCATCAGGCCCACTTGCCGGACTTCGTTCCCCCATCCTTGCCAGTAATATTGATGATTCCATCTATAACTTTGTAAAAATGCATTAAAGCATTATTTTTATAATTTATTAGTTTGTTTAGTTTTATTGAAGCGACATGGTTATGGTGCAATTTATAAAAAAGTTAATTTAAAACATCTGTTTTTATTAGCTTTATATTTTGATTGTTTTTGTTCATATTAGTATTAGAAACATTAAGAGATGGTTATTGACTTTATTATTGTCAAGTCCTTCAACCAGTAATTTGCTGAGATATCAGAAACACTTTCTTTATAAATAATATTCTTAAAGATTTGTTTGAATAAATATGGAAATAAATATTTTAATGGTATGCATAAAAAACTTAAGTATAGTATACGAAAGGATGTACAAATAATTTTGAATTTGAAACGATGATATGTATGTAATTAATAGCTACAATTATGGCATTACGTATTGTAAGTACTATTTTTTTTAGTGTTTACTTAGTAATTGTATACTTCTTTTACAGTATATTTATACTTTAGGAGTATATGCATTATTAGGTTGGAAAATTATTTGTCACCCTATTTGTTTAATCTTTTTGTATTAAAATGTGAAAGCTCTATATCCATATGTGTTTTAGGTATTTTATGTATTAGCTGTATTTTTGCATGACAACACCTCATTATTATTTGCTTTATTAAGGTTCTGTTTGTTAGTTATTAAAATGCTCATTTATTAATGTTTTGCTAAAGTAAAATTCTCAATTTGATATAAGTACACTTTGCGTGCATTCAAGGCTATTCTATACAAAGTGAGATTAATACTAATTAATTAAATTAAGTTTAATAAAATAATAAATAAAAAAATAAACTGAACTGTTTATGGGTTAGGAAATTAAAAATCTTTTCTATGGATATAGGTCATGGAGAAGTTTTTTACGTTATAGTTTTTGGTGGCCATCTTGATCTGTAGGATCTATTGGTTTGGTTACTTGAGCAGAGCAGTAAGATGTGTTGATATGAGATTGTGGTTGTAGCTAGCAGGTGAGCATTGGTTTGAATATGGTAAATGAGGCATCACCTTTAATGAAATTCTTGCATACAACAAACATTGGCCATGAAATTTGCTGCATTGATAGTGTTAATGTTTGTTGTGGTAATCTAAAAGTCATTTAAAGTTTTGCAATTCCTTTCAACTTCATAATGCTGATCACTCCACAAAGCCATGTTGTGATATTGCCCCAAGATACATGAAGAGAATGAAGTTATTTCCACCTAAAATAAAGTGGATAATACTACATGCTGAAAATATACAAGCTGGTCATAGTTGATCCATTCTCCACCTGGATGAATGTATCAATCTATACTAGTTATTGAAAAAGTTGCTGTAGAATGGGACCTACGTTGCTTCAGGAAAGATGGCCAGCATAAGAAAACATGGAAAAGGTCTAGGCTTTGAAATCGATAAGTTTAAAACTAATGTATTAAAATTAGGTTTTTGGATCAGAACTTAAAAACAAGTCAAATTGTTAAGTGCAGAATAAGATCTTTCACTTCAGCCAAATTTCAATTCAAGCTATCCATCAAAGTTGTGGATAAGAAAATTACATTTTACCCTGATTCTGTCTTTATCGGCTTTGTCTCAAAACAGAAAATATCAAAACTAGTTGCCGAAAGATATTTTTCAAAACTAGAAAGCAAGGTTATTCTTCTCTTATGTTCCAAAACCATTCAAAATTAAAAGAATACTAATATTTTTTATTTATATTGAATTCCCTCTGAATAAATAAATTAATTTTAGGTGCTGTCCAACTCTTTTTATTCTTTCCATCTACTTGTTCTATTCTGTTGGGTCTTTTTTTACTTTGCTACCGAAAATCACTTTTCAATAAGAACATATGGTTTCATGAGTAAAATAGAATTTATTTTGTTGTTCATCTTTTATTTTATATATCTATTTCAAATAAATAAGTTCAACATTGTCAGCTTTATTTCTTATTGGTGAAAAAACATATACCTATTTATTTCTTTATTTGAAAATAAGATTATAACTATATAACGATAGTTATTAACAAGTATGTAAATAGTGACAAAGAAATCATATGTTTTTATTGAAAAGTGATTTGTTGTAGCAAAATAAAAAAGACCTGTTTTGTTGATTATAAATTAAAATTTAATATAGCTTAATCTGTAATAGTCTTTTAATTTATAATGTTGTTATATTTTATAGGGAAAACAAGGAAAAATGAAAGAGCTCTATGAGCAAGCTGTTGCAGAAAGTGAAAAATCAGGTGTAAAGAAGGAAGGTGGTGAAGAAATTGTCACTGGTAGCGAAAAGGCTAAGACTGTGAGGGAAAGGTAACAACTGTTTTACCTTAAAAACATTTATTTGATTGTAGAATTTGAAAATTTTAATACTTTACCTTTACCAAACAGTGGCAGTTCCTGGATAGGGGAATTCACAAAGGGGATTCACACCATTATTCTTCATAGTAACCAACTCAAAAATAGGACAAAAAATAACCGTCACAAGTGGAGACACCTTCTACATTTTTTTATTTGTCTTCTTCTGTTAATCCTCCTTGCTCACTACATCAGCTGTGCGGGCAGCATCTGAGGTTTTCACATTATAATTTCGCATTTATTAAAAAGTTACTGTAGACAACTGTCATGAATACGAAACTTACGCAAGTTGGACAATTTTTCTCTTTGCAATTTATGTATGATTACTGCTCCATTCCTACAGGTTGTAGTATGATGTTATAAAGCTTCTTCAATAAACAGTCTTTTCGCAAAAAGAATTTTTCAAATCAGACTGGTAGTTTCTGAAATTAGTGCATTCAAACTCTTTAGCTTTATATAACAGTATAGATAAGTCAGATAATAATAATAAAATTAAAATAAAATTTTATTACTTTAAGTTTTTAACTAAATTAATAAAAACTAGTATACCCGAGCGAAGAATCTCGCATTACATACCTTCTAATCCCTAATTCGAAGTATAAGCGATATTAGGGAAACATATTTATTCGTATAAACAATATAATATTATCAAGAAAGTTTATTTAACAAATACATTTGGTGAAGCTACATTGAAGTTACAGTTCATACTTATTAAGTACTTAGAGCTTACCCCACTGGAAAACATCTCTTCAATTTAGCAGTTAGGCAATTAGATCCAGCTATAATATTTTCTATATGTTATATGTTAGGGTTGGACAGATGAAACAATATATAATTTCCCACTCATTAAAAGTGTTTGTAAACAGACTCAAATTGATATAAAGTTGCCATGACAACGGCACGTACGCAAGATGGCACGGAGCCCGCTGCAGACCTATATTGTGCGTTATCTCGAAAACGGTAGGTTTTTAAGCTTTAAAACGCTGGACCAATACGCTCCATAGGAGAAAAGGAATCTATACTACCGTAATAATATATAGTAGTGATGCTTATTACAAAAAATAATTTTGTATTAACTGGCCACTAAATCTGTCCTCAGACCAGCATGTACTGCGTTAATCACCTTGTGCCATATGACAATGGTTGGTTTTAGTTTTAAATACTCGACTGCTGAGTGATAACACTTCGCACAACTTTTTCAAATTAAAGAGGAAGTGTGCTCACTTATTCCTTCTTCTGATTTGATATTATACGTTCTGAGTTCCACACCTGGGGTGATGGTTTGAATTGAATATGATATAAGCTACTTCTTTAAAAAACAAAACAAAAAAAAAAACGAAGTTGGGTGATCACTAAGTTCTTGTCCCCATTAACATGTTCCATATAATGACCAATTAGAACAACTAGTGGAGTAGGTAATAAAACGATTCTTGAAAAATAATGTCTTTTTGCACTTTCTTAAAACTCATGACTCATAGTAATTGTATTTTTGAATAGCATATAAACTACTTGTATTAACAATGTCACACTGAAGGTCAATTTGATGAAAAAGGTTAATTAATATCCACTAATGAAGAAATTGAGAAAATAAATTTTTATAAATTAGTTTTTACTTTAAATTAAAGGAGTTGGAACATTTTTAACTAGATTTTTTAACCCTAAATACACGTAAGGTATTTAATCGATATATAAAATCAAGGTAATAAAATCATATCACATAAAGTAATAAAAAATTTTTTTTTCAAGTGTTGTTCCACATTGCACAACAGTTCGGATTAGCAAGTTTCAGATTCGCAATACTTCACATGTATATACTGCATATGGATTGAAAGATTTATAATTATTGATTCCAAATCATCCCAATTTAATAATGGCAATGCTTTTTAAAGAAGTGACGACTATAATTATTATTAACAATGCTTTGTACGCTTGTAGATAATTAGCTTTTCTTAACTTAATAATTTTGCAATAAGTATTGAACTCTCTATGTGAAAACCAACAATTATAATGGCTGTGGCTGATTCCTGTTGATTTAACAAAAATACTGTATTGTAATCCAGCTTTTCTAATATAAAAATAGATTGTAGGCCATTCTTAGAGCCTCTAGGTAAAAAGAGGCTGGTTTTTTAGAACATTAAAAAATGTTCTTGATTTATCTTTTAATTAATTTTGTTTTTAATCTGTACTTCTGTACATGAAAGATAACCAATAATCAGTTCTATGTGAATTTAAGATGATATTTACAAGAGCAATGGCCCACAAATATTGTAATAGTATTGATTTGTTATATTACTAAAAATAAAACAGATACCTTATCTCCAGTAAAACATGAGAATGCATAGACAATAAACAATATTTAAGGAGATCCAAAGTTTAATATCTGTTGAGAAATCATAGTTTAAAGCTTCTTTCATTTAGTAAAAAAAAAAAAAAAAACGCTACAAATTATTACACAATGGTTTATTATTTCCAAATAGTAATATTTCAAATACATCTGGTCTGTCTATTCACAGGACTTTCCGTATTGCTTTGGTTTACAGTTTAGATAATTAGATTATCTTTCAAATGACAATTTGGAATGTTTTGGGAAAGGAGCATATGCAGGATACTTTATAAAAAATATCTACCAAGGTCAACAAAGAAATTAAGCAGTAGGTACCTGAAATTTGAAGCTTGTCCTAAGTGAGAGAGTCGAACTGAGAGTGTTAAGAAGAAACTTTGTCAATGCAAGTAGGCTGAGAGTGTTAGAGCGTGCAATCAAAGGGTAAAATTGTACAGAGCAAAATATTGGATGTGCACTTCAGTGGGAAAAGAAAAAGAAAATACCAAGAAGTTGAAGAAAGTGCAGAAATAATCCAAGAAAGGATGAAGTTGAGAGATGCGAGGAGGTCAGGAGTCCCATTGATAAGTCAGGAGGCCTAGAGCCACGATGACCTGCAGTGCCGGAGAATTAGTGTACGAAATTCATTATGCTGAATCTCAGCTAATACTGGTCCGATTTAAATGATTTTTTTTATTGATTTTGTAGGGAATATCATCACCTTTCGATTGATCATAACCAAAACCTCCAAAATAATTTTGACGGATGGAATTTTTTTTATTCGATATTTGGATTATACGTATCATGGAATGTAAAACCTCAAATTTTGAAAAACGTTACAACATTTATTTCTTGGTCAATTACAAAGGTCTATTTTATGGTTATAGAAAATATAATAGTTTTAAAGAAGCTGACTCAAAATTAATTTTCAGATTCGAAAAGGGAGACACTGGAGCTGGTGAAGGTGATGGCTCAAAAAAAGCTGTAGAAGAGGATATGGCTGTGTTCGAAGAAGGATTCTCAAAGAAGTCGAGGAATATATTTTTAGAAATGGAGGCTGCTGCTAAATCTAATCCAATTGTTCCTGGACAACACTCACCCGCTCGCTCAGATTCTGTCAGAAGGCCTAGAGAGGTAAAAACAGTACATAAAATCAAATAATAAAAGTGTTTAATTAAAACTATTATTTTTTTATCAAGTAAAGCACTCAGGACTTTATGTTTATTGATTTTTTTTTTTAGTTATACCCGGACTATATTTATTATTATCTTAAAATATGTGTAAATTATTAAAAAAAAAAAAAAAAAGATGATATTGCTTAACTGATTGTATTTGTGCTTTGAAAATCTCATTAAAATATTACAATTGTAAATTTATAAAAAAGTTTTAGTTCCCGTACACTATTTTTGACTTTATTATTATATGTTTACAAGTACAAGTTTTATATTAACTCTGTATATTTTCAAAGGTAGCTAGATTTCCTGTGAGTATTATGTTACAATTCATTATTATTTTTATTCTCATCATCTCTGGTCTCACATTAATGATCTTTTTCATCTTCACAAAAATGCCATATGGATAAAAAGAATTTCATATTAATCTTTTGTAATTAGATGTTTTATAATAGTAATGTTGTGTTAAAGATCCAATTCAGCAACATTTTCATTTATTGCATGAGAGTAGAGATAAAAATCTGAAATTTAGAATAGGTCCCAATATAAAATTATTCAACAATGTTGTAACCAAAACCCACGTGACCCATCAGGTTAAGAAGTTTAGCTGTGGAAGTTTTGCCCCACAAAAAGGCAGAAACCAAAACTAATGCACCGCATTATTTATTTGTACGTTCAGTTTGGCTTTTCAACTGTGTGACAAGTCCTGGCCTCCTCAACTAGCTTCCTCCAAGTGTCTGTTTCTGGCTGCCACCATCCAATCCCTGATGCTGAGCATAGTTTCAGCGTCGCTTGCCACTCCATCAGACCATCGAAGCTTCAGCCTTCCTCTCTGTCTTTGCCCAAAGAGCTGATGTGTCAGCAGCTTCCTTGGCATCTCCTCGTCTCCCATTCGAGCTACATGTCCAGCCAACGTAACCTTTCTGTGGGTAGAACTTGGGCAGCATCGGACTCTATGTAGATATCTAAGAGTTAAAGTTTACTTCTCCATTCATTCCCTATTTTCTTTCCTCCTAGTTTCCTGCAGAGGGCTTTTCTTTCAAAGATTTGAAGCTTCTATTCGCTGTTCTTCAAAAGGGTCCAGGTCTCAGACCTATAGAGAAGTATGAGGGTCTTATATAGATGTGTCTTCATTTATCTGGAGAGATGGTTGCTCACGAGGTTTCTATGAAGTTCAAAGTACCATCGGAGCCAAAACTATCCTATTCTTGATTTCATTTTCAACTGCGTTGTCCTGTGTTATTATCGAACCCAGTTATACAAGCTCGGCTACTTTTTCAAACTTATATGAACCGATGATCACTGCTTCTCCAGACACCATGCATTTGGTTTTTGAGCTATTCACCTTTAATCCTAGTTGCTTTGCTGGCCCAACCAAGACTAGAAATATTTCCGTCATTGCTGTTAGTGATCTACCGACAATATCTATGTCTTCAGCATAGACCTTAAGCTGGTAGAGGTGGTTGTATATCGTTCCTCTTGTCTGAAGGCCAGCCTCCTGAATGGCTTTTTCTTAGCCTAGAATTAAAAAGTAAACAGGCCAAGATGTATCTTTGTTTTATGCCTTTTCCTGTGCTAAATTCTTCAGTCCTGTCGCTGCTGTTCCTGAGCATTGCAAGTTCTTCATTGTAAGCTTGGTGAGCCTAACAAGTTTGGCGGGTATTCCAAAGCTATCTAAGGCTTTGTATAGCTCTTCTCTATTGATGCTGTAGGGGATGATTATAGTACCACATTATAATTATGAAAAACAACTTTCTTGAAAAAGTTAACAGATATTTGTTTTAACTTGTTTGAATGAACATGCTAAGGGTTATGAGAAAAAAAATTGGTTATACCATACAACATTTTATGATAATGTCTTGATTGAACAAATTATATTGTTTATATACATAATTCTGTGGCTTTATATAGCTTAATTTTATGTGAAAATCACCTTTAGAGAAGAATGTATTTGGCTTTATGTTAAGGCATACTATAAACGAGAAGTTTCACAATGTGAAGATGTTGTGCGCAGCAGCGATAAAGTTGAAGATGTTGTAGCAGTACAAACTGCTGATCTCTCCACAAGATTTAAATTTTTTGAAACTTATAAAGAACCCGAAAAACAAAAGAAGGCTTTCAGAATCACTCCTCCAAGAGAAGGACAAGCCAAGGTTTTTTGATAAAGCTTCCTGTTTTGAATTTTTGTGGTGCCGTTTAACAACAATTGCTTTTTTCAAAGTATCTCAATAACCCACAAAATTTTTGTGGCATGACTGTGTAACATGTTTACAATTCAAGAATGCATGGTCTTATGTTTTAATTTAATGAATAATATGATACAATACAGTAGAATTCCAATTATCTGAATCAACTGTGACTGCGTCAGATTCGGATATGTGGAAATTTGGTTAATTGTTTATACCTCAGAATTTAAGAAGAATCAACTGTCAGGTATAAAAAAAAATATTCATGAAATTGAAACTTGTTTAATAAATTAGAAACATTTTTTTTAGAATGTAGAAACATAAAAATAAAGTTACGTTCATAAAGAATCAGAAATGCCTCATATTGAACAGTCCATGCTATTAAAAATATAATAATAGTATTTTATTCCAAATGAAATATGTTGAGGATAGTGTGCTCTACTCATTTAGATAGGTTCAATCAGACCCTGACAATTATTTTCCTTTCTCCAAAATCAATTTGGATAATTAGGATTTGGCTAATTGGAGTTCTACTGTAAATGCTTTATCACTTCTAACTTCTATTAAATTTAAATTATTTGTTTTTATATAAATTAATGAATTTTTCAGCCCTGCCTCCTTGAAATAAATTTGTAAAAAATGGCATGTTAATATCAGTTTCTTTAGCTTTGTTTATTTCATACGCTCACTGCAGAAGACATGAATGTTCATTTAAAATGATTGTTCATGTCCCACAGCACTGAACGTGTTAATACTTATATAATGCCTCATCATGGAAAGATATTTCTTGTCTGTATCAAAATATCTCTTAGTTCAAAATGTTCATTACCACTTTTGCTGTGGTGTGGCCAAGCGAAAATATTTTTCTAGAGCTGACATTTTTTTTCTCAAAATTAGTTTACTTTTACCTTGATATGAACATATATTATGAAGTATTTTATCATTTATTGCATGAATTCAGTTAAATTAACTCGTGCCAAAACATATTTGACATCAGCCTCAGAACAGGAAACTGAATAGGAATTGATCGGATTTTCCCCTGATCAATCTGAAAGAAAGAAGGAGGGTATTGTAATTTAGAAGTATAAGTTTCTAATTAGGGATTGATAAATTATTTGCCACTTCTATAATTTTGTTTTTAATTAAAAATAGTTTCAAATGTAATACATTCATCTTAGGTTCTAAAAACATATAAACATTCAAAAATCAGCAATTTAAAATACAGTTTGGAATTATTATACATTTTAAATTATGTGTGCCAACATACATACTCATACATATTAAATTAAATGTAATATAAATTAATATTATAGAACATTTATGAATTTTGAATTTAATTAAAACTAGAGGTAAAATACATGTTGATACTCACCAAGGTTTAAGTAGATTATATCAAACAGAACAAGTTACATTGGTTTGTTCTCGCACTGAACTAGCAATTGAAATGGAAGAAAGTTTAGGTGTTTAAGGGTAAATGGTATGGTTTTGGGGGAAGGATCGGGGTTTCCCCGGTAATTCCGGTGAGTAATTAGTTTCAACTAATTCTAGTTTCTTTTCTAATTCGTCTTTTAATACTGTTAGCCCCGTTTCACATTTTTCTTGCATAACTGAATTATTTATTTTAATTTGATTTTCTAAATTTAGTTTGAAATTATTATGTTTTTCATCAATTGTAAATTTAAAAGTTACGGTTTTTTGGAAAATAAATAAATAAACTTATTTTCACTTTTTTATATATATATTTGTTTTATATTTGTATGACTCTATTCTCAGGGCGGGTTACTAGACAATCAGGCACAGACACACAGAACTATTACTAATACAAAATATACTAATACGTGAAGCGTCAATAATTCTTATTTTTAGCACTTTCTTCTTTGAAGAATGACGACCGTGGACTATGGGATATAATTAAAGTGTGTTACCAAATGATGTGGATCTTGAATGTGGATGAAGTACTACGGGAGCTCTTAAGATGTCTGCTCCGGTCCCTGGTCCCACAACAATAGCTACTCTCCCTTTGTTGTCCGTTACCCCATCCACAGGTTTCAAAATGGCGAACTTCCATTTTGATTCTCCAATATGAATGGACCATTTATTATTTTCAGAAGTTTTCATTTGATCAAAATCTCTTCAACTTCTTTTTATTTTATTATATTAGATTTATTGTCGAAGTATTGAAAAAATAATGATTTTCACCCACTCGATCATTATGGCAGTGGTTCTGTTGAAGTCTAAAATAGAGCCGCCATTTTTTTAAATGAAGGCGTCTATTTTGGTTCCATCTATGATGACAAACACACTTTTCATTATAACTTATGATGATTTCAGTCAGGATAAATAAATGTTGTATTATTTTCCTGAGAATCCCTATTTCCAAATACTAAATCTAATTTAAGATACCTAAAAACAATTATTTACTACGTACATAAAATCTGAAAAAATGTGTATATTACATTTCTTCCTGCTTCTAGGTAAAAAAAAAATAATGATATTTTGCACGCAAATATTATTATTTATTTTTTTATTTTTTTTTTCATCTTAAATTATACAAGTGAATACTGAAACATTCATACTCCATTCATTCAGTTAAACATTAATTCCCAATTGCCTCTGAGTTACTAATAATTACAATTTTTGATTTCCTTAAATACTAAATTCAAGTTTAATTTTAATCTTCATTTTCTTCTTAATTATTGATTTACATAATTTTTCTGACTTATCTCCAAACAGAATACAATTAAACTATGTACAAACATTTTTTCAAAAACTATACATAAATTATATAAAAGAACAAATTGAGAGAAGACAGTTACAATTTCAATACATACAAACTCATTTTTGTTGAGACCCCAATAAGATGTGGTTCTATTTATCAAAAAACAGGATATTGTGACTAAATGAGAAACATTGTTATGCTAGTCGATTAGGTTTCATTTAACCAAACCAAGGAAAATAGGAATGAGCAAGAGAAGATTGTCCATCAGAAAATGAGTAAAACAAAAATTTAATTGTACCAAAAATTATCACTGTCATAAAAAGATTTACCAGTCACTTAAAATTTATAAAACCATACCGCACTAATTTAAACATGAAAATGTTTTAGTAAGCTGGTGTGAAATAGGCCCCTTGTACTACCATTATTTGGATCAGATAAAAAATGAGTGTTTACCCAACTTCTTTATGGTTTTATATGGTCCTTCAAAAAGTGGTAGGAGTTTCGCATTGACTACTCCTGGTATAGGTACCCTTAACGCCTTCACCAACACCATATCTCCAATCTTGAAATTAGTGATTTTTTTGTTTTTATTATACTTTAATTTATTTGTATCTCCAAATTTCTGAATTTTAGTTTTAATCAAATTCTGTATCTGGTCATGATCTAAATTTAATCCACCTTGGTCATCGCTAAAAATGTGTTCCAAAAACGCAATGGTTTCATTCCAAACATACCCTGCATAAGGTGTTACACCAGTGGTAGTATGGTATGTAGCATTCATAGTGTACTCAATCTGGGGTAGTTTATTTACCCATTTGTTATGTTTGCCATCAAGCATTAGGCCCAAATATTGTAATACATCCCTGTTCGATCTTTCTGAGATGTTGCCTAGGGGGTGTCTGATGGACGTTAAAATGCGGGAAATACTGAAGCTCGATAGAAAATCATTCCATCTATTGGTGGTAAAGCAGGTGGCGTTATCGCTTCAACACTTTAATGGGGTACCGACTTGTTCAATATAATCCAGAATGGATTTTCGAGCCCCAAATACATTGGCTCTTCTGGTTGGGTATAATTTTACGAATTTGGTAAAATTATCAACAACTACAAAAATGTATTTATTGCCATATGATGTTACAAATGGGCCCAAATAATCTATGGATATCAAATCCAATTTTCCTCCTGCTTGAATGCTTTGGTAAGGTGCAATAGAATGTGGACCGATTTTATTGAACTGACAAACTCTACATGATTTTAGGACGTTAGCAATTAATTTTCGCATTTTGTGACAGTTGAACCTCTCTCTAATTATTGAAAAACATTTATTTACTCCAGAATGAGAAAATTTTTCATGTACTAACTTAATCAAGTCAGTCATCCATTCTTTATTTAAATAAATTAAAAATGTATCCCCTAAACGTTTACAAATAAAACCATCTATAATTCTGTAATTATTTGGCTCTTTATCCATCTTAGATTCCGATCTCTGATTTCCTGAAAAATAACTCCTTTTGTTGTTGCCATTCAACGTTGGGTTATTTTCACTATGAATTTGTTGGTTATCGCTGTTGTGATTTTCACCAACTGGACCTCGTTTATAAAACAAATTGTCTTCTCTGGGCGACCGAAGATCGTTGACGATAGAGCGTCTAGGGATCATACTTAAAACAACTCGGATATTGTTTCCACTCGTCTATTAATGCAGACATTAAACACGCATTCGCCGAAATATCTAATAAAAAGACTACATAAAATGTTTTCCTCGAATACCCGGGCAGTAATCATCCGTGTTGAATAATACGTCAAATATTCTGTAGGGCTCATTCTACCAAAGTTTTGATAATCCCCATTTAAAATTCCTAAAAGGTAAGCCTTATAAGTTTTACCCCCAAAATTACAAATAAATTCCGATTCAAAATCTTCTACGCTTTTAAATTTAGTTTCATTTATCAAGTATCCAGCAGTATGCAGACTCTGAAAGGTGGAATTTTATTAATTCCTTGCTCTCTTCCCAGGTCATATAAGAGTTTATTAATAATTTTAACTTTGATATCCATTCATAGGGATCATCTTTCATATTGTCTCTAAAATTTAATTTTTCGAACCGTCCCAAACTCATTATTGATCCTTCAAACCTTTCCCCACAGGCTCTGATATTCCGGCTTTCGTCCACTTTCTGAATTAACCGCTCAATATCACGTTTGTTTTGTATTGTGATTCTAAATTCACAAACAAGTTTTTAGTTTTATCTCCTTCCACGAGACATTCATCAATTTTTTTTGATACTTCAGCATTTTGTGAGGTCAAATTTTCAGTTAAATTAGTTTCAACTAATTCTAGTTTCTTTTCTAATTCGTCTTTTAATACTGTTAGCCCCATTTCACATTTTTCTTGCATAACTGAATTATTTATTTTAATTTGATTTTCTAAATTTAGTTTGAAATTATTATGTTTTTCATCAATTGTAAATTTAAAAGTTACGGTTTTTTGGAAAATAAATAAATAAACTTATTTTCACTTTTTTATATATATATTTGTTTTATATTTGTATGACTCTATTCTCAGGGCGGGTTACTAGACAATCAGGCACAGACACACAGAACTATTACTAATACAAAATATACTAATACGTGAAGCGTCAATAATTCTTATTTTTAGCACTTTCTTCTTTGAAGAATGACGACCGTGGACTATGGGATATAATTAAAGTGTGTTACCAAATGATGTGGATCTTGAATGTGGATGAAGTACTACGGGAGCTCTTAAGATGTCTGCTCCGGTCCCTGGTCCCACAACAATAGCTACTCTCCCTTTGTTGTCCGTTACCCCATCCACAGGTTTCAAATGGCGAACTTCCATTTTGATTCTCCAATATGAATGGACCATTTATTATTTTCAGAAGTTTTCATTTGATCAAAATCTCTTCAACTTCTTTTTATTTTATTATATTAGATTTATTGTCGAAGTATTGAAAATACTAATACTAATTCTCTGATTTAGTGATCTCCCAGTTTTTCCTCTGTATTTGGCTGAACAATCATTGCAATTTAGTTCGTACACTCCACTTTTTTGGAAAGGGTTTATTTTGTCTTTAGTAGAAGGGAAATATAAGGATAAAGCTTTTTCCATTTTAAATTTAGGGTTTAATCCTAGTTTTTCAATTGATTTCCAACTTTTATGGTTATAGGGCCGTAATATGGAATCGAAACATATTGTTTTGGGATGGGTCTGTCTTCGGTGGTTGTAGGATAAATGTCATTAATTGTCTTTTTTGTAGTTTTTTTTTTTTAATGTGATTAATGGTGGTTTTATTGTACACATTATTTTTTGCTTTGGAATGTATTGTTTCAATTTCTTTATTATAATTCTTTTCACTTAACGATACGTTCAAAAGACAATTAATGACATCTATCCAGCAACCCTCAAAAACAGATCATACAATACAATATGTCTTGATTCCATATTACGACCCTATATCCACTGAAGTTGGAAATTAATTAAAAAAACTAGGATTAAACCCTGAATTTAAAATATAAAAAACTTTTCCTATATATACTCCTGTTAATGTGCAATCAGAAGAAAAAAAATGAAATATTGTATATAAGTTGTTTCCTTTAAAATTTTCTTTTAATACGCTATGATCAGTAGATACCAATTAATGAGTTTTAATTTTTGCTCCTTTGCATTATTATTAACAGAGACAAAATTTGTATCCTACTTCCTAATTAGTGTTCTTTTTTTTTTTTTTTCTTTTTTTTTTAATACTGTAGCCCACTGTTCAAATATCTTTCAAAATTAGTGCATTTTTGACCTAATTGAACTAAATTTCCTTTTGCATATTTGAAGATCAATACTTATATTTAAATACTTTGATAAATACAATTTTATTTACAAACATTATTTTTATTGAAAAAACAAAAATGTTAATTTCATAGGCAAATGCCTTGAGAGAAAAAAGAAAAGAACATACATAGCTGCTAACAAATGTTAAAAGATCTTATTAGGTTATGAAACTCTTCAGAATATTATTGGTTTCTTTGTTTCATTTTAACACTTTTTAATCATTATATCTTACGTTTCTGTCGAAATTGTTCTCTTTTACACCTTATTTACGTTTTTCACTATGTGTTAAGTTTAAGTAGTCTTAAAAAATATTAGTCTTTAGTTTATCAAGATGCTTGTGTGCATTCTGAAAACTTATTTTATCTAATTTTTCCATCATGATAAATACTGCCCTGAACTATTTTAACTAATAATACAGTGTTGATTTAACTCTTCTTGTTTCCTTCATAAAATTAAAAAATGGTTGTTCATACTCATAATTGTTTCAGATAAATTATTTAATGTTTCTTTTCTTTTGAATATTGGAAATTACGATTACTGCTAAGCTCATATTGTTCCAAAATAACAGTCATCAAAATAGATGTTGAAAAAGTTATCACATCAAAACTGAATGAAAACATGTTCTTTGTGCTCTTGTGTTCGATTATGCAACAACAACAAATGAATAACTATTTATAGGATTCATCATTTCAATGATTGTACTGAAAATGTATGCCTTGTTTGAAAACTCCTTTTTAACTGATTGATTAAAACATTTAATGATGCTTCTGAAGTTTGCTTTAATATGACTCTTTCGTTCTTTTTGTATTTAACTTTGGAAATCTTTGTGTTTATAGACAGAATCCCCAGAAAGAGAAGTTTACCGTGATCCTGATGTAGTTCGTTGTGATGATAAATTAGAAGAGGAATCGGCAATTAAGAAAAGTCAGACAGCCAGCAGGATGCTTTCTATGTTTAGGCAACTAGAGGAACAAAAGGAGGTTCTTCCAGATGGTAATTATTATTTTTTATTAAACTATCCTTTTGAAATTTTTTATTTTTTTTTTAATTAGCCAAATAGTAAAGAGTATTTATTTTAAACAGGTCCTAAACCAAAAAAATGCTTTACACCTCCTCCTGACTATAAGGGCAGTGAAAGTACAGAGGATGAAAGTGGTGATGAGGAAGAGGAATCTGAAGAAGAAGAGGAAGAGAGTGAAACCGAAGAAGGTGTTGTTAAATCTTCCTACAAAGTTAAAGATGAATTTCTTGAGCAGGTAACTAAACTATGCTTTACTATTTATTTATTTTTATTTTACGATTTGGTTTTAAGGTTTATTATCTTAACCAACACAATATTAGAGAAAGGAATTGTTTTGTAATAGTCTAGACCTTCTTCCAGGCTTTAAAAATAAGAAATAAAATGTTTATTTTATTTATTAAGTTTATTATTATTATTAAGTTTATTTATAGTTTATTATTTTTATACTTTAATTTATGTATATCTGGAAAATCAGGTCAATGGTCTTTTTTTTTTGTCATTTGTCATATTTTCTAGACATCTATTACTCCCCTATCGGTAGTGACCATGGTACAGGGGTAGAACCTACATGACCTATCTCAATTTTCAGAAGTGTAAAAAAAGTTTGCCCTTGCCGCCACGAAACTTCCTTTGTGACCAAAAATCAGTTATTATCTTGATTTTATTAGAAGCAATATTTTATCTCCTATGTGCTGGTGAAAAGCACTCATGTGTTAAATATTGGAATATGGTTTAATTGATCAAAAAGAATCCTCCTATTATTAGTGTTTATTGCATTCAAAATAGGGTACTGTTAGAAATTACCCATGAGATACTACTGTGATCAAAAAGTAAGGTGAATTTGTTTATAAAATGTAAATTCTTTATTTATTCTTCCAAATCAATTTCATCCCCTTCAAAGTAATCTCTGTCCGATAAAACGCGCTTTTTCCAGTCCTCGAAACACTCGGAATAGTCTTTTTTCCGTATAGCCTTCAAGACCTTCGATTTGGTTTTTATCTCCTCAATTGTGTCAAAACGGTGTCTCCTCATTGGCCTTTTGAGTTTGCTGAATAGGCGTGTGGTCAAGCGCCAACTCGAACCAAGTTGGCGCTTGACCACACGCCTCGCTGCCCTGAAGATGGCCTAAAACTTAGGCCGAAACGTAGGCACAATTATATAAGATCGCATTATAGTAGTCTATTTCTTTGACCGCACCCCCCGACCAACTTCTCCCTTTAAATATAAATATACGGTCAACAATAACTCCCTCTATTTTTACATAATATTATAATCACTTGTATTTTCAACACTTAGATGGAAATCGCGAGTCTGCAAAGGAGAGTCTATATCTTCTTATAGTTGATTTACTTCTCGTCCTTCCAGTCAAAATCGTGAAGTTCTATCTTCTAGTTCTCTCTATGTATCACTTTCTATTTTCACCAACCAAAAACAAAACATCCACTCTCCACAAGGTGTAAAATCAGACTGCCCGCCTTTGTGTGGTCTGCTTCCTCTCCCCTCTCTCGTATTACTCTGCATAACGGTTGGTCTGTGCTTATGAAAAGTAGTCCATACTACATCATAAGCATCCCCGCGCACATTTTAAATTTGAAACAGGATAATGTTAACATATGTATATATATATATTAGATTTGTTAATATCACATAATAATTTATTTTGTGGCGAACCTATGGAATGAATCTCGGCCTTCCATTAAGGTGGTATCCTGTAGGATAACTTGCCCTGTCTGCCTTAATTGGAGATGGTATGGATGCCAAACCCCCCAATAGTATCACATACTAGTGAACCCATGATGACTGAGCGCTAGAGTCCCAGAGCACTGGGTTCGATTTCCGCTAATATTTAATATTAGTTAATATATTTTTTTTGTGATCTCCCTAAATGGATCATTACATTTCACTGTTGTTTCCAAGTATCTGTCAGGAGTTAGCAAAAAGGATAGCAAATAGGACCAATAAACCCACTTGCCCAGACCAGTTCCTCCACCGATGCCAGTATTAGAATCATACAATAGTTAGCCAATAACCTGCTTTCCATAATTGTGGCTACAGTTTGTCCTACTCAGCTTTAGATTCATTGTTGCCAAATATATTGTCAATATTTTATTTTATGATGGTGAACATTGTCACTGTTTGATTTTTGATAAGATTTGAGTTGTCTAGATCCTGATTTAATGTAATTTGATTTTCTTTTTCTAATTTTTCAGGCAAGGCATGCTGCTAAAGCTAAAGAATTAGCTGCTAAATTTGAATGTTGGGAGCCTGAAAAGCAGTCAACAAATAATGCTATTAACATGCTCGATTCAGAACATGCCAGCATCGAATCAACAAAATCGCTTAAGGCTCGCTTCGAGTCACTTCAGAACGAACAACCAAGAGAAAAAGCTAGGCCCAAAGTTAACCGATTTGTGGTAATTATTTTATATTATATATATATTCCTGAAATTATATTATTATTTATGTTTCATTGATGAAATAAATTATTTAATTATGTACTAATCATGGCATTGTAAATTTTAAATTAATTTATTTTAACAATATTGACTGTTTCTAGTCTAAAATGAATCAGATTTCAAATGGCTTTGAAAAGAAATTTGAAAGTTAGCTTGTATGTTACAATTTACAATGCCAGATTTTTAGATTGATTGAACAGCTTTGGTAGAAACAGACAGCTTATTTACAAGAATTGTTTGATTTATTGTCTTTGATATTTTGAGGATATTTTCATAGGATGTTTAATACTCAGCTTGATAAAATTTATGAAACTTTCATAAGGATCAAATTATTTTTCAAAATATTGAAATAGAGCAAATATACTGATTAACACTCTTAAAGATTTAATTTTATTTCACTTTTCTGATGTTTGGCTTTGAAAACTTTACTCATTTTTCAACCATACTGGAGGGATGAATAATACTCAATGATTGTATACTGAGAGCATTTATTTATTTCCTGAAGATTTGTGACACATTCTAATAAAAATTCTATTTGGGATTCTTAGAAACAAAAATAAGGATATTGTGAGAGTATCCTCAAAAGACTTTGGTTTTGCTTTATAATTTTTCTAATTTTGTTTTGTATGGCTTCACATATCATGGGCCTTGTAAAAATGCATCATTATTAGTTCTATTAAGCAAGGGGTTCCCAACCTTTTTGTGCCCTAGATATTTTAATTTACTAGAGGCATTATGAGTCAAACCAAATGCAGTCGACTCTTGATAACTCAAACTGTATTAACTCGAGTTATTGGCCATCACAATGTTTTTCTTGAACCCTTGAAAACACCTCCTTTAATAAATAAAAAAGTTAAAAGATTTTTATCTGATCAATGGGCAAAAATTGTATTTCTTCAAGTTGAAGGAACGAACTATTTTGCTTTAAAACTCAAAATTTGATGTCAGAAATAATTATTAAAAACATTATTACCTCTTTTAGTCAATTAGTAAGTAACCTTAATTTCTCTTCCGACCGCGTTAAATCAAAAATGTCATTGTAGGTTGCTATAGTCTTCTATCAATGAGTTGTGGTTATCTAATTGTCATCATTTATTTCTAGTTTTTAATGCAAATCTTATTATTTAGAGAGTGAAATAGAAAATATGTTGAAAATTATCATGTATAAAAACACTATTAAAAAACAAAACAAAGAAGATGAAAGGTCTTGGGTCAGTGTTTGGTAAGGAAGAGTTGTTTCTCAAACAGCATTTATACTAAACTACCTGGTGTAGCCCATCGATTGTGCCCCAAAAGGGTTTCTCGAACCCCTCAGTCGATCCCACCGCTGACATAATAAATAAATTTTCTGCCCACAGCCGGACTTGGATCTGGGCCTGAAAGAAATTAGTGCCTAACCCGCTGAGCTAATCCACTCCTTTAAAAGCTTTATAATATCTATGAATTATAGTAACCATTATAGGAAATACTTTCATGTTTTCGTATTGTATCAGTGATTCTCTCCATTTTAGAGTCCCCTGTCTAGAATAAAAATATTACAATTATAACTGCAAAGGCTCAAAATATGACTATGTTTTGGACATTTTCAGTTAAAGCAGGGACTTGAAATAGTTACTGTGGCAACTGATACAAATTCATCAGAGATTCTGTATTTTCTTGAAATTTGAGTTATTGAGAGATGATTGAATAAATACAGTTTGTTTATTTTTATCATTTACATTTTATGTAAAGTAAAGTGTTTCTTTTCTTTAATTATATAAATTGATGACAAAGAAAACAATTATTTTATTAGCCATTTACAAATTATTTATTCAACGTTTATGTTTCAGTATCGTTATGATATGATGCGCAGTGAAATATATAGATATCTCATTTACTTACATGAATTAATATAAATTAAATAGATGTTTTCCTTTATGGAGAAACAGTTTAAAACAAACACAAAATCAAAATAAAAGGGTTGGGAATCCTTTTACTGAGCAGTTGTGTGCCTCTTTCTAAGCTGGCTGTTTCATCGGCTAAAATTGAATTTACCTAGGCTTAATTAATTTTCCTTTTGCATTTTCACACTCCCTACAACTGCTCCCTTAATATTAAACTTAGTATCATCTGAGATAATAGAACATCTGCAAACATTTTTTTTATGATACACTGAAATTATAATGGAAGGAATCTATTGGCTATATTTCTAAAAACGTTTTCCTTTCTTTCTTTTTTTTTTACTCAATTGTAGGATTTATATTTTAATCCTTTGTTGTTAATGTTTTAAAACTGAGGGTAAGTAATTTCTAAAAAAGACCTTTAAAAAAGTTTTTAGTCATAAATATTTCATTTATTAATCAGTTAGGAACAGTAAATAAGAAAGCTATTAGCTTTCAATTCTTTAGCATTATATGAGTGATTCATTTTCTCGGGCCATTAGGATTTCGCTTCTCCTGTAAAATATTGGTTTTATTCTAATTAATTAAAGGAATTTGAACCAAAAAAATTGTTTTAATGTTTAATTGTTGTTATTATTACTTTTTTTTGGGAGAGGGAGGGAGTGGTGTGGATCAACAGTTTATTATTGACTCTTTAAGGGAGGACTAGCAATCAAAAATTATGAAAAATAAAAAAATCTGAAACTACAGCTCTTACTGAACATATTAATATGTGTTTCATATATTTGTGACAATTAAAACTAATTTAAAAATGCTCACGAATATTTATAAAACAGGGTTTTGAATAAAATTCTCAATTTTTAAATTTTTATACTAATATATATTTTTGAACATAATAAAATACTAAAAATAAAAAATTAATGTTCCTAGCAAGAGCCATCAGGATCCTCAGGGCTTTGGAACATATCTTTAAGTTTTTTTTCTTGCCCAAGAACCTTTTTGCTTCCCTTTAGTAGCCGATAGTAATAGAGAGAGAGAGAGAAAAAAAAATATTATATATATATTATATTATATATATATATATATATATATATATATATATATATATATATATATATATATATATATATATATATATATATACACATTTTTTTTTATTTTTATAAAAACGAATAGACTTTGATTTTGAATCTCGCTCAAATGGCATTAGATGGATAAAAAAAATTGAACTGATAAAGGGTTTTGAAAGATAATCGAATCAATGAACCTGTGCCATGACATGGTGTCTTGGTAGAGATAGATCCCAAATGGCTGTAGTTAAGATGTTGTGCTTGAATTCGACAGCAGTGAATGTGCTGTTCATAAAAGTTTTCAATTTCATTATTCATTTTTTTAGGAATGCTAATTTTGAAAAACTTATAATCTGACATTTCAGATTAATACAGTAAAGTAATCTTATGATGAACACATTATCTTTTGTTACTCCCTACTGTTAGTATTTTTAAAGTTTTTAATAATTATTACCTGTTGCTTAATATGTTTCAAAAACTTGGGTATAGCGTCTTACGTGAAAATTACAAAAATTATGTTCTACAAAAAGATTAAATGAATAATAAGTATTCCTTTTTGACCCTACAAACAATTAGTAATTTTAATCCAACAGGTTTTTCTCTCTAGTAGGTTTCTAGAGATAAAATGTTATATACTATCTGGTAACCACTGTAGTCTAAGCCGCTAATGGTCTCAATTGTGTGGGGTATTACTTTTGTGGCTTCAGATGATATCCAGGGACAATGAAGATTTTTTTTGTTAAACTAAAATCTGTAGATGGGCCAGTGTTTGCTTCCCTTTAAAATGGTTTACTCTGAAATTGAACATAGTCCAATTGGTCTCTCCCTCAATCAAAAACCAGTATGCAATAGTAAATAGTTAAAAGCCTCTAATGTAAAAATAATTTTGTTGCCGTTTAAAATAAAAACGATGAAGTGGGCATTCAAAAGCATGTGTATAACATTCTGCTTTCTATACTTTGGGAAAATATTTGCTATTAATTTAAATAAATACAAGCATTATTTAAAATATTGGTGAAACTATCAAATATGGGTATATGATCCCTAAATCCTTCCTTTTCCTTCTGTAACACACCAAAATTATTTATTCCGCAATTGTTACAGAACGCCAGTTGCTATCGAAGTACTTTTTCTAAAGAATTTATTAAGTTTTATGGTTTATTTATTAAATAATTCATTCAAGAAAAGTACTCAGAGTATAAGTTAAGATTTGCTGATTTTAAGTTTTGGCACATACACGTTTCTTTTCAATTCTTGTTGTCCTAAGAGTACCAAATAGGCAAGTACGATCTATCAAGAAGTTGTGACCTAGGGCTGGGCAAAACCAGCTTTAAATCGTTCTGAAAAAGGAGTGCTTTTGACATATTCTTATTGTTTTTTGTAAAGAATTATCTTATTTATTTTCCTTTCTCTTGCACTTTTCTTGAAAGAATTATCTTATTTCTTTTGCTATTCTTAAGTCTCTCAGCTTTTATTCCCACTCATTTATATTTTTTTTAACCGGTATGCAATGCATTTTTGTACCAGTTGTTGGCAATAGTCTTGAAAATAAACTCTAAAGTTTATTTCTGAAATTTGGATTACTGATAGTTTCATCAAATTTTATTTGTTAAAAAGAAAGTAATTTTAAATAAATAGATGTTTTATGCATGTAGGTGATTCATAAATGTTTGTTTTACATAAAAAGTTTTACTTTTTACCACCTTTCAATGGTTTGAACGCAGAAAAAACTTACTATAATATTGAACAGTTGAAAACATTTGCCTACCAGTTGTTCACTGAAACAATCATTGTTAGATTACAAGAGTGACATAGGAAATTATTTCAGATGTTCACATTGTCCCAGATCCTAAGACACTTGATAATCCCGTTTTTTGTAACTGAGATGATGAATGGTACAATGGTCGGGTTTGGTTTGTGCAGCGCTCTAAGAAGTCTCGTCGGAGGGCTTCGCACTCGATGTATATTACGCAGAACTTAGCCAACATCTCAGCGAGACTGGAGAAACAGAGATGTACTCCTTTTCATCTTTTGTCATCAAACCTTATCCTTCATGTTGTTTACCTTCCTTTTTCCCATTTTCTCCTGTTAATAATCTTCTAATCAGATTGTTGCTTTCCTTGTGTGTTTGTGTTTTGTTGGTTTAATACTCTTCTAATGCTACCTTTTGTTTTTTCCCTATCCTAAGTCAAGTAAATATAAAATTTTAAATACTTTATGTAACCCTGAGTTATTCTAATCTGTGTTTTCGTTACCAATGGTTTTTTTTTATAGAAGAAATAACAATGCTAGCTATGGCTTCCAATTATACATTATGCCCATCTAATACTTTGTTGAAACATCAGAGTATTTAGGTACAATTCTTCTAATGCACTTTATTTATTTAATTCACATAATATTTTTAAATAGAAACTCTTTATTCTGATCAATATTACTAGGGTTTCTGTTTAGCTGGGTTTGTGTCTTCGTGATTTATTGATTTTCTTGCAATTTACCATAATAATTTATATAATCTTAAAATTAACATATATATTTATATTATATGAAAAGATTTATTAAGGCAAAAAAAAAACCTTGAACAATTAAAAAAAAAATCTTGACATTCTAAATAACCATTATCCACACATCAATTAACCAGTTCTACTCATTATTTACTACTAATAAATAATGTCTTAAATTGAAATGCTGGTGATAAGTTTATTTGAACTGTTGAGCAAAAATTATACAAAAGTATTTTCAACCTCCTTGTGCTATGAGGTAGGTTGCTTTAAGTTTCAAATTTTTTTTTGTCCATAGGAAAAGTACTTTTGCTCTGAACACTTTGCACTGATGTTTTTTTTTTCTTATTTATTTATTTGTTATTTTTGATTGTATCCACAGCCATCATATCCTAGACGTAATTCACAGTGAACAATATCTAAGTTCAAAGGTCATGTTAGACCTGGTTACTTCTCTAAATAAAATCTTGACATTCTAAATAACCATTATCCTTACGTCAATTCCACATTCTCAAAGAATTTAACAAATGCCAAAATTGTTGTTTAGCAGAAATTCTATTTATTATTAACTTATTTAACTTATTTATTATTTCTCTTCATCAAACATTTTCCTAGTGTTTTAACTGTTGGACTTTTCTAGCAATTCTTCATACCTTTTTATTTCCTCAAATACTTAAGATGGAGAAAATATTTTAATTGGTCAAAACAATATTTTTTAGATTCTGAGTGAATTAAAATAATCATTTAACTCATAAGATTCAAATGAAATGATGAAATAAATTTTTTTAAAAATAATTCGAGCACGTTACAACCGGGTCACATTATCCGTGTCTGCATCCGAACTTTCCTGAATATTGCCGTACTATCACTATCTGTGCTTACTAATTGCTTTGTATTCAATTCTAAAATTCGTATTCATTGGAATTATTAAAATTATTACTTATTATTTAATTAGATATTATTAGTGCTGTCGACTTCTGGTGGTCTCGGGAAGTTGTAGTAATAATTTAAATTATGGTAAGGGACCAACCTCAACTGAAAAAGATCTTTTGGGGGCTTGTATATCTCTTGAGCGAGCTTAGCAAGCAGAAGTCCACAGCTGTGATTTAATTAAAGCAGTAATAATTGAAATTATGATGAGACCCCGACCTCAACTGAAAAGGATCCATTGAGGTTTTGTTTATCTCTTGAGGGAGTGTAGTGAGCGGATGTCTACAGCACTATTAATTTTAAATAATATATAATTAATACAGTAATAATTTTAATAATTCCAATAAATTCGAATCTTACAATTGAAAAAAAAGCAGTTAGTTAGCACAAATGGTGCTAGGGAGTTCTAGTGCGGCGACCTTCTAGTGCAGACCCTGATAATGTGATGAGATTGTAAAGTTCATAATTCATTTAGGTCATTCAATGATTTAATTCTCATATATAATTTCAAATAAATTTTGCTCAGGTCTAGGACAGAAGATGCTCTGATATTTCAGCTTTCAGTTTTGCAGATAATTCTTCCTGTTTAGATTCTAAAAACATTTGTAAATTAGGAAAGTTCATAAATGTTTTTTTTTCCCACTCGTTTGGCCCCAGATTTTAAGGTTTTTAATTATTGATTCAATCTTTTCTTCCACTCTGAAGATATCCACATAATGCCCTCGCAGACTCAAATTTAGCTTATTAAAATAATGCATATGGAACAAACAAAATGAGCTGTTGTCAAGCTTGTTGAGTACTGCGCTGCACAACAATTCAAAGGTGATAAAAAACAGACGACTACACAATGGCTATGAGACGACTGGGTTGATGCCCTGTTAGCTGTTCCTGTATTATTTACCATAGCTAAAACGACCAGGCTTACAAATCTCACATCCTTGGCGATTGTACAACGACCTATGTGCATATTGACTAACACTTTAATTTTGATAAAACCTTCTGTATCTGAGTTGTGGACATTTAAAGTATGTTCGCTGATATGATTACTTGCCAGAAAAGTGTCTATAAATTACTTGAGATATCTCCTGAGAATATAAATTGATAATTAACACTATCCAGTGTCCTGACAATTAGCAAGTGTTTAGTGTATTCTGATCTTTTTGTGCCAGTAAATGTGATTGTAGTTTCCTAAACATCCCAAGCAAAAAATTGACTTATTCTTTGTTTGTAATGTTTTGTTAAAATACCTAAATGTGCTTAGAGAGTTGCTCCTTTATATGTATTTGTACTAAGGATTGTCTTTCCTATTTTTTCTGTCCTATTGAAGATGAGAGTTTAAGATTTATTTAAAATGCTGAATTTTATCTGTGATACTTTTTGTTGCAATATTTAAGTTGTTAGTTTTAATTGAAAGTTTACGAAAACTTTTTTATTTCTCCAACTCAACCTCCATTGAGCTTTTGAAGATGGCGGTTTTCTTATTAAATTAAATTGTGATGAATAACTCATTCTGAGAATTCTAAGATAGTGGGCTTTCAGCAATTTTGCTATCCTTTGAATGTTTTTTGTGTCATATTCCTAGGTCTTATTTTATTTTAGAATATTTTACTATGAACTGCTCGAATGTGTTTTTGGAGATAAAATGGTTATTTGGTCTTATTAACTTATGGGAGCTTCTTCTATGTTTAAGTTATCTATGTGAATGCAGAATAAGTTATCCAGAATGATATTCTGCAATGAACTTGTTAATTCAATCATTATCTCTCTCATTTTGCTCTACCGAAATTAGGAAGCCTTGTGTCCATGCAGGAAAAAAAAAAATTTATGTCCTCAGAATTTAAAATTTCCATTCGCGTTTTTAAGTTTAAGACATCAAGGAACAAATTTGGTCTTGTGTCTGTCTATAGTCAAATTCATGGGCATAACACCTACTACTTTTAATCAAATTTAGATGAAATTGTTAGGGATTGTGCAGGTTGGTACCTAGATTATATCAAATTCCATCCACTACTTTCATTTGTGTGCACAGAAGTATTTTCCTTGACACATCTATATTTCGAAATCTGCATGTCCGATTTTGCCCAAAAATGGAGAAAATAGGTTCTTAAGGATGCTAATTCCGAATTTGATATAGGAATCGTGACTTTATAGAATGTAGTGCCAAAACAGCTTCAATGATTTTGATGAAACATTCCTATAATCTTCTCCTTTAAACACTTTTAGTTTTACTATATAGCACATTCCCAAGAAAAAGTAGAAAAAATGTAGAAAAAAACACTTCATTCCCGCATCACTCAAAATTTATTTATTTTTTGATGAATCATGTTCATAATCTTTTAAAAGGCAACTAAACTCCCTACAGAACGAAAAAAATAAAACAAGTAATCCAAATTGGACCATTATTAGCAAAGATAGATGAACTTTTGCTTCCTCACTACCGAAGGTAGGGAAGCCTTGTGCTCATGCAGGAATTTAAAAAAATGTATATTCTCAGAATCAATAATTTCCTTTTGCATTTTATGTTTAGACATCAAGGAATAAATATGGTCTCGTGCCTGTCTATATCTGTCAACAAAAGAAAAGAATCTGAATATCTGTCAGTAGTCAAATCAATTTGACGAGCATAACACCTAAAGCCATTAATCCAATTTAGATGAATTGTGCGAGTTGGTACCTTGATGGCCCCATATCAAGTTTATCGAATTCCATCCACTACAAAATTACTGTTTACTTCAAAATATTTCGAAAGTTAATTAAATTCCCTACAAATCAAAAACAAACCACATCCAAATTGGTCCAGTATGAGTATAAAATTCAAAGTGCTATATCTCTGATTTTGAATTTTATACTCATGTAATAAAGTATTCTACACATGTGCCTATAGAAATTGGTTCACCTTAGTTTAGTTTTTTGATAACTCGAAAACTCTAATTCTCCTGGACATTCCAGATGCTCATTTGAAAGATAATTTAAATTTCTACAAAGTCAGATATATTTTTAAAAAAAATCTTAATCGGACTTAGCGAAGATATGTTTAATAATTTTTTTTTTGATTTTTGCCAAAAGTGGTAAGGAAAGTTGTCTGAATGGACACACCAGATATGTTTAAAAGGTTTTTTGATTGCACATGCGCATTTCGATTTACTGTTATTTCTTATGTTACCTTCGATATAGGGATCGTTTATTAGATGATCGAGAGTTTTGGTTCCATTTTTTTAATCAGTTTTTTGGTCGTGCTTGCGTACTTTGATTTACTCTAATTATTGAAGTTGTGTTCAATGTAGGGATCGTATATAAGTTAATCCAGGGTTCTGATTCCATTTTTTTTATTGGATATTTGATTGTGCATGTACATTTTCGAAATATGTCAAGATAAACAATTAAAACATTAAATTAGTTTTTCCTTGCACATTTGTTTTTGCTTATACCAATTGAAATAGTGAGGGAGCTATACTTACCTACTTAGCACACTTTTTTTCATCGTAAGAACACTACCCTAAGAGATATTTGAAAATAGTTATTCTATACTGGTTTTGGCCCTTTAACTTTTGAGACACAATTTTATGTTTACAAAATACTGTAATTTTCATAGATGAACTGAAAATTGGAGGAAACAAATTACAAGAACACTTATTGGTTAATTTGATTCAGAACTTTTAAATGATATTTTATAAACCTTATATTTACCTTATAATTTTTTTTGCTCATATTTTTTTTTCAACACATCTAATAGGTCTTCTTAAGAACTCGATAAGCTTCTTTTTATAATTCTTTTTTATATTATAGTTCAATTTTTTTTTGTATATAGTCTATTTTTGACTGCATTGACTAGTTAACATTTCAGAGAGAGCACATAATATTATTATTATTTTTTTTAGTGTGTTTATGAAACAATTTTTTTATGCTGTCTGCATGATTTTATATGCATTTTATAAAATACAAATATAATTCTTCTTTTTAGTTTAGTATTTTAATTTGAAATGAGCATGTTGCATCAAAATGAGTTTTATTTGTATACCTTTTCTATTTATACTTCTTTTAATTTATTTTTTATTTATCGTTGTTATTTTTGTATGATGCATAAGTTGTGTATACTTGCTTAACCTTAGCACTTCATAAGATTTTCGTGATGCAATGAATTTGCAGTGTCTTGAAATTAAATGATGTATTAACATGAATTAACAACAAGGTGTTTTTATACTGAAGTTTGTTTATGAGTAACATTTTGGAATTTTCATCTTTGCATAAACTGGCTTTTAATTTTGTGAAGTGGTACAGCATGGTATGCATGCCATCAACATTAGCTTCTTCAGGTAAGATTTTATTTCTTTACTAATTAATTAATTAGTTTTATTTCTTTACTAATTAATCATAATACTGCTCATTACTTGTTATTTTTAAACATTTGCTTAGTGAAGTAGGTTTAAAATTTAAAAATAAAATAATTTAACAAGGCATTGTATCAATATTAATAGCTTCAGTAAAACTCTAGTTTTTCTACCCCAACATGGCGGGTGAGTACAAGTATAAGACCTCACTGTGCATAGGATATCATAGGACCTCACTGAACGTACCGAAACCAGTCGAGTGTACCAAACCTGTTATTACTTATTTGTTTTGAGGAGTGAAAAAGTAATCAGTTTCAGGTTATAACCTGATTTGTATTTATGCAAATTTATGTGGAGGCGATAAACATTGAGATCATTAGTGATTATTAAAATTATTGCTGCTTTAATTAGATCATAGCTGTCAATTTCTGCTCACTCCAGAGAATTAAAAACTCCTAATGGATACTTTTCCGTTGAGGTCTGGGCTTACCATATCTTAAATTTACTTATTCAGCAAAATTCGGCTAGTTTCGGCATGCACAGTTAGGCCCTATAATCTAGACTTGTGGCCAGCCGCCGTGTTGGGATAGCAAAACTGAAGTGGTACCATGACTTCTAATGGTTTTCAGTTGTAAAAGTTCCATATATCATAGAAGCATTTGTTTAGTAGATATAGATATTTACATTATATATAGATACTCTTCTTTTCAAAAACATAATTCACAGATATAGGCAGTTTGCTATAATGCAATAGTAAACAATGATTCAGTCTGTCTAGATTGCAATAAAAAAAACAACTTAAAATGCTTATCACAGAAGTTAAATAAATAAAAAATCGAAAGTAAAATGTACCTATACATAAAGAAATACAATAATTAGGAAATTAAATAAACATTGATTAATAACTAATAAAGAAACAAAATCGTTATTTATCATTAGGCGTCATTGGATATTAATAAATTTATAAAGCACAAATTTGCAGTTGTGCAGCTTTTTTACTTCCTAGTTTGCAATAAAGAAGGTATTATAATCGCGAAATTTTTTTTTTCAGATTTCAACGGAAATATCCATTTTGATCATCTCTGAATCAATTTTGACTCATTTAGTTGTTCGTATCTCGTTTAACTCATAAACGGTTAGCTGTAGAAAGTTAAAATTTTGTATTTAGGGTTGTTCTAACATCTACTATAGGTATGCACCTCACTTTTTGGTCACAAAATGATCACCGGAAGTGGTACTTTACTTGAAGGTCTTAATAGATTTTCATAAAAAAATATTTTAAATTTAATTCAATACTTTTTAAATTTGTTGGTATGTATGACTTTTATAGTTATATAAATAACATACTACATTTTAGTTACAATGGGCACACCGCAAGTGATACTTTAATAAAAAGATCATAATAGATTTTCATAAAAAATTACGTTAAAATAGAATGCAAAACTTCTCAACTGTCGGGAATGAGGCTTATATATTAATGTAAATAACATATTAGATTTTGGTTACAATTGGCAAACCAGAAGTGGTGTTTTACTTGAAATTTATAAAGACTTTCTTCAAAAGTTATGTTGAAATATTGAGTCATTTTTGAGAACTCTCCTATCTCCGGAAACTACTAACAAAATTCAGGATCACTTTTTGAGCCACCGATTTGTAGTTTAATTGGTGTACAAGGAAGTCATGTGCAGTCCCCATTAGATATTTTATAATGACTCATTGTCAGAACTGAGTCTAGTCCAACTTTATTTGATTTATGAAGCTTTAAGGCTCTTATAAATATTGTTAGTTGCATGCCATTTATGTTGATGAGTAAATACTGCATGAGCTGTATCTTACAAATATTGCAGTGTGTATACATAAGACTTAACTGTGGTGTGTAAATAAATTATAAATTCATTAAGAAGGTATATAGAGCAGGTTATACAGCAAAAAAAAAAAAAAAAAAAATAGGCATATTGAAAATATTAATTTTACACTTAGATCAAAATTAGATTATTTATTTGAATTTTGCACAGTAGCATAACTACTTACTTTAAAGATTTATCAATCTATTTACACTCAATATATAGATATGTACTAGTTTTTTTGGTTCATGCAACTTCATTTGTCTAATTCAAATTAATGGATAATTACAAAATCTCACTTTTTAAGTCGATACTATTTTGATCAAGGCGTGCAATAAATAAATATTCAATATGCAGATTGAATTATTTATTAAAACCTAATTAACAGAAATGTTTTCTAAATTCATATGTTTATGCATTAAACTTGAAAGCAAATTAAATTTATAAAAATAAAGTTGAAAAATGTTTACATTGTTATTACAGTGAAAATAATATATATATAACATATTTATATAACATAATTTTATTATGTTTCTAAGGTTCATAATCATCATTAAAAAATAAAAAAATACTTCAAATGAAGCATTCTTGAAATTATATCCAATACTTTTGTTCTTTACAATATTTTTGTTGGATAGCCCTGCTCATTTTTTGGTTTTGATTACAAAATATTCAACCTAAAGTTATAATGGTTTTTTAACACCGTTGTAGTTAGATATTGATTTATTTGTAATTTGCGAAATTGAAATCATCAACCATACAAGGCTGTAACATAAAATAGAACTGTAGGAAGAGAGGGAGGAAAGAAAGTAGTAAAATCAATGTAACTGATGTAGAATGCATGAGGTTGAGGAAAATAAGTCTTGTAATTTTACCTCTTTCCTTTCTGCTTTATTCTTCTGAGCAGCTATATGGGGTCTACATTCTATTCTTATGTTGAATTATTTTAACAATCACATGAATACTTTTACTATCTTGTTTCCTTTTAAAACAAGCTAGAAGATGATGTTCTATCAACTTTGTTATGTTATAAATATTTTTCAATAATTGTGTAACAATGTTTGTATTGCTTAAAACAATATTGATGCTCATAATTACTAGTTATTGAAAAGCCGAAAGGGAAAACTTTTAACAGAATGATCATTCTTTGAAAAAAAAAAAATTAAACTTTAAAAAATTGATGATAAAATTTGTACATTTCAAACAGGCGGAAAGTCAATTTTTAATAATATTCATGAAAAATATAGTCATTCACTAAAATTTGTCAACTTTTATCGGTAATATACAAATTTTGTCTTAGTTTATAATATTAGTAAATATTATCATTTCTTTCTTAAATTTTCAAATTTGTTTTGTTTGTTTTTGTTTCAGTGAGCGCCCAGTACTGAAATTAGAGTGGCTCGACTGTTGATATTATATACTTAGTTCACAGAAAATTCAAACATTAAAAAATTATTATGTTAAGTCATTTGTCATGGCACTTTTTAATGGTTAATAATTGTAATATTCAGTGTCAATTGTATAATGTTTTTAGTCTGAAGTATTTGTTATTTTGTAATTTAATTACATGTTTATGAAATAAAGTTTTATTACTATTGCTCTTTGTTTTCTTTAAAATAAATTATTTATTTATTATTTAGTAACAATTACTATGAATTTATTTTCTAAGTATAGCTTGATTTATTCCATCTCTTCCATCTTCAGTAATCATAAAATGTAGGATTAATTAGTGTTTTCACAGGTGACAACAACTTAAAAGGAACTTCTTAAGAACAACAAAAAAATCTAAATTTTTTATTTTATCATTTTTTTTTCTTAATTGGTGGTGATTTATTATTAAATTATTATTATTTTTTTTTTTATTGCTCCACTTAATTCTAGTAATAAGGTGAAATGCTAATCATTTGGTACATTATATTTTGTCACTATTAATCTTTTTCTTGTTTTTAACTATGAATGGATAATAAAATTATTGAAGTAGAGTTTCATCAAAAACTTTATTTTTACTTTTGTTGCTTAACATTTTTTTTTCTTTGTGTTATTGAAGGAATTACCTGCAGCAACATTGTGTGCATACTGTGACAGAAAAGTTTATCCATTGGAAAGAATAGAGACCAATGGAAAGATTTTTCACAAAGGGTGTTTCCGTTGCTCGTATTGCAATTGTATTTTAAGGTAATTATAAAAAATTATTATTTGTTATAAATAGATAATAGATTATAAAAATAGATGAAGTTTATTTACCTGTAGAATGGGCCAATCCATATGAAATGGTCCAAGGGTGGTTGCTTGACGATTTTTAATTTTTAAGTTTGTATATATATCTATCTAGAGATAAAAACAGTTGGGGGATTTTTTTTTTTTTTTTAATTTTTGTGGAATGAATGGATATTTAGCAGGATTCAAGAAGACAACTGACAACATATCAGAATAATATTTATGAATTTGTAGATAGAATTTAAATTTAATATTTTGTTTTTTAGAATTAAGGTATGTATAATTTTATTTTGTTATTTCTCGAATATTTCAGATTATTAAACTGATCCACCTTTTTTTTATAAAATTGAAAAAATTTATTATTTTCATACTTTTTTAGATATCAGTTTCTAAATTCTTTTGGTCATTTGGTCATCAAATTTTTATAATTTTTGAATGTATAATTTTTCTTTCATTATCAATGAATTGATTTTTTCTTATTTTATTTTTTTCTGTCAGTTAATTTTTAACCAACAACTAAACAAGTTGACCTTTATTCAAGATTCAATAGTCACTGAAATTTAAAATAACACTTTTTAAAAAATTATTCAAAAAGCAAATATTTTACCGATATATACGTATATATATATATATATATATATATATATATATATATATATATATATATATATATATATATATATATATATATATATATTGTTATTTCTCGAATATTTCAGATTATTAAACTGATCCACCTTTTTTTATAAAATTGTGAAAAATTATCATTTTCATGCTATTATATATATATAATGAATGGGTATATTATTTCAGCTGCAAAATAAATAAAAAAAAAATGTTTTTGACATGGCAGATTTTCCCTTCTTCCATGGAGCGCCTCAATTGATCTCAAAGTTTCTGAAAAATTTCCAAATCAATGGATTAATACCCTCCTTATAGACATTGTTATCCCACTTAGTGCATTTATAGTTTTGGAAGCCATAAACTATAGATAAACAATATTTTTTGGGCTCCCATCAAACATTTTGCTTTTATGGAAATTATAACTTGAATTGCTATGTTAAAATGTTTATGAAAAAGACATTTTTATTTTTTCTTTATAGACATTGTTTGTATTTTTTATTGTTATTTTTTTTTATTTTATATCAATTTATTACTTTAATAACTTCAATGGTCAGTGTCCCATGAGCTTCAAGTTTGCTTTTTTTTCCTCCCAGGTTGATTGCACCTAGAATCCTGTTTTGTACTGATAGCCCTCAGAAACCTCCATACAACTGGCTCACACACTTTCGGATCTACAATTTAGTCATTTCTACACCCAGTATATACAAATCCTAAGCCAAAGCAATCATACCAACTTATGATGTGATGTGGAGCCTCATTCTCCTGCTTTTAGAATTTGCAGATTATTGACAGCTAATTTCAGATTAAATAAATGCTTATTAAGCTTGCAATGACCAGTATACAGCCCTGTCTGACTTTGTAGGTTATCTTTTGAAGGATTATGATTTTAGTGTAGGGATCCATTAGAAAAGCCTTCAGTTAAGCTGTTTCATAATGTCTTACCAGCAGGATTCGGTTGGCTCTGTTGCTTTGGTTTTACTTTTAGCAAAGCCTTACAACATTAAGACTCAGGTGCACATGAAGAATTTCCAATGCCCTTCCTGCACAATCTATATGCCCTTTCATTACCTGATATTCCAAAATTTCCAGGCACTCACTTAGCTTTGTTATTATTGGGAGAAGGTATTATGGAGAATAAGTTATTTACCAAGTTTGATTATGTTAAATGACTTTTACTCAGGAATTGCTAGCTTGGGCTAGTGTTGGAAACTTTACTAATTGACCATCCCTCGTACATTAATAATTGATATGGAATAAGTTTATTATTTTTTTTTTTTTTTCTAGGATGGATACCTACACTCTAAATAATGGTCATCTTTATTGTCTTCCGCACTTCAAACAATTATTTATTTCTAAAGGAAATTATGATGAAGGATTTGGCACTGATCAACATAAGAGAAAATGGGAACATCCGGTGAATGGAAATACGAGCAGTTGAACGTGATGCCGTTGATGTACTTCTTTCCCTTATATTTGCATATTTAAAATTATAAATATATATTTATACTTTTTTATCATTTACTTGTGCTCTACCAATATGAGCACTATCGGAAAGTATTTATTGGTCTGCATTAGTTTGAAGCCTGAGATGCTTTTAACTATGTGATAATTATATATTGATATAGAAGTGAGAAATAGTTATTATAAAATCTAGTTTAGCATTTGTTATGAATTTACCAAATGTATACTTTATTGTCAGCATAAGAAACCATAATCAAAGTTCTCTTAATGTGCCACCATATTTACCAGTTATTATCAGTTAATTAATATTTATTGTGTATTAATGTGTTATATATACTATTGCAAGTTTTCTTTCATTTTTTTAATGTGCTGATTATTATGTACATGTCATTTTAAAACTATTTTTATATTTTAAATTATCATCTGGGTGGTATCCGATGTTAACAATGAATGAAATTTTGTTGTAAATATGTTTAAGAGTTATTGTAAATACAGCTGATACTGTACAAATAATGCAAAAAATATTGAAATTACTTTAAGGATTCTGGTATTGTTGTTTCCTTGTCTTTTATATAATTATTTTTTTCTTCAGATGTCTATTTTCATATTTTCTGAGCTTTTACATTCTTTATCTAGTGAATGACTAATAATTTGACTACCCTTCTTTTACTATACCTTAGGTTTTAGTTTCCAATTTTTATCTTATAAAATACTATTTACGTTATTATATATGCTGAATATAATTTTTTTTATATATATATACTGTATTTACAGAGTATCTTCATTTCATCATTATTTCCTATGCAAGAAAAAAATTATTTAATGTAAAGTTGATGTTTTTTAATATCATAAATTTTGCAATAAATTAATATTTAAAGTTTTCTTTATTTTTTTTCCTCTCCTCATTCTACCAAAACATTTTTCAAATGTAGTAATTATTTTAAGATCACAGAATCAAGATTGTGAATAAATTTTTCATTATTTACCCTTTTTGATTCTGTTTCACAGATGAGTTCTGATCAACTCTACAAAAGTAACATGGATGAGCCACTTTGTAAATGTATTTTCTTAATTATATTTTAAGAAAAGTTGTATGCATTAAATATTTATAGAAAATAATAGAACTTCAAAGAAATATTAAAGATAAGAAATAGACTAGTGGGTATATTTCTAAAGAATCTTTCATTATTTCTTGTGTATCTTTGATCCGTCTGATTTTTTTTTGGGGTATTCTAAACCGTTATGGAGCTTCTAATGACCAAATATGTCCATTATTATCCTTTATAAACCTCTAAGGTGATGTGACACTGTCATTTCCTTCTTCATCAGACAGCACCTCAAGCACTGACTCGGTGCCTGAATGAATCTCAATATTATCCTCAGATTTAGATGAGCTATTGAGCTATACATGCCTCCTCTTCACCCAAATCATCCCTCTCAAAATCACCTAACTTGGGATCATCTGTATAACAGTATTGATCCATAACTCTTTAAAAACACTAGCATGAGGTCTTCCTATTATTAATAAATTAATATAAGGAGACTACTCAGAACAAGAAATAACAGGATGTGACATCCTCTGTTCAGGCTTTCCTTTAAATCTTTCTGGAGTGAATCATAACCCCTGTTACCTTTTTAGGGCTAAGAATAGTCAGTTCTATATATTTTTTTGATCTTAACCTAGTTCAAAATTCATTAGTCTTATCATTTTTGTTTTTAGTTTCACAATATTAATTACAATTATTGACTCGTTATGCAATATTTTCGATAATACTTGGCTTTATTTTACCATAAATATACTAACCATACAAACACTTTTACTACTCTTTTTGTATGCTCTGTGTGTATTCCATTTGATAATAGTACAATAAATAAAAATGGTTGAAATGCATGCTTGCTCACATACTTTATGAGAATATTAGCAAGCTAGTCTGAGAAAAAATAAATACTAATTTGTTACCTTCCTACTAGTACTAGGTAAGGAAAAGTATTGTAATCGGTCAAAATTTGGATGAGCAGTTATCAATGGATCTATGCATTCCAGAACCCCCTGAGTCGAAAAATCTGTTTTGTCATGTCTATTCTAAAGCTAATTAAATTCTTTACAAAACAAAAAAAGAATCATCTAAATCAGACCATTAAGCAAAGATATAGGGTATTGAGCTTTATACACATCTTTAATGCAGTATTCTGTCTGCGCTCCTTTGGAAACAGACTCACCTTTATTTAATTATTTTAAAACTTGATAACTACACTTCTCCTGGAACAATCTAGATGCTTATTTGAAATTTATACAAAGCTAAACATAAAAAATAAAAATATTAATCAGATTAATATTAGCGAAGATACAGCTAACAATTTTTATTTTGGGCAATTACCCAAAGCGGTAAGGTAAGCCGTGTGAGTGAACACACCACATAATTTTTTGTAAATGTAAATGTTTGTGCTTATTTCAAAATAAATTAATTATATTTCAATTGATGTAATAAAAATAAGGAAACAGGAAGTGGTGCGAAAATAATCTTTAGATTCAATTGTGTGCAAGCACTATTGAATCTAAATCAAATCAAAAACATTTTTGAATGATTACCATACTCCCTCCCTCTAGGTTGTTGAGGATTAAAAATAAATTATGTATAAAATGTTAAACCTGAGTTAATGTTAACTAAGTCTGTCTATCTATGGAAGTACTTTATATATCTATTTGTAGTTTATAACTGATTATAATGGATGCTGTGGTGGCCACTGAACAACGAAGGAGAAGTGGCAGTCAAGACGGGAGAATGTCTTCTTTCTTCTAGCTTCATCCCCACTCCTTTGTATCCGAGGCGTTTCTATACAATCTCTACTCTTATCATTGAATTCTTAGTTCAAATCACTCATCTTTTTTTTACAAGTTTGTTGATTGTTGATTAAAGTCTTATCGGTGTGTGAGGGTATCAGTGTTTCATCATTATGTTTAAAAATTAAATTAAAAACACTAATGCGTTGATGCGTGGCATTTGGATGTAATACAATGTAATATAAGGTTTTTAATTTTAAAAGAGAAGATTTTTGGTTTGAAAACTTTAACATTGACATTTTTTTTTAAATGTATGTACAATTTAGTAGAAACTTCAATACTGGGCAGAAAATATTGTACATCTTATGCTTTGTTTGAACCAAATATTTTTTAAAACCAAGGAGCTAAAGACTCTAACGAAAACCTCTGTAAAATGCAAAATAGGCTGAAACATCAATACAAAATGGGCGCTCAAAAACAAACTGAACATCTAAAAAATTAATGAATATCTCTCTGAATATAGTACAAGCAAAAATATAGTGTACATAAATACATATAAGTAATATGCATATAATTTATTTATTTATAAATAAGTAAAAATAAATAAATTTTGCCAGAAACCCTCTACTATTCTATAAGTACTTATTAATTTATTCTCGTCACTGTCGTGAAAGCTACTCACGATCTTCATCTAATATTGATTCTTCATCTTTATATATAAAAGAATCTTTCAATTTAAAATTAAATTGTGAACTAATCTTCCTTTATTACTTATTGTTTATTCATGTAATTTTTTTTCTAACTGATATTCAGAGTCTTCTTACTCTGTTAGGTTAATATGTTGGTCCTCCCAGTCTTCTATTAATTCATATATCATTTATAAAAATGTATTGTCATGTTTCCTGATCCACTGTCACCTTGGAATATAATGTGTTATTGACAGTGCTGCCAGATCAGTCCTGTATTTCTCCCCTAAAACTCTAAATTTTCCCATATATGCACTAACTTTAACCCTAACCTTATCTAAATTTTCCTCAAAATCCACCAACTTTAACCCTAAACTTATCTAAATTTCCTCTAAATCCATCAACATACCCTCAATGTTTAATTCTTATTTTTCTATTAGTGAATAATTAATAGTTAACCTTAAAAATTATATGAAGTAATGAGATGGTCTGGAAGGTGGTCAAAAGAATGAAATTTGTTTGCTTGATTAGACCTTCATTTAGTCTATAAAAATAGACTTTTAAATAGTAAAAACTATTTATTAGAAACCAACGTTTCGATCCAGTTTGCAGGTCTTCATCAGGACTAAATAAAGAAGATACAAAAATAGATTTTAGATGATTTTTCCACCCCTTCTTTCGCCTCCCCTCCCCAATAAAAAATTCAACTGTTTTATAATTCTATTAGGTTATAACATTAAACAATGATATATATCATTCACTGGATATATCATTATTTTATTTTTATTTTTTATTAGCCCTGATGAAGACCTGCAATGTGGGTCGAAACATTGGTTTCTAATAAATAGTTTTTACTATTTATGATCCATTCTTTTTGACCTCCTCCGAGACTATCTCATAACTAGAGGTAAGCTTAATTTTGCCACCCCTTCTTTGGTCTCCTCTCCCCAATAATAAATTCAACTTTTTTATAATTGTATTAGGTTATAATATTAAAACATTTTATGGACTAAATTAAGGTCTAATCAAACAAACAAAAATACAAAAAATAGAATATTAAAACGAATATGTACAAATTTCACTTTCCGATATTTTCTTTTGCAGCAAAAATGCTTAAGATCTCTTCATAGTTTATGGAAGTAGCTCGTTTGCGCTCTATGGAGATTATACTGAGTTTTGTTGAGCAATCATGCTCCGCAAATAACTTTTAATTAGTTTCAGCTTGCTGAAACTCCTTTCAACAAAAGAAACAGAAACTGGAGTGGTAAGGAATATTCTTAAGGCTGTAGTAAGGTCAGCATGTACCTCTTCCAGTTAGGTCTTTTACAGAGGTATTTGCCGATCCGGCTGCTTTGGTCTTTTAGCCAACTTCCATTAATGAATTTGGATATCTCTCAAATAACTAAACATGGAGCTGGTACCTACTAGCTGCAACAGTAATCGGGGTTGTATAGAAACAAAACGAAATCGAAAACAAGCCGATAACACCTGATTTTTCCCAATCCCTCTCCATAAAATTAATAGGTACAGGGTTTTGTACCTAAACTATGATCTATATTCTGCTTATACATAATTTTCAAAATAGTTTGTCACACGAAATGTTGAGAATTTACTAATGTGAAGTCATTTTTAAAAATATATATAGGAAAAGATGATAATATCATCCCTACCATGCCCAAGTATCGAATGTGTAAAATGTGGTTTTCATATTCATTTCAAATATACGGGTTTCATATTCGTCACTTTGAAACGCACTAGTTAAGGCACCCATTCATTGTACGCAGTCTTGAATTCCGCATCCTCAAGTGATGACTCCTTGTTTCTTTTGGTAGTTAGGGTTTAAATACTTTGCCACAATACGTGCCTCGGCTAATGCGTTTCAAAGTGACGAATATGAAAATCACATTTTTTCGCATTCGATAACTGGACATGGTAAGGACGATGTGGAACCCCATTTTGTTTTTGACTTACCAGTGCTATAAATAAATTTCAGTGGCTATTACTATCTTTATATATTAGTCATACACTATCAATTTCCCATTTGCGCTCCTCCAACCACCAAATGAGCAAAATCCAATTTTATTAAAAAAGTGAAATTGATACCTCTGACTTGAGGTGCGGGTAATATGGCCCCACCCTTTAGTGTTTTTTTTTCCGATGGTGGATGTGTGAAATATTTGCGCATTTTAGTCACGGTTGCAGTTATAACTAAGAACAGTTTGTATTTTTGGGCCAGCCTTTCGATTAATATTTTTTTCTTGGTACGATTTTATATTCGGGATTAGTCACTTCGCACAAAAAAAGGTGTCATGCGAAAAATTTCTAATAAATAACAACACTTTCTCTGTAGGTCACGTCATGATAATAAAGAACAAATCATGTAGAGTAAGCTCATAGTGAATAACCGGAGACCTCACAATGAGATGTCCACACTATGAAACAGTGCAAATTGTCTTGTTTTCTCGTTTCTTCCATTTCAAACAGTGAATATTGAAGTATCTCTTCCTGATTGCACTTGATTTACATAGATTGAGATCTATGACAATTATTATTATTAAAATTTAGAGGATCGCTTTAAAATTGTGCGTAAACTTAATTAAAAAATGATTTAAAAAAAAAAAATCCCTCGAAATGCCACCACCTAAATTCTGTCACCCGGGACAAGTGCCCCCTTTGTCTCTCCCCAGATCCAGCCCTGAATTCGAATTCTGAATGTAACAATAATTAATTGTGTACTATACGATTGCATATAAATGCTTCGTGGAATTTTCATACATTGGAAACCAAAACACCTTTTGCCGAACTTGTTCAAATCTAGACATTTCAATGAAATACATAATTAATTTTTCATTGGTTGCATCTGGTATTTCCTTATTTAATCTTATGAAATCTCCAGTTGCGAAAAAGGATGAAGTTTAAAAAATGTATTTTACAATTATTTTAATTTTTAAGTATTATTTAGCTATAAAACAATTCTGTATTATAATTTGTTTTCAGTTTAATTCTATTTTTTCTTATTTACATTACAAATTATAATTATAATTGTTCATCACAGCAGTTAGACAATGATTATAGCCTTTTATTGATTTTTTGCACGTTCCTGAGATTTATAGTGCATATTCCTTCAGGTTTCGCTGCATATTTGAGGACTTTTTATTGCATATTATATGGCATATTTTAACCTTTATTGCTGCATATAAATCCGGTCTTTAGTCATCACTGTATCTCAGAAACGACAATGTCTATGAAGCTCAAATTTCTAATGTTGGTTCCCCTTATGCTCTAGATGAGCAATAAGGCTGATTTTGAAAAAGTTCGTAATCTAAGTGGAAGAAAACAAATTATTTCTAAAGCCTAAAAAAAAAATTAATTTTTCGAATAACTCGAAAACTATAGGTATTCATTTTAAAAATAATTAAATTCTATTCAAAACAATAAAAACAAATCATCTAACCCAGGGCAATATTATCAAAAATACTAGATATGTGAAAAAACATATATAAAATCATATTGGACATTGTATCCATGTTTTCAGTGCTGGTTCCCACGGAAACCCTATTAACCCTATAATAATTCAGAAACTATACATTTCACATACACACACAGATGGTCTTTAAAAGGAAGTTAATTAAATCTATCCGTTTAATTTAAACTTACTCACTGACTGATTTAGTAATCACTGTATCTCGAAAAATTCAATATTTTTTTTAATGGTGGCTCCACGTATGTTGTAGATGTGCAGCAAAGCGTGATTTTAAAAAATCTTACTCTCAATGATTAAAAAAAAATTCTGAAACATAAGAATACTTATTTCTAAAACCTACAAAGCATGGGTTTTTCACTTTTGACAGGCGGAAATCTTCATCAACAAATGGGAAAATCGTAGTTACGACGGTATAAAACAATTACCTATGTTTTGGTTAATATCCACGCCAAGATAGAGATAGAAAGGCTTAACTTTTTAAGATTCAACCAGAGCGAGGTGCGAGCGGATAACTATAATAGCGGATAACATCTTAAAGATGTCATGTGTAACGGGATTGCATGATAACGTTTCGGATATTGGAAAGCTGTTTGTGTTGTCATCCTGATTTATTGGTCGGCCCCATTATATGCATGAGAAAACTTAAGACGCCATGACATAAGTACATCACTATGATCGTCCTGATTTGTTTATCACCTTTACAAGTAATCCAAAATGTTCTGAAATTGGAGATGCCTTGAAAGCTCTGTAATAAAATGTCCAAAATGACCATATTTCGCGGTTTTTTATTTTTTCCAAAAAATTGTTAACTGACTTCAGTCGTTTAAAACTCATTTCTCCGTATTTTTAAACGTTATTACGTGCTATTTTTTACTTTATTTAAAAAAAAAAAATGTTCACATCTTAAACGTGTAAAAACCAATTTTCGGCAACTTTATGAATTTTTTTCGCCATGTTTCTGCTCGCCGATTTTATCTAAAATATATAAACTTTTTTCTCATAATTTTCCCGTTGAGAAAGTTTTGTGAAAATTTATATAAACAAATAAACAATCGCGCCTGTACTGAGAGCCGTTTTCGAGATTATAAAAAAAAAGTGCAAAATCAATGATATAAAGCGACACTTCTGGTTATTCTATTTTGAAAAAGCTATAACTTCACAGGCATATACCTTAAATACGTAATTTCATTTTCGTACAACGTTCTATTTTCGAGCTTGACTGTTCACATACACACTCACAGACCATTTTGCGGGACTTGGTTATTTGAACTCAGGGTGGATTAAAACGTTTTTCATAATTTTATATATCCTTTTAGCAATTTAAATTAAAATTTCCATATAATTTTGTCGTTGCTAAATACGTGCCAGAGACAATTTTAGTAATTACGTAATACTTGATTAAAAAACTATTGATTGGCAAAACTATTGATTTATAAATTGGTTTAACTTACTGGTAAAACGCATTGGTTTAAGGCCAAAACTTAATTAAATGATAATGAAAATAAAATAAAGGAAAGGAGGCGGGTTAAAAATCGTAGAATAATGAAAATTGGCAGAAACATATTAGTAATATATCGTAATTTAATACGGAAAATTAATCTGTATAAGGGGAGTTGTCACGGAGGAAAAAAAAATCAGTGCTATTGAGGCCTTTGGGCATCGAAATGAATAAATAAAATAAAATATATAACTGAACAAGAGTAGAAATAAATATTAATAATATTGAAAATAATGGAAATAAGAAAAGAAAATTAGGAATGTGGGGATGGATAAAAGTTAGTTTTTTTTTTAATAAATTGCATGTTCGTTATTTTATTATAGCATGTATTATATGGATCATTCTACTAGAAAGCGACAATTTGGTTTCCCTCAGATCTCAACTGTCCAAAACATCAGCCAGCTGTTCGTTCCAGCAGCTACACGACGTCAGCATGCAATCTCTCGTTGAGGGTTTACACGTTTACTGTTGGAAAATAATTCTTTTCCTTCTTTTTAGCTTGGTAGAGCGCATAGAATAGTTTCAATTTCTATATAAACTTTTATGAAGGAGATAAAAAATGAGATAAATTCTATCATTCATAACAACAATGCTTAGAATCATTAAGAAAAGTTACTTTGTAAGATAATAGAAGAATGATAATTAGATTCAGGAATTTGTGCAGTAAAAAAATTGTAAAAAGTGCAATGAAAATGCCAAAACGTGCAAAAAATGTGCAATTAAAAATAAAATTATGACATTTACGTCGTTTATGCTTAAAAAAAAAAAATCTACATCTTTTGTTTTCTTTCATTAATTACTATTTTTTTTAATAAATTAGTTAGGTTGGAGTATTGTTATTTAAAATGTGGAAAGCTCACGAGCTCTTATTAGGGAATTTTGCTACTTTTCGCACGATCATACTTGATTCACTATGGCAACTCATTTGGGTGTTTTTTATTATCAAAATATAATTTTTTTAATAATGTATCCCCTGGTAAAGTGAGACAATCCTAAATTTCTGTAGATATATCGATAACTCAATCCTTGTCGAAAAAGTTGAACCATTCATCTTTGCCGGTAGAACTTAACTCTTTGGATTTACGATCCTTTTGGTGGATTGTCTTTCAATTCTGATCATTTTTTCCATTTTGGATTCATATTTGAATAAGATATAATTAATTAAATGAAAACCATGAGCAGATAACTAACTGACTAGTTAATATCATAAGATGAATAATTTTTTTTCTCGACCAATTTCCGATATTTGTTTGTAATTAGGTTATACGGATTTTTAATTACCATCAATCATAAAAATTTATATGGGACATTGTTTGTTATCATATCCACTAATTAATTTATTTTCAATAGTTTATTGAACGTATTTTAGTCCGAATTATTGTGAGTATAATTACACAATATACATTTTGCCAACTACAGACTGAGTGCAGCATTGTAGGACATAAAAGGATATGAATGGATAGGTAAAAATTAACTGGCTTTCCTCTAATCTAAAAATAACTAAACAAACTTCAATTTTCAGTTTCAGTTCCAGAATTTTCCAGAAAATTTAATTATATTTAATGTGTTATAAACTGTAATGTATTGCTTCGTGAATCTGTCCTATGCAATTTTGGTTCAATGTTTATATTTTCAAGCAATTTAAAAATATTTTTTTAATTACGGCTAATTGTGCAATTTAATGCAGTAAAAATATAAAACGTGAAATTTACTCAAAATTGTTTAAAATGTGCAATTTCGTGCAAAATAAAACTTACATATGTTAATCCGGATGCCTTAATTTGTGGAAATAACTTGTCCCCGATTGATTTCAAGCAACCAAAAAAAAAAAAAAGTGTAATTGCACGAGAATCCGGACGCTAGTTATAACTATACGTACAAATAAGGTATTATAATATAAAAAATATGGTCTATGAGCAGCAATTTTTCTTGTACTTATGAAATAAAATGTTCAAGCCGTGGTTATATTTCAGTGATAATGTTGAGATGCAGCAGTAGTCCTTAAAGTAGTAAATTAAAATCAGATTGATGATGCTTGAAACCAATGTGTAATTGCCATATTTTTTGGTTTATTATTTTCGATAGAGAATTTTTGTAATCGCACAAGAATAAAAACAATTTTAACATCTCTCCTTCTCACAATTTTAAGTTTTATATTTCTGCATACGTAGAATTCCAAAATCGAATAAAATAAATCCATTCGTTTGCAGTCCGTTGTCCATTTGTGTGTTTGATGGTTCTGATTCCTTTTTTTAAATCTTATTTTCGATCGCGCATGCGCATTTTGATTTACTGTTATTGTTTAAGTATTCTTCGCTTATGTATCCTAAAGAAATGGCAGGGAAGGTTTTAACTCGGAGTGAATCGAGAGTTGCGCTCTCATTGCAACTCGGTATATCTTTAGAAATTCGGTATACTTTTGGTTTTCCGCGGAATCCGATTGTTATAAGCACTGGCCGGCAGTTGATTGCTGTAGATTACACGGAGTCAACGTGAAATCATCTAGTCTCAATCGCGATTGCATTGCTAGTCTCGAACAGTAAGTAATTTATCAATTTACTGAAAAGGTCAGTGATGAGGTTGATATAGATGTTCTTTGTCTTATTTTCACGAAGTACATTTTGAAATAATATTCGAAACAATTTTTGAATTGTTTATTATTGAATTATTGAAACAATATTCGAAAAACAACTTCGAAATTCAAGGTCTAGTTTTACTCTAAGGGTGCCAAGGAATGTTTAAAAGTGAAATAAATGTTCTATCATAATAATTATTATTATCTCCACCGTCATCCCACTGTCCATTGCGTCATCCTTCTTCCATCAATTACGAGGGATGATTGGACAATCGCGATTGAGACTAGATGATTCCACGTTGACAAGGCGTAAACTACAGGAACGAACTGTCGTCGGTGCTTTCAACATTATTATTCTTAATTTTCAACAGCATTACTCTTAAGCGCTTATGCTGGGAACGTTAACATTCCAGAGTTAGATAAAATTTGGTCATTTGTTTATAAAAACCTCCGCTCAATGGAGGTTGCTGATTTGACAATATGATTTTATCATTTTGATTCTTCTACAGGGGCGCTGTGATATCTTTTCATGTGATAATATCTTTTCCCATTTTTTTTTTTATTTCGTCTGTTGGATCTGGTGTGTAATTATCATCTTGCTTAACAACCGGTCTGGGAAGTATTTCATGTAATTTTAACATCAATTCAAGGTGTTCATTATATTTTATTTTACAATAAAAGTTGTAAGCATAAATAACTTACGAGTTTATTTATGTTTACCATATTATAAAAAAAATAAAAACACTTCGGCCATCGTCTTGTCTGTCTTCCACAATTCATATTTTGGCGCATTTGATCGAATGTATCAACCGCACCCTTTGTTTCATTATTGATATGTATAATTCTCTAACTGGAGCTTATTTCACGATATGTACATCTACAACAAAAAATATAGGTGTTCTTGTAACGTGGCTTATTGAAAAAATATCACCGAAGGAATTAGGTTTTCCAAACTTGAGAGACGCTCAATTGGGACACATAAATTTGAATACTACGACGGTTCGGTAACAGATAATGCGTATATAGATCTAATCTAAAATAGTAGGCTATTCGGGATATTATTTTTTAGAAAAGATAAATGACAATTTAATCGAGTTGTACCATCGATCAGGCGCGATAAGGATGGACGACGAAGATGACGAGTACGATGGGGAAATAAGATTTGGTCGTAAAACAATAGTATCGTCATTCCCTAGAAACAACGTCATTCATCATCCAAGACGTTTTCATTAATTTTTTCCACCAAAATAAATGCCCTTCTTGTTTGAAAGGGGTATGAATGCTCATTTTTGATGATTGGATGAGCATACCTAATTTTTTTTCATACAGTTGGAGCATTTTTAATTTTTTGAAAACTCAGATTCAAAATTGTCGCTTTCTGGTAGAATGTTCCATATATTATTTTATATCGGCGTCGGTTTTTGAAAAAAGGCGTTACCGCCATTTAGCAAACTTTACCGGAAACACATGAAACGATTTTTCCACAAATAACAATAATTTGTTTTTAAATTTTATTCTTTATTATATGAAGTAGGAGTTTATTAACCTGGCATAACCTTAACCAGTGCTAGAATCCTTTAAAATATATTGTAATTACAATATATTTTAAAGGATTCTAGCACTGGTTAAGGCCAGAGTAACGACTGAAAGTCCTAAGTGTTTGGTGCTTACGTCATCAATATTGGATTTTTAGACCATTTCCAATTTTTTTTCTCGGTATATCGTGAGCGGGAATCGATAGAGGTGGTGTTTACGTCCCAAAATCAATTGAAACCTAAATTTCGAATTTTTGGCGCTTAAGCCTTTTTCAAGAAACGACGTCGATATAATTCATAATATTTCCTTCACTCTTTTCGCATTATTTTTCGTTATTTACAATATATATTATCATATTTTTCTTTATACTTCATATTTTGTTTTTATCATAGTTGTAATATCTGTTTTATTACTATATTTTATTATTGTTACTGTTACTGTCTCTGCTGCTATCTTGTTTTTTCTTTTTCCTGATGATAATGTAAAACTTAAGTCGAAACTTTGGCATGCAATAAAATAAATTACACTTATTTGTGTGTTCTTCATTGACCGCATTTCCCGACCAACTTCTTTATACAAATAACCAATATATTGTTTTGGGAAAGTTTCGGAATACAAATGAATTTAAAAAAAAAATATATATATAACGAATGAAATCGGTAGTGATAATAATGAAGTAAAGTAATAATTTAGAAAAGGAACTCAAGTTTTCAAGGTATGAGAGAGTTAGATGAGGATATCGAAAACGAAAGCGCAGCGAAAGTACACCAGTGTGGACCTATCTTTGAGATTTGTATTTGTATTAATTTACTCTTTAAATATTGGGTTAAAAAGTACAGATGTATATATTATATTTTATATTTTTTTAAATAATCAGCTAAAAGAGTTTTATAAGCCGTACAATTTCGTAATGCATCCTTCCATTTATTGTTGTGTATTTTGGTTAATCCATGGCAGATAGCTGGCTACAGCTGTGAAAACAGATGGCGTTCCCGCTTCACAGGGAGTGACTCCAAGACTCACGACCCCTATCAATGTCCATCTATTGTCTGCTTCGAAAATGGCTAATGGTCCTCCGCTGTCACCCTAAGGTCAACAAGAAGAAGACATTTCATAATTAAATGATATCCTTATATATTGATATTTAATTGTGTAACTTTTAGCGTAAGATCTTGAACCTGAAATCTATATTTCTGGTTTTTGTTCAGAAAAAAATACCACGAAGATGATCATTAAATTCAATTGTAGGTGAAAATAAGAAAAGAATACAAACTTATATTATTAATGTTTTTGTAATTATTATATTAAAATGATTGGCTTCACTTGCATTGCAAACATTTGATGAAGAGAAATCCGTGCACATATGTCCATTAGTTATTGCTAATGCAAAGTTCGTCATATAAAATGCATTGCATCTCTTTTCAGGCATAATTTTGACATTCGCATATTGAAGGAAGTTGTGGAGAGCCGGCTCATCTGTAGAAAGGCAAAATTAATTATTTAATGCATTAAGATTGTTATGTTATATTTCCAAATTATCTCCTCTTACCGTCTCTTGTCTTACCCCAACCAGAAACAACGGCTGATACACCACTAAGTGTTCTGCTATTTTGGCTTTCATTTGGCAGTCTTATAGGTTGGATATTTTCTAAGAAAATAATAACATATCAATATAATTTATTGATAAAATAATTATTATTATACAATTCATAGAGATTTCAATTAAATTTTGTTCATATAATTATCAGCACAGTAATGGAAACCCATGATCACATATTTTATTTTCTTCTGGAAATTTTTCACTAATAAAACCTTCAAACTTCTAATAACTTTTTTTATCACATAACGTTTCGGACTATTTCAAAATATCTCATATTTCATTCCTGTATTGTCTATTTCATTCTAATAAGATACCCTCAATGCACAGTGCTACATCACTAGCATCATTGTTAATTCAGAAAAGTTATTTTTCTGTTTATGGTCAATTAGGTATTTTATTTTTATACATGACAATGAAATAACAAGTTCATACCCGTTGAAGCGAGTTGGTCCCGAAAGCTTATTAGCGTATGAAAGGGTGGGTTGAGTAAGAGGGAAGGATAAAATGTATACATATATTGTAAAAGTCCTTCGAGAGGTTCTAATTTCAAAAATAGTCGGTTCTGATATTGATATAGGCTTAGATAGATCCTGGCTAGTTATTAAATCGGTTATTAACTGAATAAATATTCTTCAGTTGTATGCATCAGGTATTTCAGGCATCGGAGGTAATCCAGTTTCTCTGTATTGTGACACATGAAAAATGGAATGGAAAATAGCATTATTATATGCTGTTCTCAATACAAACAAACGCTCCTAATATTGTCAAGCCTAAAAATAGGAAATCTTGAACTCATTTTGCTTTGTTTCGCAAAACTTTTATAAAATATTATTAAGACTTCTAGCACTGTTATGGCCAGAGTGACTACTGTATTTGGAGCTTACGTCGTCAATAGTCGAATTTTAGACCATTTCCGATTTTTTTTTGGATATATCGTGAGCGGGAATCGATGGAGGTGTCGTTCCGTCCCACAATAAATTAAAACCTGAATTATCTATTTGGAGCTTAAGCCTTTTCCAAAAAAACGATATATATATATATATATATATATATATATATATATATATATATATATATATATATATATATTCATGCAATCAAACTCAAGGTTTGCTTTTGTTGTTCAGTATAGTTTAGATACCTGTTAGCTGGATTGGTGAACGCAACCGTATCATGGCTATGTCATGGACATAGTTGTTATACTTTTCATGAATTATCAGATTGTTGGGACGTAGAAAGTATGAATATCCTTTTTCTTTCAAGGAAATTAGGCCTAATGAGACTTGGCATAACACCATCCTAAAACAAATAAAATGGATATAATAGATATATATCAAATTTTGAAAGCGCAATATCATATTATTGAATTAAATTTATAAATTTTGGGTAAATAAAACAAATAAGGTCATCTTATTCCATCTTCCTGCCATCTACATATCTGTTAGGACAGAAAGGGTCCTAACAAACATATAAATGTAAATCTATAAATAATTATAGAATAAGCTTGGCTGGGTGGTGCGATCAATATAGAAAACTCATTTTATTGTGTATTTTATGTTATATTCTGAGGTATTTTATCTTATTTGTGCATTTTTCCATTGACAGTACTCTCAACCAAGCTTTTTCTACAATTATTTCTACGGCCAACCATTCGTCCACCATTTTAAATATTTTTATCATAGGCAGTCCAAGTTTAGTTTTGGATTTTAGTTATAACTCTTTTTTTGTTCCAAGGTACCCTTGTATCTTTGAAAATTCTTCTCAACTTTTACAAAGTTATCTTATTCTAGCACAACTTGTGACGTTAGTCAGATGATAAATACAATTCATTTTTTATGTTATACTTTTTTAATTTATTCGTAAATTAATATATTTTCCATTTTCTGCTACTCACGATAACTTATTCAGAAATATAGGTTGATCGGTTTTGAAGCTTGACTGTGGTGAATATAGAGCTTCGTTCTGTACTGCTACTCATTCCGTCTCAGTTCCTATGATGGTTTGGTCAGGTGTGCAACAAGCGTGGCTTTGTTATGTGACTTTATTATGAGAACAACAGGTCGATGATTGCTACAAAGAGTAAGGATGATAATGCAAGTCATGATGAAGATTTATCTTCAATCTTCAATATGAGATTCCCAAGGAAATAGTGTAATTCCAAACCGAAGGTCTTTTCGATTGCTTTTATCACTTTTCTCACAAGCTCAACATTTTCGAGTGCTCTGACCTTATTTTTTTCGAGCTATTCTCTGCCGTCGAATGCTTCTTGTTTCTTCTAAATTTCTTGCAAGCACGAATTATATTGGTATTATTAGACAGAATGGATCGGAAAAAGTTCTCTACATAGCGATCATCGACCTGTTGTTTTCATAATAGACCAGCACAATAAAATTACGATGTAAACCTGATCAAACCACCATAACTAAAATTGTGTAAGCAACCAGGCAGAACGGGGCCATCCCTGCCTATAAACCTTCACCACAGCCTGTACTTACAGTCACTCTGCACTCAAAACCGATCCATCTAGAGCGCCCCACCCTGTTAATAACAGTAATTTTTTCTCATTTCACTACAATCAGTTAATTTGGATTCATAATATAAAGTAAATTGAATCTATGAAATAAAAAAAGTATTGAGGAAATAATATTCGTAGGAACTTGAATAATAATAAAATATGGTGAATTATTTTAAGATAATGACTTTAATTTGAAATTTGTAATGATATAATGCAAAACAATGCAGCTATTGATTATTTTTTTATAATCCCCTCCTTCCATTAACATTTTATATGAAACTAGTTTTTCTTGCATTTTCCTTATACATGACTACGATGTTTCTAATGATATTGCTGTAGCAAATAACACTTTTGGTACTTTAATGTAATAAAAAACAAGCTATTTATCTAAAAAACAAATTTCACTAAAGTATCTCATTTAAATTTAATTAAGTTTTGATTAGATTTGAATATTTTTCACAAATGATAAATAGAAATATTACACGAGTTACAAGGATTAACACTATTACTGCTATTTTTTTTATTAAAATATGTTTTTCTTTCAATTCCAAAAAATTTTAAATTTGCAGGTCTTCTATATTAGAAGTAGAAAACTATACATCAATAAGTTATAATAATTTCGTTAATATCAATATATAGTAAAACAATACACATATATGCATTAAATTATTGAAATAATAAATGAGTTGTGACTTGTTGACACAGTGAGCAGCTGTAAGGATGTGGCTGGTAGTGATGAGGGCTCCTCCACATCCACTGCTCAGGAAGTTGACTCGGATGCACTGGACCCAGGCTTGCCACGGGAACTGCCCTGGTTGTGCGTCCTGTCCACGAACTATCCTAAGACCTGTAGCACAATCGTAGATATTGACAACTTATCGAACAACTTGTCGAATAAGGAATAGCTTAAGTAAGGAAGAAGTTGGTCGGGGAGTCTGCTCAATGACAAATACACTAATAAGTGTAACTTATTTATTCTTTGTCAACGTTTCGACCTATGCTTTAGGCTATTTTCAGGAAAAAGAGGCGTACAACCGAGCGCCAACTAAAGAAACAGATAATGATAGCGCCAAGAAATAATTTAATTTGAATCAGCTGCAACATTACAAGATGAGATAAAAAAAAATTACTTGAATGATGTATTGATGGGAATATAAATTGGATTAGTATTTTTTAGAAGTATTGTTGGAAAGGACAGTAATAATTATCAAGTTCCAAAGACTTCTTTAATTCCCTCTCTTAATTTAATTCGTTACCTCACCGCAATAATTGACACATTCATTTCCACTCGAGTATAAAAATCCTTGGAGCACCTTCGATCAGCTCCTTTTTCGGAATAATCATATCTCGCAGATTACACGATAATCCATTGCAGTCCTTAAACATTTTCTAGGTTTTCTAGTTCCATTCCTCAAAATACCGGGCAGCCTCTAATATCCTGTCTCACTTCCTTCAACTTCAATTATGGTTGATTGGTGTACAGAGGGCTATTTACTGGTCTATTGAGATGAGACTGAGGAAACTTATGCATTATTTCACAAGATCAATTTTTGGATTTTCTAGGTGCTTTCATGTCTCTTCTTGGTATACCAAGTTGAAGTGGCTTATCCTATGTCTTTTTTTTTCAAGTCCTTATAACCAAAAACATCCCTAAATTCTTGATTTTCTCTCTCTACGTTCTTCTATTCACTCTTTGAATAGAAGATCTCAACTTATCGCTTTGTATATTCCCTTTTATAGAACAGCTTCCTTCAACAAATCTTTCATCATTCGTAATACCTCTTATTGGAATTCCTTACCCGTCTCTTTTCGCCAATCCTATATATTTTCCTTTAAACAACATCTATACCTTCACCAGCTTCATAATCAACCAATCATATTGATGTAAACAATATACATTTCTGCCAATTGCAGCATTACTAGGCAATTGTCAAGTGCCCTTTTGTTAATATTTAGCCTGACAAATGAACATAAATTCTGAACAATATAGTTATTCATAAAGGATTTTTGTCGCAGAATAAAATTATTTTTTCATTTCATCTCCCCAACACTACCCAAATTTGGCATGTTAGTAATGAGGAAGAGCAGTATCCAACAACGGCTTCCTCTCGAAATGAAATTTTCAGTCTTTTGGAGTATTTTCGGTCTTTTGTGCCTTGGTCTTGTTCCCAATAAGTACATTGTTGTGCCCATGAAGTTCATCGTAAAATGATTTACATTTAGTCCCTACTTGTTCGTAAAAAGTGGGCACATGCAGGGTGTCTGTGTATTCTTTATTGAAGGAGTTTGCTACTTTTGTAGGCGTTTTTGGCGATTTCGTACATTTGTGGGGTTATATATATCTCCCTCTCCCTGAAATTTACTAAAAAATATAATTTTTATAGGCACCAACATAAGATTTGTATTTTGAATAATATTTTTGGTAATTTTAACTATAATTTTTGATCCAATTTTCGTGCTTATCCTTAAAACTAACGCCAAATTTGGTGATTATTGACATTTATGTGATTAATTGTCTTCTTATTAAATCTCCTCCCTTCCCGAAAAAAAAATTAAATCCCCCTCCGAAAAAAAAACTCTGCATACGCCCCTGCTATACAGTTTGATCTAATATATGTTAGATACAGTTTCGTACTTTATCCAACGGAACCCTTTTCTTTAGTTATGTTCCGAGTCTCTTCTAAAGATGGTAACGCATACATTTTGATATAAAAATAATATTTGAATAAGAAGATGCTTGAATTCATGAGAGAAAATTCTTCAAATCGAATCATTGTGATTTTAACCGTTTAATCATTGTGATTAAACTTGATTTTAACTGCTTTCGAATATTCACTTCGCACTAAGAGGTCAATGATCAAAACTAGGGGACCTTTTAAATTCACGAGGCTTCAATCGCTTGACATCAGATGTACAACAGATATTTCTTTCCTACATAACGCAGAAGTTTTATGCTGATATAATAAATATACAGTAGAAGATCACTACAGATATTTTATTTTGATTATCAATTTTATATATAAAAAAAATTAGTTAACTCCCCCTCAATATTTGAGGTTTTACGTAGAATCCGTACGTTTTACGAAATCCGTTCCTCCATATTTTTTGTGCTTTTTTATATGTTTCATCGACAGATTATAACATTCTCTAAAAAAAAAAAAATCATCGAAATCGGAGCAGTATTAGAAGAAGAAATTAACTATTAACCAGTAACTATTAATATGAACTAAATTATTTTTATTTAAATTATTTTTATTTGCTGTTATTACTCTATCAGTATAATCTTATCACTTTTTACAGGTTCATTACTGTTTCTATTTTTCCTCATTATGACATTTCAATTATTTACTTTGTCAATTTTACTATAATTCACTGTATTTGTATATTATTGTTTTATTATAATTTTTGTATCTTATTTATTCAGCCCTAATGAAGACCTACAAAATGGGTCGAAACGTCGATTTCCAATAAATAATTTTTACAATTTGTGATCCATTCTTTTTGACATCCTCCCGGACCATCTCATTTCTTCATATAATCATTACTGTCAACTATTAATCATTCAATATAAAAAATATCTTTCTTGCCTGCCCTCTTGGTGACTTCTGTTGAGGTCTGATCTTCTTGAGCCACTACCACTCCTAGAGCCTGAAGGACAGAAGTTATTTATTAGACATTCATTTCTACCAGAGAAACAAGCACCAAGAATTTTAAATGTCACTTCTTAAATTATAATTATTATATAATTTATGTATAGGTTCATGGAGAGTGTGTTTGTGCTAAAAGGTTCATGTTGCAAGTCAGTCTGTTGTGGAAATTTTTGTAGTATTCTGTGGCAGAATTTGAAACTGTTAGGATGTCTAAGTCTTTGTGTAGCAAGTCATTTGTCACATAGAATGGCGCGTCCACTATTTTTCTCAATGATTTTGGAACGAATGAATTCTTTGGATATTTGAACTTTTGGTAGAGCCCATAAGCTCTATCCCGTATGTCCATAATGGTTTAATTAGTACTTTGTAGATTGTAAGTCTGTTAGTTAAGGATTATTTGGAGCGTTTGTCAAGTAAGCAGGATAATAGTCCAAATCGTTTGTTGAGTTATTTTCTTTTCAATCTGATGTGGGTGCGCCATGACAGTCTCTTGTCCAGGTAAAGCCCCAAATATTGCGCTTCCTCAGATCCAGGAATTGGCACATTGATAAAATACACTTGAGGACATGAACCTTGATTAAGTGAGAACACACTCTTCATTTCGTTTATCTTTATTTTTCACCTTGTAGGCCAACTACAAATCTCATCAAGGTGGTTTTGTAGTATGCTAATATTGAGTTTTTGTGGAATGTGAGAAGTGCTGTGTCATCAGCAAATGTAGCCATTGAAGTATGATCATGTTCGGTCAAGTCTGATGTGAAGATATTGAATAAAAATGGTCCCGTACACTGCCCTGTGGAACTTCTGCTCTGGCACGTTTGATGCCTGATAAATCGCTACCTACTTTTACTGTAAAATTTCTGTCAGTCAAGTACAAAAACAATAATAAAAAATAAAAAAAACCTTGTAAAACATAAATTAGTTGCTTATCGTGTATGAAGCAGAACTCTTGACTACTAAGGCAACTTTCTCTGCAACTGATTTACACATCCACAACCATGTGTGCATGGCCATAACCACGCAGCCGTTATATTAAAAAAAAACTACTTTTTGTTAAATTGCATTGTTATTTTCTTGAAAATATGTAGATGTACTATCTTTACATATAATAAAGCTATGCTATAGAGGTGTGCTGATCTAAGATAAAAATAATAGTTAATTGAAACAACTCTCGATGTTCATGTTTGACATAACGGACACCTCACCTTAATTGCACCGTCTAAATGAAGTTCTCCTCTCAGTCCCTTCCGAACTTATCTTACTATTAGATCACTATATTTCTGGTTACTATTTTAGTTTCACATTGTTATTTTTTATCAGTAAATCATCTGTCTGACCTATATCCTAATCTCGAGTTACTACATATCTACTCATCCCTGGCCTCCAGAATTCCTTTTCTCTCCATTCAATGTCAGCGTGCTCAACCGTCCGCTTGTATCCAACTATATTAGATCTGAGGACTTTTCCTCTCGTTGATATTTATTGCTCTCACAAAGTCAGAATGCTCATACCCTCAATTTGTGGTAACCGTCACGCGGTGTCTTATGGCACATAACCTAGCCCACCAATCGTTAGTGCTTCGGAAGCTCTTCTGTCTGCCACTACCGGTCATCCTTTCTTGATCTCTCCTCATGCTACACAGCCCTCTGCACATCCATTTTCTTGAGCATAATCTATCTGGTGCCACCCAAAAGATGACAACCACTTTAAAGTTTTGTGCTGGGTATCCTAAAGTATGCGCCTCCCCTTCTTTTGGTACCGGATGTTCACATTCGAAATAGAAGCAGGCTGTTGTCGACTCAGAGGACGTTTCTGTTTAGGCGCACCCAGTGTATATTGATAGGTCAACTTCGGTCAACTAGCGCGGGCGGTGCCTCTCGACCTTCTGCATATACATACATATATATACATATGTACATATATATATATATATATATATATATATATATATATATATATATATATAGTCACCAAACATGTCTCAACAGGACTTCCAGAGAATCACGAGTGAGGATTGTTTAAAAACCCGATTGAAGAGGATACAAGTTAGGAATGGAGCCCAGGATTGGTGACGACCACCAAACCGTGTACCCTGAGAAAATACTTACCCACCATATTTTCCAATATCCATTAAAAAAAGGTTTGAACTTATCGATGGCCACGTTACACGCTAAGATTCAGTAGTTTACTCAGTGTCGGATTGAAAGTTAGGGCGCTCATAGGCCCAACAATTTTTGCCAGCCCGTTTTCATATAATCGGGAGGAGGAAAGAGGGGGTCGGTTCGACAAATTTTCTCAAGAAAATAATCCTAATGATGACAATTTTAATTGTATCGCTTTATAACATCATTTATGAAAACTATTCTCAACTCATTATAAACATTTACTTGGTTATTTAAACAAATATTTCTTTTAATGTATACCACTGGCAATGTTCGACCCTGAGTTCAGAAGATATTACTATTAATACCGCTAAATGGTAATAAGATGGATGAGTATAATATGACAATTTCTATGTCTCAATATAAGATATACATTTAAAAATTGTGATGAAAGAAAATTATTAAATGAATAGAAACTAATTCAATACTGGGAGGCCCGTACATGTCTTATGACTGGGAAATACCGTTCTTGTATGTCGAAAAAGAGAGTTATGATAAATATTCCTGAACGTGAAATATAACCACAAATCTCATTCATCTATATAATTTATTAGTAGACAGATTATATCCCTGAAGGGCCAATTAACATCAGTATGTTAGTGGATGCTTGCTAATTAGTACTCATTAACTTAATTAATTATATTTTTTTACAGGTTTGGGGGTCAGGTCTCATAGTATACTTAAAAGAGTGTCCTATGTGAAACCAAGACTCGCCGCTGCATCCCTTTCGTCTTTCCACCTCCGTCCAATACAATAAGCAGCGAATGCCGTCTCCTCGGACTATAGCGGAAGCTACGTTGTGTCCTTAGTACGCCTGTCTCTCATGGCAGCTGTCATGCAATTGGGGGGAGGAGGGCCTCTTGAAGTGATAAGCGCTGGTGAGGTGGGGCTTAATCCTTGCCTACAGAGCGAAGGGGTGTCTAGATGTCATGTCTTCGACGTTATGCGACCACCGTCGCTATTGGGGGTGATAGAAATGAAACCTGAGGCCTCTAGAATATATATAACAAAAAAGAAAACGAGAAATTTGAGCCAAGAAAAGGAATCGGAGGCTATAAACCCGACATTTGTTTTAATTAATCTGAATATTAGTTAAAATTTTAAACAATTTTAAGCACTTTACCTGCTTTGGACAAAGCGTTCTTGTCACTTCATAGACACAGAGGGAAAAGCTATACTGACGTCGCATTTTCCAAGACAGGCAATTCAAACCTATTTCTAGTTTCCACAATAAGGTTTGAAAATGCTGGCCGCGGGCCAGTGGTGTAGTTAAGTCAAGTGGCGCCCGAGACAAACTTCAAGATTCTCGCCCCTCAGGATCGAAATAAGTGAAGGTAAGGGAGCGCTTTTTCCAAGCGACAGAAAGTAGAAGGCGACAAATTTCAAGTGAATGTTTATTTTTTACTTAAGTAAAACATATATTTGTTTCTGCTCTTTGATAGTTTTGGTCTTAATTCAGCCAATAAAGCGAGTTACTCCTATGATATAATGAAATATATTACCTAAAGTATTGTTATAAAACTTTTTACTTTTACTGGAGGGAGATGAGAGAAGCTTGCTCCCCCCCCTCCTCCTGGCAAAAATTCTATTTTCGGATCTGCCGTTCCCTGCCACAATTCCACGTTATTTGCTTGTAGAGAAATAGAATACCGACAAAGTATCCATACCGGCACTCATTCAAGCTCCTAAATCAAATATTCGATACCATTAAGATATCGAAAGGAATATTGAATCAGTGATATCGATATCAAAACTACTTGACATTGAAAGGAAAGTATTGATCCTTTACTTGTATCAATTGGGATCGTAAGTTCCTGTCTGCTTATTATACATTTTTTCATTATTACTAATATTAACGTATGTTCTACTTAAATCCAATAAAAGTCTGGAGCCTAAAAAAGAAGAAAACAAATTTATTTCTTGGCATTTCGTCACCCTATTTACGCGGCGCCCGGGGCGACCGCCCCTTTTACCCTACCATACCATACAGGCTCCATTATGGATTTTGGATAATTTTAAATAATCTTAATATTTTTCTTGATTAAAATTAAGTGGGAATATTGTTGCAATTGTATAAAAATGCAAATTTATGGTTATTATCCACTTTATTAATGATATGAAAAATACGGTATAAATGGCATATATGATACATCGAAATCTCTTTTGAACGTTAAATAAATAAAAGGTATTGTCTAGCGTCGTTGGAAGAGCTTCAATTTATGACGAATATAACACTTTTTCCAACCGTAAACCATTTTTATATTGTATATATCATTTCAGTAATTTTTAACTGGATTTTAGTAATAGTATGTAGGTAATAAATCATACATGCAGCTAATAGTAAAAACCCACATAATATAAATATGACAGGATTGGCAAAACATACAATAACTAAAAATCATAATTTTGAATAAAATAAAGCAAAAATATTGAATATAGCTGAAAATAATATAATAAGACAATATAAGGTATCACTAAAAACATAAAAACAAATTGGTAAATTTTAAAACTTCTATTTCCATTTTAGTAATTTTTAACTTGAATCCTAATTAAAGGAAAAAAATAAATCAAGATAACATATATAAAAATAAATCTAATAGTTTGAAAAAAGTGTCATTACTAATTATTTTTAAATATTCAAAAATAATATAATAAGAAAATAATATAGATAGGCGTTCACAAAGTTTAAAAAGAACTATTAATCATTAATTTAGGAAACAGTAATAGCTAATAAATTATACATGCAGCTAATAGTAAAAAACCAAATAATATAAATGTGATGGTATTGGCAAAGCATACAATTACTAAAAATCATACTTTTGAATAAAATGAAGCAAAAATATTGAATATAGCTGAAACTATGGAATCACTAAAAACAAAACAAAATTGGTAAATTTTAGAACTGATATAAGTAAAATGTATCGGGAAACAGGGATATAAAAAATATAATTAATATATAAAAAGAGACAATTAAGATATTTCGGACGTTTATGTTGGATGAATGATGATCGTGACACATGGAAATTCATGGAAGCAAGATCCACAAGAAAGCGCCCAAGGGGAAGCCTTGCTGTACATATTAATTTATTTTATTGGACAATTAATAGAGATAGAAAGTTTTATTTACATATGTACACTTTAGCAATATTTTCAAATATTTTAACATGATTTCGGATAACTTATCCTCAAAATCAACAAATTTGGTTTTTGAGAATAAGTCGTATCTCATGAGTGAATTTATATATTTGACATCAGTAGGAAAAATTAATCAAAAACCTACACACACAAAATAATATTAATAATAACTATGAATGAATAATAAAAATAAATTAATAAAATAGGAAACTGATGAAAATAAATAATATATACGATATATATAATAATCTAAACATTTAAAGTTATAATTAAGGTAATGAAAATATAATAAAAATATGTGAATGAAAATTATTGTTAGTTTAACAATAAATGTTTTGTCCTTTTATGAATGTATATTTTGTGTGTACATTTGTTATAATTACCGATCTCTTTTATCAGTGGGTTTTCACTGGCTGTTTTTTTTAACCAAAATATGTAGCAGTTTGTGATAAAACAAATTTTTGAATTAAGGATAGTTGCAAGTCTTGTAACATTGTGACTATTTGTGTGTAACGAGGGTAGTTATTGATTATTCTCATGCATAAGTTTTGGACTCTTTCGAGTTTTTTGTAATTGATTATAAAAGTTGAACTCCACACGGGTGATGCGTAAGTGATTTGAAAACGAATGACTGATTTATATAAGATAAGTTTGTTTTTTGAGCTCAATTTGGATTTTTTATTGAAATAAGGGAACATTATATAGATTAATTTTTTTGCTGAATCAGTTTTGTTGTTAATATGTTGGGTGAAAGTAAGAGATCTGTCTAGAGTTAATCCAAGATATTTTATAGATTTAGACCGGTATGTGGGCTGAGTTTATGTAAATTTGGTGGCCTATTTGTGGCCGACGTTTTGTAAAAATTATTGCCTCAGATTTAGAGGCAGATTTTTAATTTCAAATTTAGGCAATGTTTGTTGATTATTTTGAAGTTTTGTTGTAAACGGTTTACTATTGTGTCTATGCGGTAGAAGGATGTGTACAAGGCTGTATCGTCAGCGTATAAGGACCTCATAACATTAGGGTGAGCCGGGAAGTCGGATATGAAGAGGTTGAATAGGGTTGGACCCTTGAGGAAGGCCAGCAGCAATAGGAAGTGTGTTAGAGGAAGAATTGTTGACTTGGATGTAAAATTTTCTATTGGATAGGTAAGAGTGAGCGATTAGGATTAGATACGCAGGAAATTTCATTATAATTAATTTGTGAACGAGCCCAACGTGCGAGATGGTGTCAAATGCTTTTTCAAAGTGTAATAAAAGCATACCTGTGTGTTTTCTTTCGTTGAAGGGTTTAGTTATGTGGTCCGTGAGGCGGGCCAATTGGTCGACAGTGGAGTGGTGAGCCTTGAAACCAAACTGTTCGTCTATGATAAGGTTGTGTTTGCTGATATGGCTATTTATTCTTTGTAGTATTAGTTTTTCTAGGATTTTGGATATTATGTTTAGTAAGCTTTTAGGTCTGTAATTTGAAACGATGTCTGGATCTTTATTCAGTTTCGGAATTACAATGGTTTCAGAAGTTTTCCAAGCGATGGGAAAGTGATTAAATTTTAAGTTTGAATTATATAATTTTGTTATGAAATAAATTGATTTCCGACTCAGATTTTTAATAACTATGCAAGGAATGCCGTCGTCGCCTGTGGCTTTCTTAGATTTTAATTCCCTGATTATTTTGGCAGTTTCTTTGGGCGAGATAGATGAGAAGTAATTACTGGAGGAATTTTTTAAATAGTCGTGAACAGATTTTGTGATTTTTCGGTTGTGATGGTTTGAACCCAACTTACTCATTTACCCGTACAACTTACCGACTATTTTTAAGCAAGCCACACAACAACTTCTGTTGTGTGGCTTGCTTGAAAATAGTCGGCCAGAAGTTGAGCTTTATCTTTGTTCGTATAAGCATAAGTGTTTTGTTGTTTTAAAGGTGGTATTTTGGATGCCTGGTTTGCGAAGGTTTTGTGAATTTTCCAAATGTTTTTGCCACCAGGTTGACAAGAATACAAAAATGATTCCCAATTTGCGTTTTTCCATTTATTGATACGAGCTCTGATGTAATTGTTAAGTTTGTAATAAATTAATTTAGTCTGTGGGTTTTTGGTGCTATGGTATCTTCTCTTTAGTCTGCTTTTTATATTTATTAGTGCTAACAAACGAAACGGTAGTTTAATCGAATATTTTGGCTGGATGGAATGTTGTGGAATGGACATTGCCATTGATTCTCGGATATCTTGATTGAATTTAATTATAGTGCTATCGATTTCATTTATATCAGTAATTGTCGGATTTATGCTAATTCTGGAATCCAATTCTTTTCGGAACAAGGGCCAGTCTGCTTCCTTAAAAATGAATTTGGTTAATTTTGGGATTGTTGTTATGGAAGATTTTATACAGAAAATCACAGGGTGTGATCCGAATTTAGACAAGGTATTACAATGAGAGGTGATAGTGTATGAATATTTTTAGTGAGGGCTATATCGATGATGCTTGGTTTGTAATTGCGTTGTGTAGGTATGTGGGTTGGTTCGAATGGGCTGAGTTACTGAATTTGATTTTTTACTATAAAGTTTAGAATTGTTTTACCGTTTTTGTTAGTACTAGTAGTGGCAGTTCCATTGAGTATATTTAGCATTCATATCACCGAAGATAATTACTTGATTATCCAACTGAAATAATTTAGTAATGTCTGGGATATGAATTTTATTAGGTTGGATATAAACGGATATTATTGTCGTTGATTTATTATTAATTGTAGCGTTAATTGCTACAGCTTCGATAAAGGCTAAGGTAGGTACTTGAATGAAATGATGATTGACATCAGAACGGACTAATAACGTGACGTCCCCTCCCTCTCTATTGCGATTCCCTCTGTAAATAAAGTAACCTGGAACTGAAAATCTGTCTTTTGGAGAAAGTCGGGTTTCGAAATAAATCATAAACCATAAATACCATAAATCATATATATATATATATATATATATATATATATATATATTTTAAATAATCATATATTGAGCGCAGGGTGAGAATAATCACATAGTGAGGCGTCACTGAATCCATTTGATCATAGACGTGAAAACATTTGGCCAGAAATGAATCAAATTTGGTTATTGATTGCTAATATTTTCATTTAGTTCACACAATAATTGAAAAAGCTTACCCTAATTCTAGCAGGTGGTGACGATGTGCTCATCAGTTTCCTGAACTCCAAAACTGGGACATAGAGAATTAATGTCCTTTCCGAAGCCATGGAGCTTGGCACGGAATCCTCCATGTCCGGTGAGAAATTGTGACATCCAGTAATCAGGGAGGACCCAATTGGCCTTCAATCGTGAATGGACGTTGGGAAAGTATTTTCTCAAGGTAGCTTCTTCTGAGTAGTTACCCATCGTCGATTCCACTCCTCTATGGTGTCCTCCCATATTATCCTTCTCCATTTCCTTGGATATTCCGCAATCCTCTCTCGGAGATTCTCCGTAAGACCTGCTGAACTACTTGAAATCATATTTCGTCTGCTCTTCTTGCATGAGGAGGTCGAGAGGAACCCCTCCCGCTAAGACCTGCACCGCCTCATGAGCAACAGTTTTATAGGCTTTTGTCACCCGCAGCAGAGCCATTCTCTATATTGTCGCCGACCGTTTCTTCTGAAGTTGCGAGAGGGTTCGATTCCAGGCAGGAGACGCGTACCTCAGGATTCCTAGCACTACTCCATTATAAATAGTCATAGTTGCAGAGAATCTGAGGCCCCAGAAAGCGCCTCCAATACGACTTAGTCCATTGAGGGCTAGGGCCACCCTATTCCGCATGTAATCCAAGTGAGGTGTAACATTAAACCTTCTACCGACCGCACACCAAGGTAGGTAACTACCTCACTTGGACATGTTCTTATGCCTCGTATATTCATGTATATAGGGTGAGAGCTAGCGTCCTTACCTTTCAGGAAGATGGCCTGGGTTTTGGCAGCAGCCATTCTCATCTTTTTCCTCTCGCACCATTCAGCTACGAGGTTGGTACATCTTTCTGCTTCTCTTTTTAAGCTGGCTTTGCTGTTGGAAGCCACAACTGCAGCCAAGTCATCAACATAGGCTGTGGCACGGAACCGCTCCTCTTCGAGCACACCCAGCAACTAATCGAAGACTAACCTCCAGAGGGCAGGGCCAAGGACAGCCCTGTGGACATCCCCTCTCCACACTCTCCTAAACTTCATAGAAGCTACCACATTTACACTTTTCGATCATCTAGGTAACTCTGCAGGAGGGCATACTGGTTGCTGGGGGTCTCATACCTCTGTAGTTGTTGAAGCACGTTGGGCCACCATACGCTATCGAAGGCGGAGGATATGTCGAACAGTAGTAACATTACATACTTCTCCACCTCGATGTCATGGCGCACTTGCAACAAAGCGTCGGCGGTTCCCTTACCTCTGGTGGATCCCTACTGCCGTGGATGGCTTGCTCTATCTAGAGTAGGTCGCATAGTAGTTAGTAGGAGGTGCTCCAGAACCTTGTTCATCACAGGGAGGAGACATATTTGTCTATATGATTTTGGGAGCTGCTTGCCACTGTCACCTCCCTTGTAGAGTACTCTCAAATCAGCGATCTTCCACTCTCTCGGAAAATACCTCCTATCCAGACAATCATTGAAGATGGTCAACAGCCGTTCTTCAATATAGGGGGTACTTTTCTTCAATATCGCAGTATCAATAGAATCTAATCCTGAGGCACGACCAATCTGCTGCCTATCCACGGCACAACGGAGATCATAAACGTCTCATGGCGGGCACAAGTCCGTTCCAAATGGATATACCGTTGCACGTCTTATGAACGCTTCATCTTCGTTGTCTTGGGTTGGGTCATCTCTGGGGTATGTCCTCTCAATAAATATTTTTGCGGTCTCTTCAAGATTAGTAGCATGGACATCTCCATACTTTAAAGCTGCAATGGTCTGCAGCGGAGTAAACTTGCCCATGGCTACCCTGTACGGAATACCCCAGAGATTCTTGAATAATGAACTCATCCCAAGACTTCCGTTTCTGGTTGCGCAACGTGCTGCGGTATACTCTAGCTTTATGCTTGTACTCTTTTCGAAATGCAGTGCGCCTGTTGTCAAATTATCAATTATCAAACCACCAGCAAATGAAAAAAAATGACTAAGAAGGTTTTAAGAGCCAAATTAACATTTTCTCCATTTTTGGCCATTCTCACCCCGTAGACCATTCTCACATCGGTTGACGGTACCTATTTTCCTTAACTAGTAGCGGTTGGAAAGTAACAGTTAAATAAATAAAGTTTCATAAAACTACCTTGAAGTATATAAGCCTCCTTTCTTTTTAATTAATTGTAGTATTCATCCGTTGATGAGCGCTTCAGTGTCAAAATTTGCATATTAATTCGAAAACAGGTACTACTACTCAAGTAACCATTAGTCTGCGGAAGAAGATAGCCCATCTTCCTCTATCCTTGGCTGCCTCTTTCCAGTTTCTAGCTCCTAGGAATCCGCCATCCTCTCTAATCATGTCCTCCCAACGATTTCGGGGTCTTCCTCTTCTTCTTTTAGAATCAATCACTACTTCTAGGATTTCCCGCTATCCTCGTTCATGAGTATAACATTTCAAGCTCATCTTAATCTACTCGCTTTTATGCCAATGACCAAGTCTTCGTTATTCGAAAACAGCACTCTGTAAAATAATTAAGACAGCAAAACTTGCGAACATCCAAAGCGTACTTTTGTATTATAGATAAAACATTATATATTAATTAAAATAAAATATGACTTAACCGTCCAATAACCTGTGAAATGGACACAATGTCTTCTGTTATGAGATGGCAATTCAATTAGCTGCATTAAATAAAAAAATAATGAAATATAAATCAATTAATGAGTAATGAAAATCTTTCTATATAGGAAAATAATCGTGGTATATAGATAAAAATTCAGCTGTAGCAACAGGACATTTAAAAGTTAGATTAAAAGGCGCATTAAATTTAATATTCCTATCTGATAATTATAATAATGTTTCTTTATTTTAGTATCTACTAACAAAAAGGGATATTATTTTCGAAAATTCCATTACTGTTTTAATTTATATTTCTAGACAGTTTTAAAGTAAATATTTACTAAATAGTTAATTTGAACTGCTAAACACAAAGCTAGACAGAAGACCGACTTGTCAGAAATTTATTCTATCTAAGGAAACTTTTTTCAGTGTTTTTTTTTTTTTTGCACAATTTTAGAATTTGGAGTGACCCATTTTTAGTCAAATCCTCATGATATATATAATTCATTAATAAAAATAATAACATGTATGTCAACAACGACAGGTCTGAATCCAAGAAACCGTGTGATTTATATGACATAAGATTTGTCATGAACCGACGGATTCAGATGGCGTTTGGTAGTACGTTAGGCGCTTACGCTGCATCAGTGTGTCAAATAATGGGCATATTCTGGAAGAACACGTTGGGTTCTACAGCTTTAACCCCCAGCATTTTTCTCTCAGACCAACCGTTTTTTGGTAAAATGCGTTTTAACCGTCTTGAAATTCATTCATGAATCGCTGAATAAATAAAAGTATAAAATATATTTGAATAAAATATATTATAAATCATTTAATGAAATGGAGAAATTCATAATTAACAGATTCAAAATGTTTAAATTAATATAAATCTATCGAGTGAGCTAAGAGAGAATTAAAGTAGTTTTACTTCATGAAACTACTCAAAATAAAAAAAGAGAGTTGTTATAACTATATTATTCCGCTCAGGAATTATGGGTTAATAATTACAAAAAGGCACACCGTAGATTTACACTTCGTACTCTACAAGCTCTCTCTATAAGTTTAATTATGATACATGTTACTAAGCTAACTTACTAAGATTGTTAACAGTACGGTGAGGTGAGCCATTGGGCAGTGGAATACTGCAAGCGACGCACCCGCCAGTCTTCCTCCGAACAGACTGATAAATGGATTGATAAAGTGATAAGATATGACTTAAGATATTAAGCAATATTCTGCTCCTAGCTATATTTGTGGAAGGATTACATTTAACGCCGCTTTGCCTTTTAAAAAGATACGGCGTTGTTCTTCAATAATCTTCAGATAATAACGCATTATAATTTTCTAAGAAATGAGATCAAATAAATCAGGTAATAAAATCATGCCACTCTGTGAATTTTTATCTAAAACTACTAAAGGCTTGGTGGCTGAGGTGTGATGCAATTAATGCACTTCAATTATTGCAATGCCACGTATAACATTAATGGCACAATTAGTAATTATATCAGCTTCAGCAGAATACTCACATCAATAAGTTCAATCCTTTAAGTCCATTCAAAATGTTATTTAATTTTTTTAAACATTACACAAATAGAAAAGACAAGCTGACCCGATAATGCTTCGATATTGCTAGATTTTAGTATATATATATATATATATATATATATATATATATATATATATATATAATATATATATATATATATATATATATATATAAACACAATTGAAAGTTTGGTATCAATTATGGTATTTAGTAAAAATTATAAATATCATGTTTTGGGTCACATAAATTTTATTAGGGATTGATAAATTATTTGCCACTTCTATAATTTTGTTTTTATTGAAAACTAGTTTCGAATGCTATACATTCATCTTCAGTTCTAAAAACACAAAAAATCAAAAATAAGATATTCAAAATACAGGTTGGTATTATTATACATATTCAATTAAATTTAATATAAATAAAATTTATCAATTCCTAATAGATTGATCCTTCTATGTGGTATACCATCATGTGGACATCAACTGACATAAACTTTAATTACTGTTTTTTTCAATTTTAAGTTCATTACAAGACTCTTGGATATACAATAAATTTGATGATTCCATTTGGCATATGTACATACAAATCCCTTGGCTTTCCTACTCGGAAGCATGGAAATTTGAATTGCCCTTAGAAAACATGGATTCGCCAAATTCAATCCACATACTTGCAATGATTGACTTTTCTCAACGTTGCAATAACTGCATTTATTGCAAGAGAAAAAAATCTAGTGCAGTGCGCACATCACACAACTATCCCTTACCGTCCTTAAATAATTATTTGTCCAATCAATTGGTAGTTTATTTTATGTTAAGCATAGAATCCAGTAGTCGGTTTGATTATCGTTCACTATGATTTTTGGGATGCTGAATCCTATATCTGGGACTGTTACTAGGTTGTCATAATAGTTCTTGTGCATAAACACAATCCAAAACTCCAACTCTCATAATTATCCTATAAGAATGTTTTTGTTCCTACTATTTATATAAATGTTTACTTTGACTAATCCTTCGATATTCCTTGTTACTTGAGTTCCTTTCCACAAAACCATAGGACTGGTACCAGCATCAAATCCAATTACTGGCAGAAAGATGGGTGAAATTAGTTGAAAACAATGGACTTTACTTTGATAAGTAGTATTATGTAATGTTTAAAATATGTAGCCTGAAATAAAGCTACATTAATGCATAAGAACTTTTATAACAACCTAATATTATCTATATATTAATAGGAAAGCATTTTTTTTGTTCTGCCAATTACTCTGCCTTTATGCATAGGAGGGGAGAAATAGATATATCATTGGATAGCTATAGCCGTATAGATGTGCATAAAAATAACACAGGTAAATCTCTTATCTTATTATATTATATTATCTCTTAAACAGATTGACCGATTTTGTTACATTCATTTTTGTTTTGCAGGATTTTGACCAGTTGTGCCTGCGTAACCCTAAATAGGAATTATAATGGATGTATCCAAATTGAGTCCCGATAATTTTAATGAGATGGCGAACTGTACCAATTGAGTCCCACCAAGGATCCAACACTACCCAAACTGAGTCCCGGACCTTTTTCCAGGTATTGGATCCGGCTTATCAGCGGTGCCTAGAAACAGTGAGGAGCTAGGTCGTTTGCCAAATATTTCGTGCGTTCAAGCATAAGTCACTAAATCCAGTTAGTGAATTTTGTGTATATTTTTATATGGGTTTTTTAAAGTGTTAAATCAAATTTGAAGCGTTTTGAATAAAAAATTCTGTTAATATACTTCATTCCTTAGAAGGATACTCTTTACTTAGAAGAGTTATGGCTATTATGGTTATTATTTTATGGCACTATGATATGCAAACCTGGGCTCTAAACCATGTATATATTATAATATAAAAACATTATGTATAGTATGATCAAGAAATAGTAGATTTCAATTTTAAAAATTATCCAACTAAAGAAATATATGTCTACTCTATAGTAATAAATACTGTTCTGATTAAATATGATTCAATAGACCTATCAGAACTCTGTATAATTTAATTATATCAATTCATTAAATTTATCCCTTCTATTTAATATTACTTCTATTTTTTTTACTACGATTATGGTCAAAACGGTGGTGTAAAAGAACAATATTTACTACTTCTTGATCACAAATAATGTTTTTTATTGCAACATGTACATGGTCAAGAAGTCAGTCTTGCATGGGATGTCATAGTATATTGAATTTAATTTGAATATTTAAAATCTTGTTAAAAGTTTAAGTAAAACATTATTTGTGATCCAGAAATAGTAGATTTTAGAGTAATAAAATTATTTAAAATGAAATATTGAATTTTAAACCTATCTGAAGAATCCATTGAATTATATATACTGAGAACAGTATTATTCTACTGATTGAAGTATATTAACAAATTTTTTTTATTTGAAACTGGCGTCAGATTAGGTATTATAGACATAATTGGATTATGGTGTTATCCAAAATTAATAGTAAAAATGTTGGCGTGAAAATTCCAAAGGTTTGACGCTCTGTTGAATCGTTGCCGTTAGTTTTAGCTTAAAATGTAAGTTGACCTTTTTTGTAGGTGATTTTGAGCTGAAGAATTTTTGTTTGAAACTTTTTTTGATAAAATGCTTATTTCTAGAAAAAGTACACTCACTCCCTCCCTCCCTCCCTCCCTCCCCGAGATAGACTCGGTCGGAAAGGTGTGATAAAATCTACCGCCCTATGATAGAGAAAATAGGGACAATAGAGAAAATAGTCCAAACACTTTCGAAGGCCTTTTCAAATATTCTTAAAGCGTCAAAATGTCCCAAAAGGAGAGTGGGGACAAAATGCATCTTTTCAAGAAGGAGAAGAGGAAAAAGGGAGAAGAGAAAGAGAAAATAGAAGGTAGGATAGTTCTTGGGAGAAGCCAGAAGACGGAGATTCGCAAAGGGTACAGTTGAGCAGTCCATCGAGAGACGAAGTCCTAGCCATAAGGCAGAATAGGAGGCCACTGCATGAGAGAGAATCCTAGACCATCGAGCACCGAGTGTCGAAGGCAACTATAAGATAAATTCTGGCCCTTTCATTCATTGTGTACATCAATGTCTGTGCCATTGTTATGTACATCCCAATGTTATGTGCCCTCTGAATAATATTTTAAATAAGCAAGAGTTCTCCCAGTGTTCTCAAATACATATGTTACATTCCATAGATTTTTACAATGAGAGTAATTTAGATTGTAAATTAGTAAACCAGTAGTTTAATTAATAATAATTAATACTCTAAGTCCACATGGAAAATCCTTAAAAGCCTATCCGTAGTAAACTCCAAATCCTGCACGTATTACCCGGTTGCTCCTGACGAACTTAATTCCTATTTTGCTGATCCTCTTCCTTTATCGCACTCTCCTTCATGCTTCACTCCACAAACATCCTTTGATCCTGAAAATTTCTACTTCACAAATATTTCTCCGGAAGATTTACTCTCCTCAGTTCTCAAGTCTAGAACGAATGACTTTGGCCCTGATCACATTCCTCTGAAAATCGTCAAACTATGTCTCCCTGTCATTTTTCCCTACCTTTTACATATTTATAATTTTTCCCTCCAAAATTCCATTTTCCCAGCAACTTGGAAAAAAGCCATAGTCCGCCCGTTGAATAAAGTTCCGGTTCCCTCCACAGTTTCCGACTTTAGACCTATCTCCATTCTCTCCAACTTATCAAAACCACTTGAAAGAATAGTCCACTCCCAACTAAATAACTTCCTTGAGCAAAAAGCTCTCCTCAACCCTCTCCAGTCTGGCTTCCGATCTCTGTATTCCACGCAATCTGCCTTGTTGAAAATCACCCAAGATCTCCAATCCTCCATAGACCAACAAAAAATTGTTATTTATGTTCTATTCGACTTTTCAAAAGCTTTCGACTCAGTTAATCATAACACCCTTCTTTCCAAACTCCAAGATCTTTCCTTATCAAATAGTGTCTTAAAGTGGTTCCTATCCTTCCTGTCTCTTTGCTCCCAAGCAGTTATCATCCCCAATAAACCTCCTTCCTCCCGCCTCCTACTAACACGAGGTGTTCCTCAGGGGTCTTCAGTCTCGCCAATCCTTTTCTCTGTCTATATTAACGACCTTCCCGATTTCATTCATCATTCACAATATCACTTATAAGCTGATGACTTCCAAATTTACCAATCCTTCCATCCTACCGAGATGCTTGAGGCTATCCGAAAGGTACAAGAAGATATAGATTGCATAAACGCATGGGCAGTACGCAATGATTTGAGGCTGAATGTTAAAACAACCCAGGCCATCCTCATCGGATCCAAGCATCTTCTCAATTCCCTTCCTTATTATCCCTTACTCTACCTCAACCGCCTACCTATCCATTTCCACACCACTGTCAGAAACCTGGGAATAATTTTTGATCAACACCTATCCTGGAACAATCACATTTCCCAAATCACCCGAAAGTCCATTGCTATCCTTAAACAGTTCCTAAGATTTCGAGATTCTATACCTCCTAAAACCCGTCAGCTCCTTGTATCCTCCCTCATTTTCCCACACTTTGACTATGGCTGCCTCGTGTATGGTGGACTGTCTGGCGGGCTTGAGATGAAACTGAAGAGACTAATGAATTGCTTCATTAGATTCATCTTCGGAATCCCCAGGCGCTCCCACGTCTCCAGTTGGTATGCCGAGTTAAAGTGGCTTCAACCTGTTTTCCGACGGCAATACTTCCTAGGTATCTATCTTTTCCGAACCCTCAAAACAAAAAAGCCTCCTTATATTCTTGATCTGTTCACCCCGTGTTCCTCTATACACTCCTTAAACACCAGATCCCAACCTATAAACTTGTATATTCCCTTTCATGCCTCTTTCAAAAGATCCTATACCTTTCGAGCTACTTCATTTTGGAATTCCTTACCCAACTCCATTCGTAAATCCTCATCCTTAACCTCCTTTAAGCATAAATTATTTCTCCACCTCCTTAACTATCAATCTTCCGCATTTATGTAAGTACTATAGTTATATATATATATATATATATATATATATATATATATTCATTCTATATTTATATCTTATATTTACTGTTTATAGTTTTATTATTTATTATTATTATTATGTCTATTGTTTGTTAGTTATTGTCTGTTGTTAGTAGACAGGTGTACATTTATATTTAATTACGATTTAAATGCCTGTAATTATTAAAATTTCCTTTATTTTATTTTACTACTTAACTTATCTTAATTATTCACTGTATATAAGCTAGACAAATAGTACTAATACTGATTATTTCTGTTATTCTAAGGGGACTAAAAGTCCCAGAATAAAATTTTATTTTCATTTCATTTCAATAACGTAACTTAAATAAAGTAAGATCTTCTATCAAATTCCATTATTCTATTAACCTTGCATGCCATCATACAGTTTAATTAAGTGAAATGGTAAACACAACACCCTTGGAAAGGATCTTCAATGGTATTTATAATATCCCAAACTAGTGACCATAGCAGGGGGGTCTCTAACCTTTTATATTAAAATATAGTTTGATTGATCGGCTCCCTTCTGGAACCGATGCAAATAGAGAATAAATTATATCAGCAAATTAAGTAAATGTGGTTTCTGGAACCCCTACCTGCCTTAGAAAAGCAGTTTGCCAGAAACATAGCTTTTAAAATGGCATCCCTTGTGAAGGACGTTTCTACCATTTCACTTAATCTGTAAATTAATTATTAGTATCAACAGTTAAATTTAAAATTTAATTTTATTATTATGATTACCACTGGTGGCATTAGGGTAATTCTATTAATAGAATCTTACAATAGTTTTTCATTTTCTTTGACCTAGTTTAATGAATTTATTTTATTTAAATCAATCTAATGACTCCAATGATCAACTTTCTGGTGCATGAAAATTTACTTCAATACTTTCAGGTCTTGCTGTGAGTATTCCAGGTATTAGGCCAATTGGTTATATTTGATACCCCTCCCCCCCTCTCCCCTACACATTTGTAGGTCTTATTAATGAACGGATTGTAATTTCATTGTAAATCCGATTTCTGGGACATTTGGTTATGATTCGTTTAGGCATTTTTTGTTCGTGTTAGCGCTTAACTCCACGTAATAAAGTAATTAGCATAATGGGGATAATATACGCACATGCTGTTCGAAGATGGCTTTACGGGTACAGAAAGAAATACTATCAGAGCCTAGACGGTCAGAAGAAGAATTTGATATTGAGCCAACCAAAGAACGAACCAATCAGGGGTTAGCTGGAGAAACAGTGATTCCAATGATAGCACAATCACAGGCCGCGATGAAAACGGAGAGACCAATATGGACTAACGAAGAACGAACAGGACTTAGCGCTAAAAATCCTTCTGAAAATTCAGGAAGATAAGGAAAAGGATCGAAGAAATATAGAGGAAAGTACAAAGAGACTGGAAGCGAAGATAGATAAAGCGGCCAGGAAGTCAGAAAGAAGTTTAAGCGAAACTGAGAAAAGATTAAGAAAAGTGATGGAAGATAAAATAAAAATCTTTACAACTGACCATCCATAGAAAGATAGATGAAGTGGGACTTAGCGACCAGGAACCTCCCTCTGCAGAAAAGAAAACGAGAAGAAGACTGAAGAGCTTGGAGACCAGGAAATACAAGATTTGGGAACAGAAAAGGAACCTCAGGTGAGAGAAAATAGTAAAATATCTGTAACTTCCCTAGGTGATCATAAAGAAAGTGAAGAAGGAACATTGAAAAGTTTCACAATCGATGCCATTATCGAAGTTATCGTAATTGAAAATGAGGTCTATAAGATAAAACCCAACATAAAAGAATGTTTAAGTGTAGAATATTGAATGGACGCCTTTAAATAAAAAAATGTTCATAAAAGTAGTTAAAATCTATTATAATTCTAAATTCAAATCAAGATTGAAAATTCGGAATTTCAATAGAAACGTCTGGTTCTCGGGATATTGCCGCGCTATTCGAAAATGGGTAGGTAATAGTAAAACGGATTCAGACAGAAAATTCAAATATGCCCATAATCTGTAATGTTGAATCCATTAATAATTCAGTTCAATGAGTTAGGCCCATTGCATACATACTGATGAAGCGTAGCCATTACCTATTATAAAACGACCATAGACAAATATCAAGTAGTGAGCAAAGTCCAATTTAAAACATGTAAGGATGACGATTGAAATAATTGACAAGGTATGAATATTATAAATTTATAATTAAAATCATTTGGTCATAGAACGTGCTGAAATTAGTAGTGAAAATACTAGCTTTCTGTATTTGGAGATGCAAGGGGTCCAATGCAAGATAGCTTGTGGTGGAAGGTGTCCGACTATAACACCAAGCTTCAAAAATCATGGACGTCAATTTCACCAACAGTCCGCCAATGCGCTTAAGTAGATATGCAAGAACATTCCCTCCCTTAGAACGAATGGGATTGTAAGATATTTCCATAGTTGGAGTTTTTATTTTTTATTAAATTATTTAATTTAAATGTTTTAGTTTTTCAAATATTGGCTATATATTTATAATTGATTACCTCATGATCATGAACATACAAATGATATGATAAGAAACAAAAACAAAAAGCCAAAAATACATAAAATATAATGAAATATTTGTCAGGATTTTAAGCTCACAATGTTTCAAAACATCCACGGGAATTCACTGACAAGGGGAGAGCACAGTCAATGGGTGACCGATTTCAAACAAATTTTTTGTGGTGATTCTACATCCAAAAATATTGTTACATGTGTGTCGGCATTTAAAAAAATAAAACACGCTGAAATGTCTTTATTTTTTGTCTAGAGTTTGAAAAATGATATCCATGTGGTTTTTCCACCGAAATATTTGTTATTCATTGTATACAATACAGACATTAAAAAGTTATTGCTTTTTGGTCAAATAATTCAAAACATAATTAGATTATTGGGTAAACTAGCCTTATAAATTTTTTCACACCAAATATTATGGCAAATTTGGATTCAGCGCACTGAAAATGCTGAAAATATGAAATTATCGAAAACAAAAAAATAAATTTAGTAATAGATTAAATTAAAATTTAATTCCAAAATTTAAGGTAGGGTTTAAGGTGTTGTAAGTACCACAAAAACATCCTTTGTGATGCAGAAATAGCAAATTTTAGATTAATCCAATTGTTTAAATGTAATAATTAAGTTTTATAGCGATTTCAAGGTTCTATTGAATTATATGTAATAAAAACACTATTCCTTTACGGAGTGAAGTATATTGACAGAATTTTTTTTATTTAAAACTGACATATTTGGTTTCAGAACTCTGAAAAACCCCTAAATCTAAATTTTCGTGCAAATCTAAAAATAAAATATTTTTGAATAAACGTTTTGCGAAGGCGGTAAGTACCCTTAATTTGTTTTTAAAGATTCGATAAATTACCCATAAATCAGAATCCTATTGAACGATTCAAACCAAATTTGGGTCGTTTTTTAAGGTTCTTGATCTATGCTTGTTTTGATTGTGGTCTTCCTATGTGTTTTACAACGAATATTATCAGCAAAAATCCTCAATTTTATTTTTATTTTTAATCACATTTTTTACACAGGCCTTCTAGATAATGCAATAGCTGTTTATATATATATATATATATATATATATATATATATATATATATATATATATATATATATATTTATATCTGATAATGAACATGTCTTGGTAAATATCAATCACATGGTAAATATCAATATTTAAGGTACATGAAACAGATGTTAAACCTTTGTTGTATCACAACATCAAAGACTACTGATTAGTGAAGAATTAATAATGACATAACAGAACTTTATTATAAGAGATGATGATAAGCAATAATTCCTATGTTTATCACCATATAATTATGAGTCACACAACGAATTTATAATGGGCCATTTGAGTCGTCTTAGAGATCTCAGATAAGATGGGCTCTTTTATCACTATCATCAATTATCTAATTTTATCTATCGGATTTGAACGAAGGAAACTAGTATTTTAATGATACATGTACGGTACCATTAAATTTGACGGGCTAAAAATTCTAAATTCAGATTTTCTATTTTCAATCTTGATTTGAATTTAGAATTATAATAGATTTTAACTACTTTTATGAACATTTTTTTATTTAAAGGCCTCCATTCAATATTCTAAATAAAATAAGAATGAACGCCCGAGTAGATCATCATGCATCACATTGCCATACTCTTCATGCCACCGCCTCTGCTCATCAGGATAAGTTTGCTATGGAAGTTTATCGAGGAGTTCCAAGAATTGACTGAAGGAGGCGTCCGAGTACAGACGGTTTTCGGCAACCGGATATGGATGATGCTGTACAGGAAGAGGTCGACGCTGCAATAGAAAATAAAAAGCTTGGCGAGGCTACCGATGAGATTTAGCCGGAACTGGTGAGGTATGGCGGACCAGAACTTACGAAAGCTCTCCAGAAACTCTTCCAGAGAATTTGGAATGAAAAGAGAATACCAGACAAGTGGGAGGAAAACCTGATTGTTCCAATTTATAAGAAAGGAACCTCAACTCTATGCCTCTCCTCTGTAGTGTACAAAGCATATACACGAATTCTTGAGTAGCGTATGGGAAGGTACGTGGACCGGGACATGGAAGAGGAACTAGCAGCATTCCGGCCTCACAGACAAATTCAGGATCACATCTTCTCCCTCCGAATGGTGACTGAGAAATCCTGGGACAGAGGCCGCGACATGTATCAGGACCTGGTCCTAAAAGCAACTTTCGATTCCGTTCCTTGTCAAGAATGGGGGCGCTCCAGGAGAGGCGTGTCCCATCTAACCTCATTAGCGCCATCAAGTCAGTCTACCAGGATCCGAAGGGTGTCATCCGATGGTGCTAAATCTGTCCCCTTCAGATTTAACAAGGGAGTTAAGCAAGGAGATAGCCATTGGCGTAGGGAGTTGGTGTCCCCATCGCCCGATCATTAATACTGCAATCAGCCACTGGTCCTCCAGGTTGGGGAAACACCCACTCTGGCGCCACATAGTCCACATATAACATCACTCATCAACATTAAGGTAATTTATAGTACACACTCCAATACTAACTTTCTTGGGTAGCCGCCCCGAATGGGGAAGGCTGCTTTGAGGCGATTCTTCTCCATCTGACTCTTATTGCCTGTGCGAGCCTGTCCGGGTTAGCAACCAAGTAAGCAGGGCTCACTACCGCACCCAATTACAGAACATAAACTCACCAATGTCACTACGACCGCCCCTTGCCGCCACCTATGCGGCTAGTCCATAGAAAAACCAGACATGACACTCCTCGGCCGCTGTTATAGTACCTAGAAGGTACCGGCCTGGAAGGAGTGGGTGCTCTATCAGCCCAGTGTAAAAGTGCGGACGTTGTAGTAGTGCCAGTTGGTGACTGTATGGTACCCTGATGCACGGACTGGAGATGCTGTCCCGAGGCCAATGGACATCACTCCTGGGAGTTTACCTGCTCCAGCCAAGTGGGAAAGGTGGCGAGGACGGCTGCACACGTACACTAACACCACACAATAAACAATTCAGATCACCCTTTTACCTTTTAAATCATAGAGGAAATAAAAGAATATATGCATCCAAATATACCAGCTGCGCCGGTGGAGGAAGAGCGGTTTTCCCAGACCGCACCCATTTGTGAAGTAACATCCGCAGGGGAGATTGCTGTGTCCACACAGACTAGGGTGGCACCAATCTATCAGCTCCTCTCTAACCTTCCAAGCATAAAGGAGAGCTCTGATGAAGAGCTCTCCCACTCTTGGTCGACACCACCGATCGAGATGGAACGGCTAAATCAGCCATCTACTAGCGGCAGAGCACCTAGAGTGCAAGAGCCATACTAAAAAAGAAAGCTTATAGGCAGAAGAAAAGGCCGGAGCGATCCAAAGGGAAGCCGAACGGGAGGTCATCATGGTGAGGCGTCAAAACCCAATCTCTGATCCGCCTACCCACAGGCGGATTAGCACCAGCGGGCGCCCGTAGTGCCGTTCCCCTCTGGCTCGGCTGGAGAGAGGATATGAGGCTAGACCTTCGTCAACTCCTCCTTCCCGACGCGGTGGGGACCAGCTTTCGACAAGACGATTACTCAAGGAACACATACTGTATAACAGGTTTACCTACTCTACACTTGAACTTCGTTGGGGCTTAAGTTCATGAATTAGCCACCATGGAAGTGCAAAGACTGCATAGGCTACTTCGTAGGCCATTCAAAATTAATTTTTCTCTTTTTCATTTCCTATTGCCCCTAGTACAGTTTGGCATTCTATTTTAAAGTCTTGGATTCCATTAGGGGAATATCCAGTGAGGAATACTTATTATAATATCCTGTTTTATCTCGCTTAGTCCTCCGGGGTTTATTATATTCTTCCTTTTATTTCCTCCACTCGTTCTCGAGGACTTCATAGATACCATCATTCTGGATGGCACCAGTTTTATATTTGATTGTAAAATCGGTCTTTCATGTTGCAATTATTATTGTATTAAAGTGGTACGTTATTGCTAATGATTCACGCCACTTATTATTTCGATTGTATTTCTATGCATCTTGAGATATGGGTTCTTATATTTGATGCAAAGTGCGGAAATATTTTATCTATCGATTACAAAGCTTTTGAAAAGCGAAATTATCTACCGAGCCATATTGTTCAAATAGGTCTGTATCAGCAGCTATAAATTTTATAGTATCAATGAGGAATTGAAATGACAATATACAGGTAGGTTTATAAAAAAATTTCCGTGTTTTATTTTATTTCATTTTATGTTGAAAATATCTAAACCAATTTTAAAATAAAAACTCCTTGAGGTTTTTTATGAAGCATCCATTTTTAAAAAAAAATGAAAGATATGGTGCTAGAAATATTAAGTTTGTATCTGTTACAAGTTTCTGTTAGTTATTTATAACTATAAAAATAAAATCGTCTAAAAATCAGTTATCCTGAATTAGTTTTTGATTTCCTACAGCAGAGATTCCCAGACGGTGGTACGTATACTACTGGTGGAATGCAAGGACGTTCCAGGTGGTACCCGAACAAGCAAAAAAAATTCGGATAAAATAAAAGACGAAAGAACTGAGTGTTGAAGAGGACTTAAATCAAGTTGAGCTCCATCAAGCCTAACATTGATGCTCTGATTGCAAAGGAAAATATGATTCCAACTGAAAAATATTGATGTTTTTCTTCACAATGTCAGAATTCCAATTTTGATTAGGAGGGAAAGAGGGGCAAGAGACGGTAATCGCCCCTTCCCATTTCGAAGTTTCTGCATCAGAACTGGCGCTGATGGGTTGAGCTTACTCTCAACTCTGCTAGGCCATCCAGGCCCTATTTCTTCTTGGAATAGTTTTCTACTTAATCGAACTAATGAATGACGGGCTGTTACAGAATTCGATTCTACTTTAAATTTAAACTTACTTTTAGACTTGTGCTTAGCCAGCTCTTCGACTTTCCTTTTTTCTTAATTGGTTTTAATTTATATATTTTATTGGCTCATGTAGATTATTTGTTATTGATTTTTATTTTACTTTTTAAATTTTTTGTACATCAAGTTATTAGGAGGGCAAAATGATATTCTCCCCTGTCTCTTTTATTATGAGAGGCGATGTTTGATGGATACACTAAAAGAATCCTGACAGAGATTGCTCTGGCTATTAACACACAGAAAAGTGTGTGTTTATAGTGAGTAAAGGTCAACGAGAACGGAGATGCCATCCAGATATTACAGGTAGGAGATGCCACCAAATATTTAGGATGCAAATTTTTGGTAGAGCTGGTATTCAACGAGGAGGTGGTGACAAAACTAATATTAACCTTGACAAATTAGTGAGCTCTTGATTGCTCAAGCCAGAGCAAAAACTCAACATTGTCAACCAGTACTTATTCCCAGAACTTACATATCCTCTCCAAACCGTACCCCTCACAAAAATATGTCCTGTGGTATTAAAAGGCATAGATTCAAATATCTGCAGGAGTATCAAGGCTGTTATCGGGTTACCTGCTAACACCTCTATGGTGATATTATCCGCACCGAGGATCTTAGATACCAGATTGGGACTGATCCGTTGTCAATGGCTTCATTACAGCATTGATCCATTGCTCAGCGACTGTTGAATGAACCGGATGCCCTGTTCCAGTCCACATTTGATTTTACAGTGGAAATAGCTGAATGTACTGAATGACTGGATGTTGATCGGGGCCACCGAAGTGTGAAAGCTTTATGACAGTTGCTGCGAGAAAACGTTTTTGAGGAATGGGCTAATTATATGATGTTGGAATTCATCATTTCAAAGAGACCCCGAAAGTCAAGATGCATATATGAGAAGCAAGGTCTTTTGGGGTCTGAATGGTCCAATCCCCAATAGTAACTATGCACCGCTGCATGGAGTCCCAGGAGCCAGCGGACAGCAGAGAGAAGTTGGGTCCCTCTATCGCGAATGCAGCAGTGAGTCTGATACACCAACCCATGTGCTAGGAAAATGCCCCAACAACTCCCTGCTCATACACGCCGGCACCTTAGGGTCAAGCATGAACTGATAAGACTCCTAGAGAAAAGGACTTCACCTGCTCCGATGAGTTATATTGCATCAATTTGACGAATCCGTGAGACATGCTGGAAGACTGGAACGACAACACTGGTCTTGGATCCGACAGTAATGATCGGATTGGAAATGAAAGTAATGACCTTCAAGCAGGTGGGATGGAAAGTTAAAAGAGGAACATTTATAAGAAGGGCATCCCTTTCCTAAAAGAGAAATTCCACGAGACCTTCGGAGAGAGAGAGTTCACCGTGAGAGATCTCTGGTTTGGGTCTAGTGGAACAATCCCAAGGAGAGCAAGGAGCTTTCTAAAAGACCTAGAAGTGGGCAATAGGGATATTGTGATATTATCAGAGATTATTATACTGGACTCCCTGAGAATTTTCCACCATCACCTGCATGGAAGTTAACTGATTGGATATCTATTATTTATTTTGTATTTAATATGATTATTGTTTATTTATTTTTTCTTTAAATATATTTATCACATTGCTTTTTATCCGTATCTTTTTATTTAGTTATTATTTCTTGTACTCATTTTGATGCTTAGGTGTGCGTTTCTATGAACATATGAATAGTTTTCAAATATGAACATATGATTAGTTTTTTGTTTTGTTTTGTATGTATAAAAAAAAAGTGTTATTTTAAGTAGGGATTGGTCCTTCTATACCATCATGCGGATGTCAACTGGTTATTTTAAGTTATGGAATGGTTGAGAGTCACTGAAAAAGAAAAATAAGGGATAGATTTAAGAGCAATAGAAGGTCTATAACAAACAAAAGAAAAAAAAAAGAACAGATATAGTATGGCTAATGTTGCGGTTATTATTAATGCTGAAATGAATAGAAAAAAAAATGTTATGTATATTATGTCTAGCTACATATTGATTAGTGTGCTGTGTATGTAGCAATCCAAGATATTTGTGCAGCATTGTAAATAAAACATTTCTCTTTCTCAGAATTTTCGTAGTTGATATGTGAATCTTACTTTTACTATTGATATGAAATTGATAAACTTTTGATTTTTTAATTTTATTTTCAATTTATTATTTTCTTAAGCAAATTAGCTGCAATATTTATTGTTTTGTTTGTTATATAAACTTGTTGTGGATCAGAGGATTTATTAACAAAAAACACAAACAAGTAAAGGGCTAGATACTTCACCAATGGCGGGCACAAAGCTACAGACCGAGACCCACGCTATCCCCTCTCAAGCCAGGACCTTCCGTGCCAGTGTTGCCGCCAACAGTGTTGTTTCGTTTATTAATATTATATTTACAACGTTACAGACAATGAGAAATAATAAATCAATTTCTCCTAACAAAACTTTTGTTAATCAGTATGTATTTTTTTATGATTAATCCTTAATACTAATATCATAAGATCAGTCATCTGAAAATCGGAAGGGGTACGCAGTGATATAAACTCTGGGAATCCCTGTTCTACAGCTGTGCAAACATTAAGAACATTAACAGCATTAGCATTTTCCTTGGAAAAAGTAGGTTTTCATAATATCATCATTAGATTGTTCTCTGACAGCATTGTTCTCTGGCATCTATTGACAGCATAGTTTTAAAAAATCCTAAGTCCTAGATGAAGAAAGAATTATTTACCATTTTTTTTAGGATACATTCACTAAGTGATCAAATTAGTTTCTTCTTTTAAATTTTTAAGCATTATTTATTTCAATATGTAAATGTTTATTTTAAGGGATGGATTCATTTCATATTTAATTTTAGAATTGTTTTGATTAATTTACAGTTTATTTTGTTGGCTGTTTGGTTTTATTTCACCAAGAAGGATCATTCCATGCCAAATCATCCAAAAATTATAGGATATGACACCCATCTCATATTTTTATGAAATGTAATATGCTATATTCTTTCATATAGACGTTATATACCAAATTTTATTGTGCTATCTCAACTAGTTTTTTGTTTAAAGCCACGTAAAGTTTTGACAAAACCGATGCTTTGATAACCTCAGGGCTCCCGTAGAAAAATACCTCACCAAAACAAAAATAATTGTACTATTGTTATATATCGACCAAATAGTATGAAACTTTCAGATCATATAAAAAAAAAAAAAAAAACAATGCTGCTTTCAGAAAAAAATATATAATCAATGCATGATATACCAAAAATTTATTTAAAAAATGTAATGCATCAACTAATGAAAATTTGAATGAAAAATACGGAGTTTTACAAAAAAATTAATATGAATCAAAGGCGTTATGTTAATCAAAGGAATACATTTTTTTTAAGTAGTTCTAATGATATTTTCTACCATATAGACTAATAAAAATAATGGCATTACTAAAAACATTTTTTCAAGCTAGGAAAATGTTAATGTAAAATATGGTGTTTCACAAAAAAATAATTATTAACCAAAGGAGGTATCCTGATTAAAGAAATGGATTTATTTTAGTAGTTACGATGATTCAAGCTAACATATACAATAATAAAAATAAAGCCATTTTACCTCTTAATTTGAATAAAAATATTTTCATCAAACTAGGAAAATTTTAATGCTAAATATGGTGTTTCACTTAAAAAATATTATGAACCAAAAGCAGTATGTTCATCAAAGGAATGCATTTTTGCAGTGTGTTGTAATGATGCCAATAAGGTCATGAAAATAATGGCATTTTACCTGCTTAATATGGAAAAAAAAATTATTTGTATCAAATTAGGAATTCTTTAACGTTAACAAGTCCATGACTTTTCACTTAAAACAACTAGGCCTGTCTTTAAAAATATTTTTTAGAAAAAATAAAAATAAATAATATATTAAAATTTCTTGTATTTAAGTACCATATGTAATATAAAATCCAGCAAGGAAACAAATTATTTAAATCAAAAGCTTTGTTGTCTGTCTTGGAAAATATTGAACATATTCATTCACTGATCAAAAAGCTCCAAGGCTGTGTCTTACATATAATTCTGATGAGTAAGCATTAAAAATTTGACATCCAAATACCTCAATATTCTTGAGTAATTTAAGTAAAACATCAAAACCTTTATATAGCCCTTCTTAGTCATGGTGAATTTAAATCAAAACTTTTGATTTAAATTATTTGTTTCATTGTTAAGGTTTATATTACATATGGTACTAAAATAGAAGGCATTTGAATATGCTATTTATTTCTTTATTTATATTTTTTTGTCATCATCATAAATGACCCAGATATTGGCATATGAAACCTCTAATCGGTCGCAATTTCGAAACAATATAGAGGATGGTAATGTCGAGTTTGTAGGATGATCCTGAGGTGACGAGTTGCTTCGATTCCAAATCTAAAAAAAAACCGGCCTTGTAGTTTCGGAGAAAAGCCGTGGACTTCATAATGTTAAAGTGTTCCTAATTTGACAAATCATATTTTTTTTTCTTGAAGAAGCAGAAAAAATGTCATAAATTTTAATACTGTATATGGTAGCAAGAATCAACATAACTATTAAAATAAATCCATTTCTTCAATCATCATATCCCCTTTGATTTAACGTTAAAATTTTCCTCATTCGATAAACATTGTTTTTTCTGTATTAAGCATGTAAAATGCCATTATTTTTATTACTGTGTATGGTAGCTAGGATTAAAAAAATTATAACTCAATGTATTCCATTGATGAACATACCATATTTGCTTCATAATATTTTTTTTGTGAAACATCATATTTAATATTAAAATTTTCCTAGTTTGATAAAAATATTTTTTCTATATTAAGTAGATAAAATTCCATTAGTTTTATTAATCTATATGGTAGCAAATATCAGTATAACTACTTAAAAAAATGTATTTCTTTGATTACTATTTATGAATACTAATATTATATTTTAAAAAAATGTAACTTTTCGCTATTGATCCACCCAAAGGCCCCCTTCAAATGGATATAGTTATAATGGTTATAGTATAAGCCAAACTATATTTCTTAAGGAAGTTTTGTCTATTTTACGATGTTGCGGTTGGAACTTAATTACTTTGAATAATTTTTGAATGATCGTTTCCTATTCAACAAAAATACACAAAATTTCCCATTTTTATGTGTGGAATCATACTGTGGCCTATATGAACTTTTTTGTTCCTCCTGTGGTGCAAAATCGGCTCCTTCATTTCATCTAGTACTCCCTGTATAGGAAGACGAATTTACTTTTTATCTATACCAGTGGTCCCCAAATGCTTGTCAGTTGCAGACTCTCATTAAACCAATTAATTTATCAGGGACTTCTGAACATGCATTAAAATTAATATCATACCTTTGACATTTGCTAAGATATGTAAAAAAATCATTTTCATCAGCCCGTCGTGGACCCCCAGGCGTCCACAGAACACCTTTTGGGTACGACTAATCTATACAATCCAAGTTATTCTAAGGGGACAAAAAGTCTCAGAATAAATGTTATTTTTCATTCATTATTTTTTCTATTTTTGTGATAAAAATTATGAGGAAGTATTTTTTTACAAATAAAGTAAAATAAGTTTTGAAAAATATTTTATTTACCACTTATAATTTCCTTCTATTTGCAATTTATTGATTTATGAAGTGAATTCAAATGAGTTTGAATCAACTAAGTCTGACCAATCAGTAGGAATTTACATGAACCTCAGTAGGGACCTCCAGGGATCCTTTCTGCTACATAACTGCAAATTATTTTGCCAGTTATAGGTATTGCAAAAATAAGTATTTTAGGCTTACTAGATTGGGTATTAATCAGCGTGTTAAATATTGGATTAAAAAGTATACAAGTATAGTTATAACATAATATTTTATATTTTTTTAAATAAACAGTTAAAAGAGTTTTATATGTCGTACAATTTCATAATGTAACCTTCCTTTTAGTTTTTTGTATTTTGGTTAATCCATGACAGATAGCTGGCTACAGCTGTGAAAACAGATGGCATTCCTTCTTCACAGGGGATGGCTCCTAGGCTCACAACGCCTATCAATGTCCATTTATTGTCTGCTTCTAAAATAGCTAATGGTCCTCCACTGTCACCCTAATGCCAATAAGAAGAAAACATTTCATAATTAAATTATATCATTATATAATGATTTTTAATTATGTAACTTTTAGGGTAAGATCTTAATCCTGAAATTTATATTTCTAGTTTTTGTTCAGAAAAAAATACCATGAAGATGATCTCAATTGTATGTGACAATAGTACTAAAATAAAACCTTATATCATAAATACTATACTAAATATTTTTCTATGATTATAATTGACTTCACTTGCATTGCAAATATTTGATGAAGAGAAACTCGTGCATATTTGTCCATTATTTAATATTAAACCAAAGATTATCCAATAAAATGAATTGCATATATTTTTAGGTAAAATTTTGACCTTTGCATATTGAAGTAAGTTGTGGAGACCATTCTCATCTGTATAAAGATAAAATTAATTTGACAATATATTAATTATATTAACATTGTAAAGTTATTTTTCCAAATTATCTCCACTTACCATCTCTTGTCTTACCCCAACCGGAAATAACAGCTGATACACCACTAAGTCTTCTGCTATTTTGGTATTCTTTTGCCAATCTAATAGGTTGGATATTTTCTTGGAAAATAATAACATTGATACTTTGTTAGTAAAATAATTATTATTATACAATTCATAGAGATTTAAATAAAATTTTGTTCATAAAATTATTAGTAGTTTGGGAAATCCGTGATTAAATATATTATATTCTTTTGGAAAATTTTCACTAATAAATCCTCCAAACTTCTAAAAATATTTGTTATCATATGATGTTTCAGACAATATAGTCCATTCTCAAAGCATCTCATATTTAATTCCTGTATTGTCTACTTAATTCTAATTTCATCATGTTTATTTTAGTCTTTTTTTCCCCGAAAAAAATAGACTATTGCAGTGGGTCGAAGGTCGGCGGTGAGCGGCGGGACTGCGATTTCTATCCGTTTCATAACCCCTAGAGCACGATTATGGAAAATTTGGAGACGTCTGATATATATTTTTTTCCCGCTACTTTTGAGTACCTCCAGGGGTCCCCTTTTGGTCAAATGAGCTGAAATTCGGTATGTAGGGCTTTCTTCAAGGCAGAACAATACCATTAAAGAATGGGTAAATTCCAGCCAAAATTTCGGTATGTTTACCTGAAATTTCGGCGTTTTTTATGTTTTGCGCATCGCTACAGCTCCACTATATTAGTTTATAGGGCTGAAAATTTGTGTGTGAATTGAGTTGGAGATATCATTTTTGGTAAATTGTCATTTCATATGTAAATTTCGGTATGTTATGGGACTGTCTTTTGTGGTTCTCAATTTTTTTCTTACTCCTTCGGTAAAATCTTTTTTTAACGGGAAAATACGACTTTAGCGACGGAGTTCTACTGCTCACGGATCTTTTTTTTTTTTTTTTTTTTTTTATCAAAAACTACCCAACTTTATTTGTGGTATTTTCCTTTGTATCATTATTTTTAAAAGATTTATAAATTTGTCATATTATCAATTTTTAATGTGTGTGCCTTATTTCACATCCTTTTGAATACTCTATTTAAGGATATGGTTACCTGTAAGTATAGTTAAGCCTTCAAAATAAAAAAGTTTATTAATATCCATCACTAAAATTCACAACCATTATGCAAATTTTAGTTCACCTAGTGAATTTATTTACCTTACTCAGTTCACTCTCACTTTTGTAATTACATTCTATCATTCATACAAACTAATTTTAAACGTTAAAAATCTGATGTGGACACCACATGACTTCTTTGTACACATCTTAAACTATAAATCTGCGACTCAAAAAGTGATCCTGAATCACTATTTGCAGGGCTGTTGCAGATTTTTTAGGGGGATTTAATTTTTTTTTCAGAAAGGGGATTTATCATGAATAATGCAATAAATCACATAGATGTATATAAACGCCAAATTTGGCATACATTTTAAGGATAAACATGAATATTGAATAAAAAACTATTGTTAAAATTACCAAAAATAAAACTCAAAAAATAAATTTCGAAGAGGGAACGTTATATCCTCTCGGCATCCCTTCCCCCTCTCTCCACAGCGTACGCCACCAACTATTTGGTTAGTAGATTCTGAAGATAGCAGTATTTAAAAAACGATACTGGGCGTCGCGACGCCTATAGGCGACGGTTAATTGTGACGGTGCTCTGAGTAGTAATTCCGGATGTGTTTCACTCAGAATTTTATTTTCTGAATCTTTTATTTATAAAATTGATTGAGTACCATTTAAAATATCTGATGTGGACACCACAAGACTTCCTTTTACGCCTATTAAACTATAAATCAGTGGCTCAAAATGAGATCATGAATTTGATTACTATTTTCCGAAGAAAGCAGTATTTCAAAAACGACACTCGGCGTCTCGACGTCTTTTGGTGTCGGTTATTTGTGACGGTGCCCTGAGTCATAATTCTGAATGTGGTAGACTCAGAATCTTATTTTCCTAAACATTTATTTGACACTTTTATTTCTAAAATTGCTAGAGAATCATTTAAAAAATCTGTTGTGACTAGTACGTGACTTTCCACCAATTCAAGAATAAACAAGAATAATGAACACACCAAATTTTATAAAGTATTCTACCATCCTTCAACAGGCAATATCTTAATATATTGAGATCCTCAGAACATTCTGATATAGATTTACTGTATTTTTAATGAATGCAGAGGATGGGAAAAAAATGGAGATAGTCGCTTTTTTTTTAGAGCTGGATTTGAAAGTTTGGCGCCCTTAGACCTAAGAGTTTTTGCCGCCCCCTTTTCATACTATCGAAGATGTGGAAGGAGAGACGTGATATGGTCGCTCCGGCAATTTTCCTCAAGACAAAAGCAATTATTATTTTATCGAATAATAACATCACTTATGAAAGTATTCGTAATTTGAGAATCAAATTTTTGTATTTTGGATGCATTAAGTAATATAAATATATCACCAGATATATACTTCTATAGTTATAAACACAAAATACTTGCATGATTACACATAATTGCCATATTCAAATTTAACTAATAATAAAATTATACATTGAAATTTCGTTTATAAATATGAATTTTAAAGAGTTTGTAAAATTAAGTTTACTAATGAATCAAGATTGACAAGCAACGTGATGTACTTGACCAAACTATTAAAAAAAAAAAAGGAAATACTTAATAAAAAAATAGTACTGTTGTTTTAAATGTAGGACTATTATCCTTCAATGTCAATTTATAAGGCCTTTCTTCTTTCTTTTTTTTGAGCAAATGCATCTGTGATGTCATCGTACATTTCTCGGGCCAGCCTTCCCTCGATAGTGATCAGGGCTAATGGGGTCTTGGCTGGTTGAGATCTTAAATAGCTCTTAACACTACGAAGGGTGGAGAAGGATATCTCTCCTCAGCTGTTTGTGATAGGAGCACTACGAACCATTCTTAATGCAATGTCTATGTTCAGATAGATGTAAACTGGATAAAAACGACGCAAAACTTTGCTAATGCCAGTTAGGGTCACTAACTTTTGGGCTTTACTTTGTCAGTATTTTGCACCAAAAGGGATTTCAATTGTATAATACAACTCATCTATAACAACAAAAATATGAATGTTTTAAAAATGAAAATTAGGCCAAAGTATGCACGGATAATAAGTAAAAATTTGATTAAGAGAAATGTGCATAAAAATTAACTCTCTCCGGTAAGCAAAGAATTGAACCTATTCAAAAAATAATATGAACTATATATATATATATATATATATATATATATATATATATATATATATATATATATATATACAAATTTAAGGTTTGCTTTTGTTGTTCAGTGTAAAATTTAGGTACCTGTTAGCCGGATTGGTGAACGCAACCGAATGATGGCTATATCATGGAAATAATTGTTGAATATGGACTTTTTATGAATTATCATGTCGTTGTGATGTACAAAGTAAGAATACTCTACTTTTGTTGAGGAAGTTAGGCCTAATGAAACTTGGCATAACACAGCACTAAAACAAATGAAATACAAACAATATAAATATCCAATTTAGAAAGTGAAATATTATATAAATGCATGAAATTTACAAATCTTGGAAAAACAACTAATCCGGATATCTTCCTGCCATCTAACAAGACAGAAAGAGTCCTAACAAACATATATATATATAAATGTAAATCTATAAATATTTATTAGGCAGTTTAAGTTCAGTTTTAAATTATTGTTAAAATTCTTTTTCCCGAGGTATCCTTGAATCTCTAAGATTTTTCTCAACTTTTGCAAAGTTATCTTATTCTAGGAAAATTTGTAATGTTACTCTAATAAAATTAATTTTTCACTTTATATTTTTTAAAATTTATTCATAAATGAATGTATTTAACATTTTCTATGGTTAATGATAATATATTCAGAAATACAGGTGGGGTGCTCCAGATTGATCGGTTTTGAAACTTGACTGTCAGGCTGTGGTGAATGAAGAAGTGAGGATAGCCTCTTTCTGTCCGGCTAATCACCCCGTCTCAGTTCCTATGATGGTTTGGTCAGGTGTGAGCAGTGACTTTGACATGCTTCGAAGACGTTTGAATGTGACAAGCTAACGAACCTTTAATGATGCCCCAAATTTGATTTGTATCGTTCAAACAGTTCCTGATTTCTAAGCGATTTTATGAATCTTAAAAATAATTTGTAGAGCAAAAACTTTAGCCATCAAATTTTTATTTTTAGGTTCGCATGGAAATTAGAATATAGGGTTTATTTAGAGTGCTACAACCAAATCTGACGCGTTTGGAATAAAACAAAATCGGTTAAAACACTTCAATCCATAGAAGAAGTTTTCAGTACATAAAATTCAATGGTCTAAAATTCAATTAAATGGATTTAAAAAATTGTATCACTCTAAAATTTACTACTGTGTATCACGAATAATGTTTTTATATTACTTACAACGCTTTGAACTCGGTCTTAAATATTCAAATTAATTTTAATGTACTATAACATTCCAAGAAAGGCTGGGCCCAATCATGCACAAATTATAATATAAAAACATTATTTGAGAACAAGAAATAGTAGAACTAACGTTATCCGCAAAAATACTCAATTTTGTTTTTATTTGGTAATCATATGTTTTTACATAGACCTTCAAAGATTAAGAAATAGTAGTTTTATATTTATAGAAAGAAGAAACTTGCCTCTTTCTTTCAAGCGAGTACAAGAAGTTCGATATCGGATACACTGAAGACGAGATGAACAGCTTCAAACTGCAACGTAATTTTAACGCTCTAAAATTTGAGCATCCTCTGAACTGAAAGTTTTTTTTTTCGTAGGTTTTTTCAACGTTAAGGCATTTTAGTGTGCTGAATCAAAATCTGCCTTAATTTTTGGTGTGAAAAAATCTATAAGGCTAGTTTATTTAATAATTTAAATACATTTTTAAATTTATTTGACTAAAAATCAATTATTATTTAATGTTTATATTTTTTCTTTAATTTACTCTGAAAAACAAATCTTTTGCTGGAAAACGCTGATATCATTTTAAAACTCGAGATATAAAATATAGCAGTTTAAGTATGTTTTATTTTTTTTCTCCGCTACTGGGGCCCATTGGACGAAACGGTTCGATATATGCCGACTTCTTTCCAATGTAGAATTATCCAAAAAATTTTGATCAAAATCGGCGACGGACGTAGCGTGCACTTCCTTTGTCAGTAAGTAATTTTGACCAATCAGAAAAAAAATCTAGAAATATTTATTGAGGGGGATCAATATATATTCTCATCCCACTCAATACATATAAATAAATAATAAATATAAATATATATAGAGCTACCAAGGATCCATATTAAATACTTCATAAAGGAACCAATGATTTTCAAAGTGAATCAGTGGAATCAAAATGAAATTGAGACTTTATTGTCCAGGATCTAAATCAGGAGTATTCATTAAAAAAATATGGACCAGACGATGATAACAAAGATGGTAGCGACGGCGAAGACAAGGCAACAAAAATTTCCTAATGGTATTCACGATTTGAAAGCATGCGAGATACTTTATTTAAATTACACATAATTTCCAGTTACCTGATCATTTAGCAAAAATCAAGCATTAATTATAAAAGAAACAGAATTGAAGATAATCGCAAATATCAAAAAGCAACAAAACCATAGGGTGTCAATTTTATTCAATATTTTGAAATAGAACGGACAATTAATTTGGGAACATTGTTATTAAGGTAAATAAGTATATATGTTTAGTTAGGACAACATGGAAGTGTGATCCTGGATAGGATTAATGAGCACGGGCTAATTGGACTTGGACCCGTTTAGAAATGGAACCATTAAGGGGAGCTGAGTAACTTCAGAACTGTAACTGTTCCAAGCTTAAATGGTTAAAGCACATCCCTCTTGAACAAGAGGACAGAAAGAATACTGATATTTCTTATATATGTTTGAATAAGTTATATAAAAATATGTTTTTCTTTGAATTCCAAAAATTCGTAGGGTCTATCAGACTTTTCAATTCTGTCATGTAGAAAAATCAATATGGTATATAAATATATATATATATATATATATATATATATATATATATATATATACATATACAATAAGTTCTTTAAATAATTAATGAGTTGTGACCTGTCGAGACAGTGAGCAGCTGTAAGGATGTGTCTGGTAGATATGAGGGATCCTCCACAGCCATTGCTGATGATGCTGGATCGGAAGCACTTCACCAAGGCTTGCCAGGGGAACTGCCCAAGTTGTGCGTTATGTCCTCGAATTATTCTAAGATCTGTAGCACAATTGAGTACATTGACGACTTATCGATCTATTAGTCGAATAAGTAATAGTTTAATTTGAATCAGCCGCAAAGTTACAAGATTAGTTAAAAAAATGACTTGGACAATCCATTGATAGGAATGTAATTGGATATTTCTGTTTGGTACTAATAGATAATTGACGAGTGCCCTTCTGTTCTGTGCCCCTATATTTAGTCTGACAAATGTACATGAAGTCTGAATAATATAGTTATTCTTCAACCATTTTTTTCGCAGAATAAAATAATTTTTTTCATTTCATCTCCCCATTACCGCCTAAATTTGGCGTGCTAGGAAGGAGGATGATGAGTATCCAGCAGCGCCTCCTCCCGACATGAAATTAGAAATATGCAACTAAATTAGAAAATCACCCATCCAGCTCTTTTTCAGGCTCTGGAGGTTTTTCGGTCATATGTGCTCTGTCTTGTTTGTAATAAATATATTCTTGAAGTTTATCATAAATGGTTTACATTTAGTCCTTACGTGTTCGTGAACTCTGGGCACGTGGAAGTCAGTGTGCTGTGTAAAATTTGAGATGTACTGACTATTTAGTAATAAGCCTTAGTCTTCTACATTGAGCGGTTTGTAATTTTTGTATAACATTTATGAGGCACAGGTCCAAAGATATTTAAGATAAGTCTGTGTGTGTGTCAATGTGTGAAATCGCTGTTGAAGTTGATTCAAAGTCGGCCGTCTTTGAAATATATAATGTCTTGTTTAGGAGTTTTGTTCTGTTTGATTTGACAAGCGTTCGTTTGTCAAATTACAGTTTCATCTAATAAAGGTACAGTTTCGTACTTCATCCAATAATATTCTTTTCTTTAGTTATATTCCGCATCTCTTGTAAAGATGTTAACACATCAATTTTGATTGAAAGAAGATATTTGAATTAGAAAATACTTGACTTAATAAAAGAATATTCTTTTGTAACTGCTCTCGGAAATTCACCTCGCTCCAATTGTAAGAGGTCTATGACCAAAACTAGCGGACCATTTAAATTCATTAGGCTTCAATCGCTTCCTTTTCGCTTCATTCAAAAGGACTGTGTGCAACAGCCCAGGAACTACAGAAGTTTTATGCTGATGTAATAAATAGAAAAATCCATTTTCCAACACACACACACACACACACACACACACACACACACACACACACACACACACACACACACACAAAAACACACACACACACACACACACACACATATATATATATATATATATATATATATATATATATATATATATATATATATATATATATATATTTGTAGAATAGAATAGAAGAAGAACTTTATTTTGGGACTAGGTGCCTTTAGAATAGCACAACTGAACAAATAAAACAGAAACAATATCTGACCATAAGTCTTCAAAATAAAAATCAATTAATGTTTACAATGTTTTAAATAAAATAAAAGGCAAGCAATATAAATTCTTGTTACAAAAAATATAATTTATGAGAAAAAAAAATGAAAATAAAATAAAAAGAGAGAACTTGGAAAATCAAAAATAATGAGTTGATTAGCAAAGTTGAAGCTTGTGCATTAAAAACTATTAGTCACTTCTGATCTAGATGGTAATCTTAAATTGAAATTTTGTCATTAGCGAGCATCTATTTGGATAGAAATAAGGTGTTGGAAAAGGGTGGATTTGAATGAGGATAGAGAAGAAGCATGGCGGAAATCAGATGGAAAGGAATCCCAGAGGGTAAAAGAGCGAGCGAGAAAGGAACGTTCGAATGTTTTGGTTCTGTGGAAAGGTGTAAAGAGGTCAGAAAGGCGCGATCTTGTTTCCATTGCGTGGACTGAGGATTTGAATTGTAGGAGGCTGTAGATGTAGGAAGGCTGCTGGGTGGTGATAGTTTGGTATAGGAAAGATCCGAGGAAATATTGTCTACGGTTGGAAGGGAAGAGTCACTTTAACTTGCCTATGAAGACATGAGCCCTTCTCGAGGTACTGAAGACAAATCTTATAAAGCAGTTCATGATCTGCTTCATTCTGTCCTCGAGCACATTCGACGGGCCCCCTTTTACCTCACAGCCATAGTCAAAGTGGAAAGACAAGAGAGGATACGAGGAATTTACGGGAAGGTTGTGGAAGAAGAAGTCGAGAACAATGGAATAATTTGAGGGTATTTACAGACCGTCGTGAAATGTGGGCGATGTGTAGTTTCCAGGGAATCGGGGGCAGAGAAAAGGAATTCGTGATAGTAGTTGGATTTCGCTCGGCTTATAGTTGCATTTGTCAAATTGTGGAGTATCCTAATCGCTTGGTAGTTATCTGCTAGCCTTCTACGTTTGAAGCGTCTGCGGGCTGCCTCACGTCTCCTCTCTAATTTTCTTACATCCAAGGAGCGGAAGGGTGACGGAAGCTAAAGGTTTTGAGTGGGTATGGGTATCAAGGATATGGATAAGATTAGAGGTGAGGATGTCAATGATGGAATCAATGGAAGAACAGGAATAGATTTCACTCCAATTCAGGGTTTCAAGGTCAGATAAAGTGTTTTCATGGGAGAGGGCGTCTAGGTTACGAAAAGTTATGGTTAGGGAGGATCGCTGGAGTTTGGATATTGTAGGATATTTGGATTAAGTCGTGAGGGGAAAGGAACAGAACAGGTAGTTGAGAAGAGGAAAGGAGATTACTTGCTGAATCGATGACATGCATGTCCAACCAGTTGTCGGACTGGCGAGTTTAATGGGTAGGAGAAAATGGGACGATGAAGAGATGGAGGGAGAAGAACAGATTTTCAAGGCAGAGTCCGTCGTTGGAAACAGAAAGAAGATTAGTATTAAGATCACCGGAAATTATTATATTGCTATAGAGAGGAACATATTTGTAGAGGATTGATTCAAAGGATGAGTCGAAAAGAACCAAAGGAGGACGTAACACCACAATATATAGGAGAGCATGTACATTGCAGGAAATTTCAGCCATAAGGAATTCGATATGAGGATGATCTGATGGGGATAAGATATCTATCATTCGGAATTTCAGGCTGTTATGGATATAAAGGCCGAGGCCTCCAACAGTTTGGCCCATTCGCCCATGGCGGATAAAGGAATAATTAGGTAGGGAAACAGAAGAGGAAGGAATGAAGGGCTTTAGAAATATTAAGGAGACTGCAATAGTATAGTAAATGTTATGAGTAAAATACTAGAGGAATTCGTCGTAATGTGCTGTAAGGATCGGGCATTAACCTGACAGGAGGCCAGGACACACTAGATACGGAGGGAAGATAGTATTCAGTATTTGGAGGGAAGATGCTAATAACTTTGACGGTTTGAAGACTACAAACCTGAAAAGAAGTGAATAATGAACATAAAAATTAAACAAAAAGAGATATAGAAAAACAAACAAAAATATAAAAAACATAAAAAAAAATACATCTGTTGAAGTACAGAAATAATAAAAAATAAAGAACAAATAATTGAGCCACGAAACACAGCACTGTGCTTTAAGGTTGGAGTTCTTCGAGAGTTTCCAGATCCGACCAGTGGGTAGATAGGTATCAAAACGTCAAGACAAGATGTCAAGATCTTGAGTCTAGTCAATGTGTATCATGGGGTGACCGTCCTCCTTCCGGCAGCGCACTCTTCCAGCCACAAACCAGGCGTATTTTAATTTTTCCGCCGCTCTCTTCTACTGAAGCCTAGTGACAACTATTAGTGAGAGTCATCTCTTCCCCGAGATACATCAGGTGGGAATCGCTCTCCTACCAGCCAATATTCCCGGTGGGCAAGTCTCTTAACTTTTCTCTGTTGCACTAACTCGTCTCGTACAGACTGCCTGAAGAAACAAGCAATGACAGGTGGTGGTCGGCAGTCGTCTTTTTTCGGTCTTCGCCGCTCTGCGAAGTCGAGGTCCTGAACGTCAATCTTGATTGGGAGGCCGACTCCCCCGCTGGCTACCAGGGCCACAGCAGTCTCTCGGCGTGGATCGGAGTGCCCCGCATCTCCTCTTACCTGGATAGTAGGCCCAGTTCAGTGTTATTGAGTCAAACTTCTAGCTCACCAAGCTCAACAACAGTACTTTATTTTCGGTTGTTACATCCTCCATAAGCTTTGACTGACCATCGAGGTGGCTTTCAATTTTCGAAAGCATCTCATTTAGCTCAAAACTTAGCTTACCATATTTATCAGTTGAAGATTTTATGCTTTCAATGTCCTCATTGACGTGGGCGCTAAGTCGGTTCACCGCCGCGAGTATATCACCCGCAGACGGTTCGACGGCCTTCTGATGAGAATTCCTGGAAGGACTAAGCGTTTTTTCTCTCACTGGGCCTGTCTTTTTCACCTGATCTTATGTTTTACAAAACCACATTTTCTTTTGGATCTTCAACGCCTCGATCTCCTTATTATTGAGATTGCAGCATCTGTCGTGAAAAATTACGCGGCAGTTGGTGCAGCTCATATTACATTTGTCCTTAGTGATAGAACCATCACAAAATTGAGCACTGTACCATTATGATTGGTAAATAATAAATAGTACTAACAAATGTCAGTCTTTATCAACAGTACTCTGGGTCGATGGCATTAAATCATCTGCGACTTAGGGATTAACTTCGTTCTACAGCTCGTAGTACTGTTGAACCCGAGCTTTCTTCGCAAATTTTAGATGAGGCGTAAATATTTAAAGCACGTGGCAACTGTGGATTTATAGTTTATTATGTAGTCTGTAAAAACAAAAACAAAAATTAATGAAATAACAAAAATGAGATTTTAAAGAGAATGAAATGCAGGTACGATGTTGACTGGTTGCCGCGTCTAGCGAGACTGATTATTAGATTTATAATGTATAATATAATATATGTTGGAAAATGGATATACAAAATAAAACAATTCCAGTGACCTCCTCCTGCTAGAAGATACTACAGTTTACTACAGCTATAAGATAGAAGGCTCGGCAGGACTTCCAGAGACTCTCCGTGTGAGGATTGCGGATGATCCCATAGATAAATGGAACCGGCGGTGGTCGACAACCCCGAAAGGGGCGGCGCTGATAAAACATTTCCTCACCGTTTAGTCCCGGTTACCGGCTAAATGGGTGCTCCCGGACTACTGGGTCATGCAAGTCAGAGCATGGGGGCTTTCGGGCATGGGTACATAGCTTTGGCAAGGTCGTCGACCACTTATGCCCAACGTGCGGCATTCTGGAAACTGCCGAGCACTTAGTAACGACCTGCGCTGCGTTTGAGGCACAAAGGAACACTCTCCGGAGGAAGACGGGGGTCACATGCTGACCGAGAACGGCCTACCTCTCCTCATGACTCACGATAATTATAAGCACCTAGAAGAGTTCATCTACCGATGGAAGGTGAAAGTGGGAGCTGATCATTTTAATCTTTGCGCTCCTAGGGACAGGCGGCTTTGTGCCGGATTTCCGAAACTGAGTTTAAGGAGATGAAGATTAATAGCAGAGGTAGCATAATAGATGCCAAACCCTCGAGTTGCCGAAAGGCAAGGTAGGGTGCAAATAAATAAATAAGTTCGCAATAAAAATTTTCATTCTATAACATTAATTCATATTATTGATTGAATTAAGCTCAAAACAATCAAAAAGCATATTCAAATATTTTTTACTTAACCTAAAAATGAAATTTACGGTCCTCTAAATTCTCCGCCCGGGACAAGTTTCCACTGTCTTCCTCTCTCTAGTTGCAGTCCTGCTGTTTGTCATCTTCTTATATTACTGTTTGTTATCTCATTGTTTTTCTTTTTATACTGTTTTTTATCCTATTTAATGCTACTTGTTATCTTGTTTTGCTTATCTCTGTTGAAGGTTTGCCACTTAAAACGAAACGTCGGCATATATATTAATATTTAAAATAAGTTTATACTTATCTGTGTGTTTTTCTTTCCTGACCATACACCCAACCAGCTCCTCCTTGCATTAGATTCTACGATTAACGATAGGATACTGGTATAAACATAAAATACTGATAATGAGTAAACCTAACCCATCATTACGAAGCATAGGGAGAAGTTTTTTAATGCATAGGAATGCTTCGGAACGAGAATGGATCTTTTCACACGAAATCAAATAATAAAAAATAATTTTAGACTCGAGGTTTTTCAAAATGAGTGAAATGTTTTATGTAAATATATAGACGAAAATTCGCAGCTTCAAATTTTTCCCATTTTTAGTTTTTGAGTATAAATATTTGTAAAAACAAAAAGTTTTTTTTTTTTTTTGGCAGATTTAAAAGGCCTTTAATTTGATATGTAACTTGGCTTTACCAAACCAATCTTCAAATGTTTATATATTACCAAAAAGTTATTTTTTTAAAAACACAAAAAAGAAATTTTGAAAAAAAAAATCTGAAAAAAATAACATATGTTAGGAATGTATGGACCAAGTTTCATTGTAGTGTTTTTATAGATTCTGTTACAGAAAAAAATAAATATTTCATTTTTATGCCGTTTTTTGGATTATTATTTTCAAGGTCCTTTGTAATCGACCAAGAAAAAAAATCCGTCCGTTCGCCTTCCGTGGTTTTGCTCCGAGACTGCAGTACCGCTTTTTTTTTAGATTCGGCACCCAAGTCACAGGTCACCTCAGGATAATTGAGGTTTTTATTATGATTAATCGAAAGGTGCTGAAATTCCAAGCAAAAACAAATCATTTAAATCGAACCAGTATTAGCTGAGATATAGATTCTCAGCGTAATGAACTTCGTAGACTACTTCTTCGGCGCTCCAGGCCATCGTGGCCTTAGGCTTCCTAGCATCAATTGCTGGCATCTGACTTCCTCGTATCTCTCATCCTTCCTTGGATAATTTCTGCACTTCCTTTGGTTTTTTGTCTTTCCTTTTTCTTTTCCCATTGTAGTGCTTTTCCAATATTTTACTCTGTACGATTTTAACCTCTGATTACATGTTTTAACCATCTCAGCCGTCATAGCGATCATCAAAGGACAAGCTCGAAATTTCTATTCCTTTAGGTGCCTATTGCATTATTTCTTTGCTGAACTTGATTGATATCTTTTATAATGCATTCTGCACATATTACTTTCCCGGAACCCTCCAAATGCTCATTTAAAAGATAATCTAATTATCTAAACTGTAAACGAAAGCAATACTGAAAGTCCTATGAATAGACAGCCAGATAGTTTTGAAATATTACGATTTGGAAAAATAATAAACCATTGTGTAATAATTTGCAGTATTTTTCAAACTGAAATGGAGACAAACTGTATATGTCATATTTTAAACAATAAAATTTTCCTTGCTATTATTCATTATAAAAACTGCAATTTTAAATTATTTAGCGTACACGACATTATTCGTGAGCCATTATTTGTTGAATGTACCACAAAACGTTTTTTTTGACATGATGATGTATAAAATATGAATGTATAGTTTGTTTTCATGTCAGTTTGAAAAAAAAAAACTTGGCATGCAATTACAATATTGATTTTTTTTTTTAAATAATAGAACCAATAAAAACGCCAAAATTTAGCCCATACATTTTTATGAATATATATATATATATATATATATATATATATATATATATATATATATATATATATATATATATATATATATATTTATTTAATATCTTTTTTTCAAAAAAATCGAAAAAAATTACAAAAATAACATTTTGGAAATTTTAAAATTGGTTCGGCAAAGTAAAGCAACATATGGAATTAAAACTCTTGTAATTCTGGAAAGAATGACACTATTTCAAGCTTTCTAAGCCAAAAAGTTATGGAGCTGTGGACTTTTAAATGTTTCAAAACATGTCCAAAAAAAAGTAGATTTTTTTTTTAATTTATAACAAAAAAATGGGAAAATCTGAATTTTTCGTCCAAACTGATAGTACAAAATATATAAAAAAATCATTGACTTCTGAGACATCAAGTTCCAGACCATTGGTCCATTTGACAAGGAATGAATGACCCGAATATTAGTGCTGAAGAAAAAAAAATTCTTTCAGGATCCCGAAGACTGGACAAATGTTCAGTATCAGTTAACATTCACGATAAAGTATCTGATAATATTTTTGTACGTCAGACGTAAACTGCCGAGGGTCCAATTATGCTGATTTTTATTTTATTATCTTATTTGCATTATTTTGGCCATATTTTCCGAGGGCAAAGTATCGTGAATAAGCTCAAAGCGTAGTAAAATGTACAACACTTCAAATTTAAAGTTAGGGCACCATCCAAAACCTGCAGGGTTGCAGGGGTGCACACTGCGATCTAAAACTTCTTTTTGTTCTCTTTTAGAACTTTGAAAATGCAACTTTCGGCTGTTTTCCTCTGACATACAGGTTTATCATGGATGCAAGCTTTAGAAAAAAAATTTATAAGCTCCTTAAATATCGATTGGGCACTGTTGTTCAGCTTCAAAGAGGCCTTAGGCTACTCATTACGGGGCTAATTTAAAGAATGGATGTTCTCAATGAAATTCGACGAAAGGTACGCACTTGTTCGACTAATTAAAAACAATACAAATAATTCATTATTCCCGACTATCCCCGTTTATATAAATTTTGAGAAGCTGTGCCATAAAAAAGTTTTGAAGCTACAGTAAATAGCTTCCTTGCCTGCCCTCTTGGTGACTTCTGTTGAGGTCAGATCTCCTTGAGCCACCACCACTCCTAGAGCCTGAAGGACAGAAGTTATTTATTAGTCATCCATATCTGCATGGAATCAAATACCAAGGCTTTTAAATGTTGGTCCTTAAATTATTGTTATAAACTAACAATAAATATATTTAAACTCAACATTTATTAATTAATGTCATCAAAAGTTGTGTATAAATAGAGTAATAATCCTTGGAAAACATATATTAGTTGCTTATAGGCTTTGTAGCGAACGCCTGTACTACGTCTGTAACTGACTTTGCAGATGGTTCATAAGGCCTCCACCAAGTAGCGCATGGCCATAAGTACACTACATAAAAGAAAACTATTTTTTGTTTAATTGCCGTTCTCCTCTCAGTCTGATCACGCATCACACAACTTTCACTTACAACCCTACTTATAAAATTTTCTGTTTTGTTTCCGTGAAAATTCCATTTAGTTTCCGTGGAAACATTAAAATAGCATAGAAGTAGACTTAATTAAAACCGACTATCACTCATTTTTATGCGTTTTTCGTCACTCTCTATTAACTTTTACTCATCTATAAGCTAGATATTATTTTTTTCTAAAATATTTAGCTTACCAACGAAATATAATACATCTATATTACTACCCTTATTTCCGGAATTTGTTTTCGACCTGGAAAAAATATTTCTCCTTTTTTATCCTTAAGCAAATTGTCAAATTCTTCCATACTTTATGTTTATTTATTTTTTATCACTAATAACAATGGAAGACGGTTAAATATTACAAATTAACAAAATTAAAGGTATTTTTAAAGGAAGTCAATTTGAAAATTTGGAATTTAAGCCCTGTCCGACTATTTCATTTAGGATAAGATCTACCTCATATTAATGACCATTTAATTGTACATTGATATGACAAGTTTGATCAAAATCATTAGAGTAACATCATTAAATGGTGAATGAATGAATAGTGGCACTTACGGCAAGTCGATTTAGGCGAAAAAATTTCTTTAACATATAAATTCCTTAAATACGTAATTTCAGTTTCTTATAGCTTTTTGTTTTTGACCTAGACTTAACACACACACACACACACACACACACACAAACACGCGCGCGCACAAATACACACAGATTACTGTGCAAGGCTTGGTTATTAGGAACCAGGAAACTTTAAAACGTATATTTCCTTTGAAAACTCGGATCCGAAATTTTTCACGATCCAAATACTATCCCTTACTATAATATATGATATATTGTGTTTGACGAGGAGTTCTCAGTATTACGAAAATTACAGAGGAGTCATACAGAAAGTTGGGAACACTGAACTAGCCAATCTGTAATCATTTTGTTTGTACTTTATAAAAATTGATATTATAAATTTTAGAATATTTGTAGGATTCTGATATAGTTGTATAATATAGAGTTAAACAATAATAATACTAATGTCAACAATGGCACATTTCTAATCTCCAACTTCTCAATCCAATAAGCTGTGCGATTTACATGACATAACATTTATGAGAAAATGACGCATTCAAATGACTTTGTGCTTGGCCATAAATAAGGCAAGTCATAAATGTTTAAGTAATTTGTTAGAAAAAAAACTCAGCTATTAACATTAAAAGGACAAGCGTTTTAACGTTTAATATGTAAAACGACCATGACTTTTTTAATCCAAGTTATTGAAAGTTCAATATCTGTAACAAGGAAACAATTCTGGGAGATTGCAGAATATATGGGCTTTGTTGCGCAAATAGGGCCAATCTGTTTTTTTGTTTACACCCAAACGAGAAGTTGGAAGGTCCAAACTGCAGACTAAACTTTTAAAACGATACAACAGAGCATAATCAATTTAAAAAAACGTCAAATTATATGAAAAACTAAGCCATAATAATCTAAGACGAATCTCAGGAACATATGAGTGAAATGCAGATTTGCTCTTCTTGCGCAACACAGTCGATATTTTCTGATTATATATCAATGCTCTTTTGTCAAAAGGGCATTATATTTACGAAAATAAGGTTTTTATTTTAAAAAATCTATGAACGCGAAGGAACCAACTAGAAATATTCAAAGAATATACGATTTAACCAAACTCTGAACAATATAGTTAACAAGGATAATATTGACCACGATAGTTCTGAAAATATTAGGAAACAATTAATTATTCTATCCAATAATTGCAAAATATTGTACACTTCTAAAAACTTCTGTAATAAAAATTCCTAAAGAATTACTAAGATCTGTTATTTTTCTGCCTCCGATTGTGACATATTATAAATTTACATTTTATTTATTTATATATATATATATATATATATATATATATATATATATATATATATATATATATATATATATATTATATAATTAAGAACAGGCTGACCTTGTCACTATTATCATACAAAAATCAATTTTCATCTAAAACAATTTGACAATGTTTGGTGGCTCGCCTTTAGAATAACCTTAAAATATACAACTTTCGGCAAAACTTGTAAAATATTATTTAAAATTACTTCGATTGACGGCACTCTTGCATCATTTTAAAAATACCATCGGTTTTATGCAATGTGTCGATTAACACAATTTTCGATACTGAGTTATCAAATAATACTAATCTAATTACTTAACTTTTACCTATTAAAACGCAAACATTTCAATAAACATGATATTTTTATGATTATCACAATGGGCAAGACAGCACAAACTAACATGAAACAGAGAAATTACTAAACATGTACAAATCATATTAAAAGGATAGCACCCAAACAAAACATGACTCAATGCTGTGACACTTGTAAAATGTGACAGTGATATTTTAGTTGTTCAATAAATTTAAAAAAAATGAATAAATTTTCTTCCTGTAGCTTTGGTTACCGTTAGCTGGCGCATTCAGAATATCGGCCATCTTAAATTTCTTGCATTCATAACTTCCGTTATCTATACCGGACTGCTTGTTGCCTATGACTCAACAAACCACAGCTATATTCAACATATCATTTTGTAATTCTGTTGCTTTAATGGTGTCAAATTGGTAAAGAATTTGAGTTGTATTAAGCTTGAAGCATTTCAACTAACATATTACCGTATCCTAGGCCGAGAAAATATTTTTAGATAACCCATTTAAAATGTAGAACACCATAGAAAAAGCACGACCGCTGTTTTTATCACTGTTGGGCAAATTGTGATTGTAATTGTGATTGGAATTACATTTTGCCCAACACTGGTTTTTTATACACAATCTTTTACTTTTATTTTGTAATTGAGGTATTTTGTGCTGGACTTAAATATCCTTTGTTAGTCTGAGAAGCTACTCAGTAGCACTCATGAGGCTGAGGTTTTAGCCGTGTATAATGGTCCACCTAACAATAACGCAGTATCGTCCTAAATTGATTGATTTAGATATTCAAAACATGTGGATTGAAAATGATAATATTGAAATCGATACTTTGACGGATTTAGAAATAAATAAAGTTAAAATTGGCAAAACGAAGAAGATCCATCTAAACATAATTTAAATAACAAACATTTTATTTTATTAAAAATATAAATATTTCATCTTAATGTTTTAATGAAGTAAAATTTAAAAAATAAAAGTGAAGAAAGCATTGCTTTTTCCAAACATGTACTACAAAAAAAAAAAAAAAAAAATTGGCTTGATTTACTGTTGTTTAGTAAGAATGCAGTACCTTTATGATTTCTCGTGTATTGCGTTTTTAACATGTTCACCTAAGAAAATTATTGGAAAAATTAGTGACTAAAAATGCAGTTACTAGTTATTTTTGTATTAATTAATACAATTAATGCAATTTATTTACATTCAAAATTTCAGAAAAAAATAATGATTAGGTTAATTAAAAAAATATTTTTGTAACTTTTAATTTATTGTGAAGGCAGGTTAAACGTAAAGTTTTAAGGATGTTATTTCCAAAACATTCTCTGGTCAGATGCTGCATTTTTCTGAAAGAGTGCAGATTATAGGCCATTTCTCTACTTCAAAATCTAATTCTTTCTAATTAGAATTAAATTATAATATTAAATAATTATATGTGGGTACACTTCTCTATTTTACTTTTCGTATTATTTCACTTTACCTCTATTTTTAAAAATTATTTATACTTTCTTAAGTGGAACAATAAATATCAATTAATAATGTAAAGATTCAAAAAATAAAAAAAATTATTAATATTTATGTAAATGATACATCACCTTTATATAAACTATATTTTATTAGTAAAAATAATATTATCATGATATAATAATCAATTGTAATTGTAAATTAATTAATCATTGGAATTGTCACCGTCCGTATAAATAATGACATGTAGAATACATAGTTACCATAACAAAATAGTTTATATTTTTTATCGATTCATATTTTGCTCTTCTAATTAATATTGAAACCGTAATTTATATTGCATTTTTTGCCAGCATTGATTATTTAATAATGTTTCCTGATTTATTATGCTTTGTTTTAGAATTAGGTTTTAATTGGTATTTTTGAATTAATTTACAGACTGCAAATATCTTTTTGATTATTTATTACAATTGCTGTCTTCTTTTTGATTATCTCTTCTTTCTTTTTCAGTATTTATTTCATTTTATTTTTATACAGTAAGTATTATCTATGATTTCGATTATTTAAAATATTTTGTATTCAAATGTATACATATATTATATTTTATTTTGTTCTTCTAAATTATAAGTTTTGAGTAAACCATTTATTGTAAAATATGTATGAGCTTTTTTTTAGCTCATTGTCATTAAATACATTTTATACAGGGAATTGGATCACGTAGAAATATACGTATACGCCTGTTCCTGGGTTACTGCAATGTTGGAAACAAAAAACAGATTTAATGATTATTAATTATCACTAATTTTTATAATGTAATAATTTAATCGAACGTGTACTATTCTTGAAAATCGGTTGCAACTATTTTTTATTTTATTTTATAAAATTTATATAATTGAAGTTGAACATTTCCTTTTAAATGGTCTTGAAAAGTAGTTTAAACGACTAATCAATTCAGAATTAATGTCATTTAAATTTATTGGAAACTCTTTTATATCTTTAAGAAAATTATTGTACAATTTTATTTTTGATTCTGTAAATATACTTAAATACATATATCATCAATGAAACGCTGTAATAAGAACTATAAGCTAAGCACATTACAAATTATTTAATGAAATGAAGAATATTATAATTAATAGGTCCAAGATTAAGAGAGAATTGTTATAATATTGTTGATATTACAATATTAGTTATTACAATATATATATATATATATATATATATATATATATATATATATATATATATATATATATATATATATATATATATAATATTGTTCCGTTCATGAATTATGGACACATAATTACTGAATGTCTTACTGTACATATACGTAAACTATAACAACTCTCTTAAAAATTTCAGCTAGGATATATCCTTATAAACTAACTTACTAAGATTGTTAACAGTGTCGTGATGTGAGCCATAGTGGAGGCGGATACTTCAAACGACAAACTGACTGATAAATGGATTGATAAAGTGATATGAAATGACTATATTAAGATATTAAGAAATATTCTGCTCCTAGCCATATTTGCGGAAGGATTACCTTTAACGTCGCTTTACGTTTTAAAAAGATAACTTCCTCCTCAATAATAGTTCAGTCAAATTGTCGAAAAAATAGCTTCACCTTGAAAAAGGTGGGGTAGAAGGTTTTATTGTTTTAACTTGCTCATATAAAATGGGTGGTAATATAGGGGAAACAAGTTTTTCCCACCGAATTTATCATGAATAAATTTTTTGTAGCCCAATAATCACGAAATTTTCGATCTCTTTTAAGTTTTTTTATTATAACTCCAAAAAGACGGGTTATGGCCGAAAATACTCTTCTACAAAAGTTAAAAAACATTAAATATTCTTCGATTTGACCTGGTAAAACGTTTATTTAAACGGAATACGTACTCGGTACGTATTCAGTTTAAATAAATATATCATATATCTCGATATATGATTAATTCCTGATATCCATGGTGGGACGTAGGTCTGTGATGAATGTCCGCCATCTGTCTCTGTCCACAGCCAGTTCTCCTAACCTGCCCATTGGATTCCAGCACGTTCTGCATCAGCCTCTGGACCTTCTCCAAGCTATCTTGGGTCGAACAACTCTACGGCATCCCTGAGGGTTGCAGTAGATGGCTTCTCTTGCAAAGGTTGTCCCTTGGACGGCCTAAGATGGCCCTATCCATTTTCATTTCTTTTCGCGGATTTCGGGAACAATCTCCCTCTGTACTATTCTTTTCGCCAAAGCTCCTCATTGCTAATCAATCTACGCCACCAAACTCTTAAAATGTTCCTCAAACACTTGTTAGGGAAGGCTTGTAACTTCCTTGTTATTGTTTTGGTGGCCTTCCAGGTTTCAGATCCATATAGTAGGATGACCTTCACATTTGTATTAAAAATGCGGATTTTTGTCCTAAAGCAGATTTCACTTGATTGCCAGATCCTCTTCAGTTGCGCAAATGACCCTCTGGCTTTACGGATTCGATTTACAACATCCTGTTCTGTGCCTCCATTATGCGCCACCATGCTACCCACGTACTGGAATGACTCGACTGTCTCTAATTCTCCATTTCCAAGTAATATGTGGTTAGTGGATCTCGAGCTAACCTTCATCACTTTGGTTTTTCCTTTATTTATCTCTAAACCATACTCTCTTGCATTTATTTCCAGCTCTGCCAACTTCCCCGAAATATCTGTATACCTGTGTGCCATGATTGAACGTTAAAAAGATGAAAGTGACGAAGGAAAACCTGTAGTTTTCAAACATGGACAAATTTCGAAGGACTATATCTCGGCTATATCGGACCTGGAAGATATTGTGTTGACCTGATTAACTTACTATGGATAATTGTAGAAGCATACGACAGTGTTTACAAGACCAAGATGTGGGAAACACTTGCCAAGAAAGGAGTACCAGGCAAAATAATATTTATTGTCTATGTAGTGTAGCACTTGAGGGCAAGTTATCTGAGCCGTTTACTACCAGGCTGGGAGTGCGGCAGGTTTGTTTGCTCTCCCCACTAATGTTTCTATTGGTTCTGGACGAAATAATGAAAGCAGCAAGCAGGGGAAGACGCAGAGGCATCCAATGAGGACTCACTGGACGCCTGGAAGACATTAGATTATGCAGATGATATCTGTTTCTTATCACACAGGTATATAAATATTTCGGGGAAGTTCGCAGACCTGGAAATAAATGCAAGAGAGTATCGTTTAGAGATAAATAAAGTGAAATCCAAAATGATGAAGGTTAACTTGAGATCCATGTATTACTAACCATATATTACTTAGGAATGAAGAATTAGAGACAGTCGAGTCATTCCAGTACCTGGGTAGCATGGTGACGCTGGATGGAGGCACAGAACAGAATGTTGTAAGTCGAATCCGTAAAGCCAGAAGGGCATAGCATTGGATAATGCTTATCTTCCTCACCATCGATATCAGCCTTATTGTGGTAATTCTTTCGTTTACGGAGTTCCATTCAAGAAGACATTGTTTGGCTTTCTTACTCAACATGAATCCGACACCAGCAGTTGGGTTAGGATTTTCACTTCTGTTTCCGGAGAACAGAAAAGTAGTTCCATTGTTCGTCCTTTGTTCTCAAATGTCTGCAGTGCGGGATGTTGTTGTGTGCTGTATACATTGTACTGGGTGTGTGTATGCTTATATGAGTATTCTCCCAATCTGGAGGACCAGTGGCTAACTGCGGTACAATGACCGGGCGATTGGGCCGCCATCTCCCTACGCAGCCGAGATATAGCCCTTCGAAATTTGTTCATGTTTGGAAACTACAGGTTTTCCTTCGTCACTTTCATCTTTATAGCGTTCAATAAACTAAACAATATAAAGCATAACCTTTGTGAGATGTTCATTTCATAATAAAGAACAGAATAATCGATGTATAAAAAATGTATTTTATGAAACTTTATATTGCATATAGTCCAACAAAATTGTAGATTTATCTTGTAAAAAGTGGGATAGAAGGTTTTATTATTTCAACTTCTTGATATCGATGGTAATATAGTCAAAACATGTTTTTTCTACAAAATGTATCATGGATGGTGAAAACAAGTCCTTTTGGATTTAAAATAAATTGCATCAAAAATTAAAATGAAATTGCGCCAGTTCATTAAATGTTCTTTTTTCTTTTAATTTAAAATAAAAAATAATATTTCAAACCTCTATGGTCCTAGCGATCATACTCGTACATCTGTTTTGTATTTAAAATAATGCACAATTTACCAAAAATCTTAATGCTAGAATTTTTTAAAAAAAATGTCTCCAGACATCAACATCTGAGTACGATAATTTGGTTGTTATTCGAAATTTCAAACAATTAATTACATGCATAATGTCGTGGTGTAAGTTATCACTTCCGGCGTTTTGATGGACAAGGTTTTTCGGTGTTTTCAGGATTGCCTTCAGTAGCAGCATCAGCAGAAACATCTCGTCAGTTATTTCAACGTCAGTTATTATTCGTCAGAAACATGTCGAAGTCGATTTGTTCTTCGGTCAGTGAAACTTACACCACGACATTATGTAAGTAATTAATAATTTGGAATTTTGAATAACAATCAAATTATTATACTGAGATGTTAATGTTTGCATTAAGAAATTTCTTATTTTTTGATGATCTGTACTATCCTTGGTATGATCTAGAAAAAAATTCTAGCATTAAGATTTATGGCAAATGTTGGTTAATTAATTAACAGATAGTTAATTGTTAGACTTATGGAGGAGTGAAATATTATCATTTCAAAAAGAAAAAGAACATTTTGTTGTTTTTAGGCTAAAGAAAATTTAGCCATGATAAATTTTGTGGAAATAACTTGTTTTCAATTTATTATCATCCATATCAAAAAGTTGAAACAATAAAACCTTCTATCCCATCTTTTGCAAGGTAAATCTACAATTTTACTGGAGTGCATGCAGCATAAAGTTGTATAAAATACATTAATTATACATCGATAATGGTGTTCTTTATTATAAAATGAACATCTCACAAAGGGTAGGATTACTATTATTTATGTTATTGAATATCATTAATTTAGAAATGTTGAAACATTAAAGTTCCTATGGATAAACCTGCAGTTTTCAATATTTTGAAAAAAAAAAATCCTAACTTTGAAGGGCTATCTCGGCACGTATTCCACTTAAAAAACTTTTATTCAGTGACATTCGTAGAAAATTTAATGCTTTTTACCTTTTGTAAAATTACTGTGGTTGTCGCTAGTTGAGATTGTAACTCGCCTTTTTTTTTGTAGGTGAATAGTGAAGAATTTTTTTGTATGGCGAACAACAATTGTTAGAAACGTTTTTTGATTAAATGTATATTTCCTGAAAAAAGATACCCCACTTACATCAGATTTTTTCATGAAATACCGAAAATGTAGTTAAGGTATCAGATAACCCCGCTTAAAGGTAAGACAAACATTTACAATGTTTTTTTCTCCTTTCGATCAATTTGTCAATATCATATTTTTCAGTTCCTTATTTCATGAGCCAGCCTAAATTTCCCTTTCAATATACAGCTTTAGGTGATCTAAAGCTGAAACCAATTTCGATTTTCGGATCATCATATTCGTATTCTATGCAAGATACTGAGTGTGAAGGTCGCGAAAAGCAGGCTTTTCTTGAAATACCGACAATTTCAAAGATTTGACGCTCCGTTGAACCGTTACCGTCATTTTTAGCTTAAAATGTAACTGGCCTTTTTTGTAGATGATTTTTAGCTGAACAACTTTTATTTGAAACTTTTTTTTGATAAGATGCATATTTATAGAAAAAAGAACACCCACTTACAGTAGGTTTTTTTCTTGAATTACCTAAAATTTCATATGTTTAACGCTCTGTACGTCCGTTGCCGTTAGCTTTAACATAAATGTTACTGGACTTTTTTTTTTGGGTAACCTTAATTTGAGCAACTTTTATTTGTAACTTTTTTTGATAAAATGCATATTCATAGAAATAAAAAAACGTTGGCTTCTTCGTTTGTGGATAGAGCAGGCTTTTCTTGAAATACCGACAATTCACAGGTTTGACGCACCGTAGGTCCGATATCGTTAGTTTTAGCTTAAAGTAGGTCTAGTTACCTTTTTTTATAGATAATTTTAAGGGAAACAACATTTGTTTTAAAACTTTTTCGATAAAATGCATATATACTGAAAAAAGGAAAAAAAAATACTTTCATTAAAGTTAATTTTGGCTAAAATCATATTATAGCTACCGATTACTATTTTCGGATTATGATATTCGTAATATACGCAAACAAAAATGACACCAACGCGGATTTTGTCGCAGAAGTGAGGCAATTCACTTAATCAGGGGCTAGCTCATAGACTACATGGTACAATCAATGCCTTAGAAACAGTACGGTCCTAACCAAGTACTGAACCCGGAGACACTTCCTGGCCATAGTGGTAAAAGTTTTTTTTTTTTTTTATATTTATTGGGGTCGGGGTGGTCGATCGGGTTAAAGCACTTGCAAAAGCGCAACTGCTCACAAACCCAATGGCTGTGAGTTCTATATATATTAAATTAACACAATTAAAAGCATGATATCATTAATTGTATACATTATAAGTTAGATATTTAAGTACATTTTAATTAATGTTTTATTCAATTTTAAGCTAATTGCAAGGCTCTGCAATATTTTCACAATATTTTTTGTGATTCCATTTGGCATATGTAGAAATAAATACCTTGGCTTTCCTACATTGAAGTATGGAACGTATAATTGTCCATGACAAAAACAAGTATTCTACAAATTTAATCCACGTACTTACAATGATAAAATAATTGCAAGTGATAAATAAATGTATAGGACTTCTGAATAAGTTTTATCGCTCCGGTAGAAGACGCAGCCGCATTTGACAAGGTTCAGTTCTATGAAGATCTCCAGAGGACAGTAGATGATGCTAAGAACAAAGGCAGAATGATAATGGTAAGCGGGGATCTTAACGTTAGGACTGGAAACGATAAAGTTAATGCGCATGGAGTGATGGGTCCGTGGGGAGGAGAAAGTGTGCTCAATAGTAACGGCCAAAGACTCATAGAATTCTCCATAGAGAATAATATGCTCATAGACAACTCTTGGTTTGAACACAAAACGATACACAAGATCACCTTTGAGAGTAGAGGAGAACGAACTATGAGGAAGAGCATCATTGATTATTTTGTGATCGACCGGGACCTAAGAAGGCTCTTCACTGATATAAAGGTCATAAGGGGGGCAGAACTAAGCACAGACCACAAACTACTTATAGCGGATACAAAAATAATCAAACCAGGAAAGAGATTCAATAAATCATATGATTGGATTGATGTTAGTAAGCTGAAAATGGAAAATAAACAAGAATATCGGTCACTGCTCGAAAGTCGCCTCCAAGAAGTAAACGGGGAGAATACGATGGATAACCTCTGGAATGAAATTAAGAACAACATACTCAATACAGCAAGTGAAATATGTGGACAACAAAAAATAAGGCCCTATATCAAGAAAACAAAATGGTGGAACGATGATGTCAAAAGAAGTGTCATGATCAAGAAGGAGTCCTGGAAAACTTATAATAGAACTAAGTTACCTATTCACTGGGATGAATATGTCAAGCACCGAAATGAGACTAAGAGAATAATCAAATTAGCTAAGACGAAGACTTGGGAGAAGTTTGGTCAAGAGCTTGAACAAAACTACAGAGAGAATATTAGGGAGTTCTGGCATATTACGAGGCTTGAAGGGTAAGAGGTCAAAACCGGTCAGGAACGTTAAAGACAAGCATGGGAAGTTGGTGACCGAAGAAAAGGAAGTGCTGGAGGTCTGGAGGCAGTTCTTTCAGAGGAAATTATGATGGAAGAACGTCTTCATCATAATTACAGGGACTGCAGAAGAAGAGATAGAGTAGATGATACTCATCCTGAAAATATGGACGATGCGATTGGGGAAGACGAGGTGGAATTGGCAGTCAACAAAATCCAGCTGGGAAAAGCTCCAGGACCAGATGGCATAGCTCCGGAATTTATAAAATATGGAGGCAATGAAATGATTAAATGCCTTCAAATGTTGTTCCAGAAGATTTGGGACCTTAAGTTGCTGCCACGAGAATGGGAAAACAACATCATAATCCCAATACACAAGAAAGGTAACCAAAGCGAATGTGGCAACTATAGACCAATTTGCCTATGCCCAGTAGTGTACAAAATATATACAAGGATATTAGAGCAGAGACTACGGGATATTGTGGAAGAAGATATCGAAGAGGAGCAAGCGGCTTTGAGACATGGAAGACAGACTCAGGACCACATTTTTTCCCCCCCTTAAAAATGATAGTAGAGAAAGCGTGGGACAGAGGAAAGGCAGTCTATTTGGCATTCCTGGATCTGAGGGCGGCTTTTGACTCAGTCCAGAGGCAGGAGATATGGGACACACTAACTACAAGAAGAGTTCCAGCAAACTTGGTGAGTGCAATCAAATCAGTGTACCAAGACCCAAAGGACATTGTAAGACTTAATGGTCAGACATCGCGGCCATTCCACTTTTATAAGGGAGTAAAGCAGGGAGACAGCCTAAGCCCACTACTATTTGTCCTCCTTGTGGATGAGATATGGAAGATGTGTAAAAGGAGATGCCCAAGAGCACTAGTAGGTTTTTGGAACCTAACTACAGTACTGGCTCAAGCGATGATATACGCGGATGATATCGTACTCATAGCTGACTCTGAAGAGGACCTCCAGGCATCCTTGGAGGAATGGAATGAGGAGCTGAAGATTAGGGGTTTACAAATAAACCCTAACAAAAGTAAAATCATGTATGTCGGAAGAGAAAACGCAGAGCCTAGGATTGTGTGTAATGGTGAACCCCTTGAACTTACGAATACTTATACGTATCTAGGAACCATATTAAGTAAAGATGGTAAAATAGACCAGGAGGTTCTGATTCGAGTGAAGAAGGCCAATGGAGTGTACCATCAGATCTCCAAAACTGTTATAGGCAAGCAAGAAGTAAGTATGCATGCCAAAATACGAATTTTTAAATCCGTGTTCCTCCCGGTTCTCCTGTATGGATCAGAAAGTTGGACGGCCCTTGACAAGCACCTAAGTGGGATAACATCTGCAGAAATGAGATTCCTCCGTAGAATAGTTGGCAAGACCAGGAGAGACTGCTTCAGAAATGAAAGAGTTCGGGAGGATCTAGGTGTTAGATCAGTTCGCGACACCATACAAGAGCGGCAACTAAAACGGTATGAACACGTCTGTAGAATGGATGAAACCAGAAAAGCCAGGTGGTATTTGGAAGCTAGGCCGGAAGGAAGACGGCCTCGTGGCAGACCCAGAGGCATGTACTCTGATTACATTGAAAAACTGGGGGCAGCTAGAGGACGCACCATCCCGGAGATGAGAAGATTAGCCACGGACAGGGACTAGCCAGTGGGCTAGATGGACCGAGACTGCAACGCTTCACGGCACAAAGGAGGTAGAGGAAGAAGAAGAAGAGAAGAAGAATAAGTTTTATTCCGAGCTTCCATTCCCGATGGTATCAAAATTATTAGAATTTTTAGTTCTGGAAAACCCCACATACAGTTGGTCCATCCGAAAGACCCCTTGCAACGGATTTAGTTAAGCAAACTATATTTCTTACATAGAATTTTGTCTACTTTACGATGGTGAAATTGGAACTTTATTACCTTGAATAGTTTTTGAGTGATCGCTTCCACTTAAAAAAACACAACAAAATGTGACTAGTTGATCGAAGATATGACGTAAATGACATGAGACCACAACAGCGATGAAAGACTTTGTTAATGGGTAACTTTCGCACATTATGTATTCTTCTAGGAGTAGTGTGAGAATTCTACTATATAAATACATTAAGTGAGCAGAAGCGACAAGCCCAGATTCAAGTAAAGAGGCCATAGCTAATAGTGGGGAGAAGTGTTTTCTAGGTTTGTATGGAGGTGATTTCTTAACAGCCATCTCGAATAGCCTTCGCTATCAGCTGCTCGTTAAATCTGCAATTAACTTCAAAATTATTGTTGCTTGCTTGCCAAGAACAAAGAATGCAGCACACCACCATGCTTACAAAACCTATCACCAAGTTCAAATGTGGATGGGAGTTGGAAAAATCTTACACATTGTGGCTTACTCCCATCATTATCACACTGAATCGTGCTCCTCAGATCCTACTGCAAGTGCAAAAAAGGTTGCAGCGGCGCTTGCAGTTTCCGGGTGAAACGCGAAATCTGGGGTGAAACGCACAGTCACTTGTCGATTCTGCGCGGGCTAATTATGTCAAAACGTCGTACTCTTCAACTAGATTCTGATTATGAGGAAGACATCTCCACCCCTATATTGAAAGAACGGCAAGACGTGTTTGCACATACTGTCATGTTGAGAATTCCTCCGATGAGCTAGTACCTTCTTCAGAGAAACATTTCTTGAATCTTGGTCCATTAAAATTAATAGCAATACATATTTCTTTTGTACAAATATTCGTCGGTTTGGTGGTAAAAGTGACCATGTGCGTTTTTGTTGCTATTTACCCGTGTCTGGACCAAATTTACACTTCGTTGTTGACGAAATTGTGAAATTTTCAGTAGTTATTAGATAATTATTGATGATTTCTCCAATAATGAAGCGTAAATTTAGTTCAGGCACAGATTAATAGAAACAACTTTTCATTTTCATAAAAATGCTGTTGATCACTTTTACCCTCGAACCGACGATATACGACTTCTATTTTCTTTTTTTAATAAACTAAAATACTATTGATCACCATAAACGGTCTTGTGAACAGTTTACATTTATTATTCTCTAATTCCGTTTTTCAAGGTTTTGGTCATATGCTAATTTTAAGAAAACCATTGAGCCTACAAATGCCCGTCAAGGCTCAAATTAAAGCGAAATAAATATTCTTCAAGTTCATTCTTGATGGCTTCTCTCATGGGATGAGTATTTTCGACGACATGTGACAAATGTAGAGACCAAAATAAAGATTTTCACTTTTTGGAAAAAATATTCAATCTTTGAAGACCTATATATCAGTAACTACTTAACATGCTGAGTTGCCTGAAGTCTCAAATTGTGATAAGTTTAATTTAGTTTAAAAAATATTACCACAACTATTTCCTTCTGGGGCATACTTTGGAGAATATTGGTCAGAAACTGAAAATAGTATCGAACTATTTTTTGACTGCTACAAAAAGAGCTCGCAAAGGTCTTTCGAAGTAAACAATTTGTTTTTTTCCGGCTTAGGCCGAAACAACATTTAAAAAAAATTGAAGTACTTCATCTATCAAAATCGGATGCATAATTTGACTTAACTATTTCCCAAACCAGGGAACAAAACTATAATTATCTGTCGTATGAACATAAGCAATTACATCCTTCTCATTGCTCCTGATAAATATTAATTTGAGGGGACCTTACCCTCTCCCCTAAAAATCAATGGGGAAATAGAGAAAAAAAATAAGAAAAAAGGTGTGGGAGACTATTTTTGGTACTAATGTATTTAACGGAGTTATAATCAACCTATTATTATTTCTGCTTTAACTGGATCACAAAAGTCGACTTCCGCTCGCTCAAGAGATAAATAAACTTCCCATTGATCCTTTTCATTTGAGGTCGGGACTTAAATTCGACTAAATACTAATCAGTTTATTGTGCTTGGTTATAACCTCAACATATGGTCGACCGTGAAGTGCGTAATTACCCTACTTTTACTTCAAAACTCGAACATAATTTTAAAAATTGATCATTCTAATGGTTTTCAGCTGATCGATATTAATGGAGTTTTAGGATCTAGTGATGCCTTTTGAAAACTTCGAGTTATAATGGAAGCCTTACCTTCAACTTAAACAGCATTATGAAATCAACAATATTGATATAGAAATATTATGTGTTTAATGAATTGCTTATCCCGGCTATGCGATATCCTTAGGGAAACCAAAGAGCTGTCACAGGAACATCTACAGCATTAGCAGATGTTCGCCAACTGAAATCACGATAATGAAAAACGTAGCATGACATCATGCTATTATAACGAGCTAAACTCTGTTCCTAATAGGTTTAAAATCTAGACAATTCGGGCTCGATAATGAAAAATATACCAAAGTGAATTCTGTTCCAGACAGCTCCAAAAATCGTTAATTCACTCCAGATTTTCAAAACATTTCTTGGAAAGGGGGAGCTAAACTCTGTTCCTAAAAGGTTCAAAATCTAGACAATTCATGTTTGATTATGAATATAATATATCGAGCTGAATTCTGCTCCAGATAGTAACAAAACATACGAATTCGCGTCATATTCATAAAACATTTCTGGGAAAGATTAATGAAATATACTCGGCTTCTGAATGGTTCCAAACATTGACAATTCCGACTACGAAAAGTATACACAGCTGAACTATGCACCAGAAATCCACAAAACTTTTCATTCGATTTTTAAAAAAATTCTTGAAAGAGGCAACATTAGAGCTAAACATTTGTCTCCGGAAATCTCCAATACTCGTCATTCCTCGTCCATTTTTCACCAATTTTCTTGGAAAGAGCGATATTACGATATTACCGAATTCCGCTCCAAAAAGCCAAAATTTTCGTGCGATTTTAACTATTTTTCTTGAAACGTGTGAAATTATAAAGAGCTGGATCCTGCTCCGGAAAACACATATTCTCGTCTAATTTTAATTTTTTTTCTTGAAATGGGTGAAATTATGATGGGTGGAATTCTGCTCTAAAAAGCCGCAATATACACAAATACGTGTCTGATACTCAATAATTGTCTTGAATAAAGGCTGGATTGCGTAAATTACCGATATATCAGATATCTCAGCTATATATTTCTAGAACCGGTTCCCCCTAAAGAAATTTCTCCGTACGTCTTAGCAAGTACATCCTGTAGAGAGGACTGGTGGACCATACATCACGAGGTCTTGAATCTTCAAGCGCTAAGAATGAACGAATAAAATATATTTTCTAAAAAAACTAATGCAAACAAGCCTAAGGATAATTAACTTGTTTTTAATCTTGTTTATCTTCTTAGGTTTAATAATTATATTTAAGGGCTTGCTTTCTGTTCATGTGTTGAATTTTTCTATAGGTCTTTATAATTATAATTTGTTTTAGCTTAAAAATTATTTTAAAAATATTTAAAAAAATAAAATAAATAAAAATAAAAAAATGCTGAAAAAGCAACTTCACATAGATATTCCGACAGCAGCTGAAAAACGATGTAAACTAAATATGAAATTACTCATTAATATCATGGATTAATTACTCATAATAATTAATGGATTCAACATTACAGGTTATGGGTTTATTGGGATTTTCTGTCTGAATCATTTTTACCATCGAAAATTTTCGGATAAAGCGGAAAAATCTCGAGAACCAGAGGAAAGACCAGTGCCGCTTTTCTAAGACCTATTCAATTGTGGCCAGCTGTTGATTGTTTCTGCAATGAGACGTCATAATGAACCGGTGTCGGTAAATATCAATCATATAGGATATTATTTAGGTAGGCACATGATATCAATATTAAACCTTTGTTGTACCGCAACATCAAAGGCTACTGATAACTGAAGAATAAATATTGACGATAAGCAATAATTCCTATTTTTATTACGAGAACATTTTGAGCCACCCAATCGAATTTATAATGGGCTATTGAAATCGTCTCAGATAAGATGGGCTTTTTATCACTTTTCTCTATTATCTAATTTTATTTAAACTTTTTATCTATCCGATTTTAATGAAGAAAACAATCATTTTAATGCTATATTTATATATTTAAATTCTGACGCTTCTATTAAAATTCCGGATTTTGAATCTTGATCTTGAATTTAGAATTATAATAACATAGATTTTAACAACTTTTAAAAATATTTATTTTATTCAAAAGCACCCATTCAATATTCTAAATAAAATGAATTGAAATATAAATTTATTTACCCTGGGGATGGTTTTTTTATAACAGGAGTGGCCCAAACAGTTTGCTAACTGCCATTTTTCTGCAATAAATTATAAAAATAAATCAGAGAGTTAGAATAATAATTAATTAATATCTTTTAATAGTCCTGACATTGTTTTGGAGTAAAAGTAAATCATTATTCTTGGAGAGATCGGAGATGGAAATAGAGAGGAGATAAAAAAGTAGAAAGAGAAAGGGATGGACTCTGTGAAACGCTAAAAGAAAGTGGTTTTGAGGGAGAGTAATTAGGAGTGACAACGAATTGGGAACGATTGCCTCTAAATATTAAATAATACTTTTTGATATGGAGGAACACAAGTTAATGGTGTATGGGAAATGAAGAGCAAAGCTGTGGTTGAGAGTTTATTACATAATAAGTATATCATTAAATGTATCAAAGCAAGTAGTCTAAAATATTCACGGGGCTAAGATAGGCAATGTTACGCCATGGGGATGCGCCTTTTGTCCATTTCTTAAATCTAATCCCAGTCTAGCTCTACACATTCCTATAACTCAGCTCGAAGGTTGAAACGGCAGTGGTCCCGACACCTTTGATTTATATTGGCGTTTTGGCACGTCCGAAATATTTGTAACAAAGACGTCCTCGCTCAGCCTTCCCTGGTTTTTAATGTCTGGGACACGGTTGGTTGAAAGGGAGGGATCTCCAAGAGACCTTCTTTGTCCAGCATAAGTGAGGAACGAGCTTAGTTTGAGTTCCCTATGCTAATTGTAAATATTTTACATAGGCATAAACTGTGTTTATGGTGTTTTGTTTTATTTTATTGTTCATAATTCTTAGTTTTTATATTAGCTGTATTTTTTTTTTTTTTTTTTTCGAAATGAGTTGAGAACGGATAAATTTATTTTTATTACTTATTGTTGTTAAATATGGCTGATAGAATATTTTATAATACAACCAAGTAACAAATAACATTTAAAAAGTTTTTTAGTGAAGATTATGTGGATTGTTTTAAAAACGTAAATGAAACATTGATTATTATGGAGAGCTTCATGAAATCTTGTTGTGTGCATTCGACAAGACAATTAATCAAGGAAGACATACTATATGACAGGCCTATGTACTCGACATTTGAACATCGTTGGGGCTTAAAGTCATGAATTAGCAACTATAGGAGTGCAAAGGTGCAGTTCGTAGGCTATTCGAAATTACGTTTTCCCTCTTTCATTTCCAGTAACATATCCAGAATTTCGTTTCGGGAGGAGGGTTCATCCAAGGATATGCTAATACAATTGATTGTTTACAGATAAGGATATTTCGAGATGGAGCAAAGGGGATCCGGACCACTTGGACTCCTCCTTTGGATAGGCCACTGTTCATTTCCTTTTTTCCATGGATCAGTTTGACATTACAATTTAAAGTCTTGGATTCCATTGGCGGAATATCATGTGAGAAATAGTTAATATAATCTCCTGTTTTATGGTCTTGGCCAGTACTCTTTTGAATTGTTGTAGATAAATGCTTTAAAAAACTACATCAGTTATTCTGCCATTGTTCTCCACGAAATAGATTATCTTCTTCCATTTATTTCCATCAGTTTTTTTTTTTTATTATAAAATCTAAAGATATTTCATGTTGCAATCATTATTGCATTAAGGTGGTAGATTATTGCTAATGATTCACGCCGTTTATTAATTTGATTGTAACTAACTTGGTCTCGAAACGTTGTTTAGGATGAAAAGTACGATGTACACTGTTGCTTGAGGAAACAGGACCCGCTTGCGGTTTGTAGTTCTGTAGAAATTATAATAAATCATAATTTAAAACTTCACAACTGGTAGTTAAAGATACCCTAACTAGTCCTGGGTTCTGCAAATTGAACTGACGCATCGATAAAATATTTATAAATATATTTCTAAATAAATGTTACACCGATACTGTAACAGTAGCGTTTATTCCTTACATTCATAAAAGAAAATACAATTACATTTAGTACTGAAAAGAAATAGAAAACATTGATTTAAGATTGAGTAAATCAACAGAAACGAAACGCCTTCATTCTGACAGACTAACCCGCGCAGCTTGAGCAGTGATCCCTCATGAATTGGCCGGAAAGGGGAGGTGCGCATTAGAGGAGGTAGTGTCTCCTATCATTACCTTCTCTTCATCAACATATAAATCCGTAAAGAATAATGATGAAAAACGCATAAATGTATATGTTTTTTGTCGTCAATAATTTCAACTATTTAATATTATTTAATTTAATTATTAAATAAAAAATAAATGTTTCCATGGAAACTAAATAGTAAATTTTAAAATTTATTTGAAGTAGCTTGGTAAGTGAAAGTTGATTGATGAGTTTATCGCAGCAGATTTTTGTTGTTCTTTGGGGCTGAGTGTCCCAGAATAAAGATTAATTTTTCATTTCATTTCTTTTTTTTTTTTCTCTTTATTGGTTAATTCACAACTGTCAGTGATTACTGACAACCAGCGAATGTTCTTACATAAACAAATTTACAATTAAAAGGGCATGACAGGCATGAGGAAGAGATTTACCCAGTGGCAATTCTTCGGTCTTGTTTCAAGTTACTGAAGGAGATCTCTCATCCAGGTCCTTTTCAGCCTTCTACGGGTGCTGTCGGGCATGTTTTTTGTAGCCATATCTTGAATGAGTTTATTTGGATGATTTTGAAGCTTGCTGTGAAATCTTTTGTAGTAAGTCCGTATGTGTTCTTTGACAGTTGGCATTTTTAAGTCTTTGTGCAGAGTTATGTTACTTACATACCAAGGTGCTTGCGTGATTGTCCTAAAAGTTTTGGCCTGAAATATTTGTAGTTTTTGGATGTGTGTTTTTTTTGCAATTCCATATATTTGTGAGGCGTATGCCCAAATTGGTTTAAGTAGGTAAGTGTAAGTATTTAGCTTTTGTCTTAGATCTAATTTTGAGCGACCCCCTAGCAGAGAATATAAAAGTCTGAAACGTTGATTTAGTGTCTTTCGTTTAGCAGCGATGTGTGGACCCCATGTCATTTTTTTATCAAATATTAGGCCTAGATAATGTACTCTGTCAGATTGTGGGATGTGTTCGTTTTCAAGATAAACTGGAGGACAAGTCCCATGTCGGAGTGAGAAAGTGATGTGATGGGATTTGTTCTGATTCAGTTTAACTTTCCAGCGTTTGCACCAGTTGTGTAGTGTCTGTAAATGGCTTTGTAGAATCACAGAGGCGTGCTCGGGATCTTTGTGCCTTGTAATAATAGTAGTATCGTCAGCATAAGTGGCTGTCAAAGTATCCTTAGTGGTTGGTATGTCATGGGTGTATGTTATGTACAGCAGTGGTGCAAGAATTGATCCTTGGGGCACTCCGGCCATGACTGGTCTAATTGATGAGATTTCTGAACCTTTTCGGACAGAGAAAAATCTATCAGAGAGGAATGATTGTATTATAAGATAGTAAGTGGAAGGAAGTATTTCATTTCATTTCAAATATAAATAATGTAAAGATTTATCAGTATGCAGAACCATTTGATAAGCTCGTTGATAGCAATACGAGATAGACGACACAGAACAAAATCCATGGATTATAACATAAACATCCTACCGAAACCGACGGTAGAATTAATGCGGACTGTGTGTATGACAGAGAATGGTGATATGTAGAGTAGCACTCTTTATTCATGAAGGCACAAAGGTGGACTGTAATCAGCGCGCTCTGTCCGTCACTCTATGGACAAAGATTAATGGCCGTCCTTTCTGCTATTCCCTCCTGTCTATTATACAATTATCCTTTAGTATGTCTAATGTAAATAAAATACTTGTTGTCCTCCAAGATGAAAAAAGGTGATCTAGTTTTAATTTCTTTATTGAATTATAATTCAATGGGAAAAAATATATAATAAACTTTGTTAATTTAATTTAAATATATAAAATCTCATCTGAATCAGGGGAATGTTCCACTATTTACACTACAATGGCGGATGGAGCGAATGGACCTAGATGGAGGCAATGCAATCCAGTTAAATTGCCATAAAAGGGCCATCTAGATGCTAAATTTTCAGTAGAGCTATTTGTTTAAAATGATGTCTAGTGAGTGATATTGATTAGTTTTTAAGAAATCGTCGTTTCACGAAAAAATATCAATGTGCTAAAAACCTTGTTTTTCAGTTGACTAAACAAAAATATCTGATGTGGACAACCCAGGACTTCCTTGTACGCCTATGAAACTATAAATCGGTGGCTCAAAAAGTGATCCTGAATTTGATTACTAGTATCCGAAGATCGCAGTATCTCAAAAACAACACTTGGCGTCGCGACATCCATCTATGACACAGACACACACAAATAGGGAGGAAAACCATTATTTTACACTAAATTTTAACACTTAAAACAAGTAATAAAAATGTTTAATTGGATTGGAAACCAAATTGCGATTGTAACCTTTATTACCGAAACATATGATTTATTTATTTAATTTAAATATAATTTTTGATGTAAGCTTATTATGACCTTCAAGTGAAGTACCGTTTTCGGCTCACCAATTTTAACCAAATTATAGTAAATACATTCACATCAATATAAAAGTCCTATTTACCAAATTAGAGATGTTTTACATTATATTTTAATATAATTTTTGATGAAAGTCTAATATGACCTTCAAGTAAAGTACCGCTTCCGGTTTTCGAATTTAGACCAAAATCTAGTATGTTATTTAAATCGACATATAAGTAATAAATACTAAATTCGAGAAGTTTTGCAAAGTATTTTTACATAATTTTTTATGGAAATCAATTATGACCTTTAAGTAAAGTACCACTTCCAGTGATTAAGCAGTAACCAAAATGAGAGGATCACAACTAGATTTTACAACAATCCTAAATACAAAATTTCAACTTTATACGGAAAACCGCTTTTGAGTTATGCGAAATACGAACGAACGTACGTACGTACAGACGCCACGACGAAACTTGTCAAAATGGATTCAGGGATGGTCAAAATGGATATTTCCGTTGAAATCTGAAAACCGAAAATTTTCGCGATTACAATTTACAAGGAAGTAACGGTCGAAGCTATTAGTTATATACAAGTTTCATAATAATTATGTAAATTTTTTTTTAAATTTTCTTAGTAGTAATAATATTTGAGTTCATTCTCAATAAGTCTAATTTCAAATTAATCTAGGCACTGAAAGATATAACAGCTAGTACAGAAGCTTTGTCACTTAAATATAATAGTTAACCGAGGAAAATAGATGGTATAATCTTCTCGTTTCTGAACAATGAAAAGAAATTACCCACCCAGTTTAAAATCGACAACGTGCAGAGATCGATCTCAAGAAAAATAGTTTTCTTAATTTATACTTCGATATAAATATCGATAGAAATTTAATTTTTGCAAGCCATTTTCGAAAAAACTGGCTGCTGTCAGAACTAAAACATATTAATTGGCTCAGCTCTTCGCCTCATCACACTTAAGTCTACGGCTTAAGATATTAATTTACAGCAGTATCATTCGACCGGCTCTGTTGTATAGTGCTCCAATGCTCGCTAAAATATTCCTTGTAACATCGTTGTATTCCTTGTAAGTGCTGCAACTACACCAGGACGGGTAATTAGGAAAATATGCAAACATACTTCCCTTTGCTAAGAAAAAGCTCCTAATGTTCACTACACTCTAGAACTACCGACAGTGGAACAATTTATAACGCGAAGCAATGTCAAGTTTTTCGATTCTTTAAACCATGTTAGCAATCCGTTGTTTGACCGAATGGTAACCTCATAATCCCCGAAATGATGGCAGAATGCTGTAGCACTTCAAATATAATTAAGTTAGAGTTAAGGCATAATTTTCAGGAAATTTCGCAATCACAAGTGAGTCCCATCATAGGCATTTCTATATTATATCAGTAATATTTAAGCATCTCAATACTACTTTAAAATGTATCCCAGATTCAGAAGAAGGATCAAAAACAAGAAATTAGCGAAAAATTGAACAAGATGCAGCTAAAAATAGGGATTAAAAAAAAAAAAAGCCAAAATATAAAAATTATCAAAATTGTCTGTAGGATATCTTCTCGTGACAACGATGATATATTTTTAAAAACTCTGTTTCTTGTGATATGTTGGAGGAAACTTGTGATATGTTGAAGTACTCAATTTGTTGCAAATGAACATTGGTTTAATAGTTGTCTTATGGAGTGTTACGGTAGGTTTGGTCATTTAGAAGCTACCGTGCAAAGATTAACAAAGTTTAAATTTTTCTGTTTTTGCAAAATTGATCTGAAATTTTTGTCTCAAACTGTAGAAAATTTTTTCTACTTTTAGAACAGAACGAACAACATTTTTGTAAGAAGCATATTTTGGCAGTTTAATGGGCTACAACTAAAACAAACAAAAACAAATTTTGAAGTATTGCTATGTGTTATTTAGATTGGATTGACTTATATATTAACATTGAATTATATATTAGGATTGAATTATATATTAATCTGTATAGGGATGCAATTGGGCAATCATTGAGGGTGATTATCCTAAAAATTATTTATGATTACCATTAAATATTAATTACTTGTTGAGTAAATTGGATATATTTCCAAGAATCTGATTAATGATTACCATTGCTTAATAATTAGCCAATATAATGTTCCTGCTTATAAGATTGAAAATACCACAATTCTAGTCAAATTTATTGCTATCATAATTAATCAGAAATATTCAATTTGATAACGGGCTTGGTTACTAAACAACAACCTTCTTCCTAACATTTATCCGTATTCGTCAAAATTAAGATAATAAACTGATACAAGGGTTTGACCATGGAGTGATTCAGACTACACCTAGCCATTAAATGGTTTAACATAAATATCTTATCTGGAATAAATGATGTCGATGGTCTAGCAGTTCTCTGGTGGTTGTTGGCCGGATGACTCAGGAATACCCCCCATCAGTGCCTCATCATGGTCTTCATTTAGGTCCGAGAATCAGTAAAGGCCATTGCCTTCCCCAGCGTCTCCAGATCGAGTCCCCTGGTTTTCCATTACTGCTTCTCTTCCTCCTTCCTGGGTCGTCTTCCTATTTTTCGCCTAGTAGGGAGTAGAAGAAAGTTGTTGATTGTTCAGATGCCCGCGGAGGAGGCGGTATCTTTTTCGTAATTGGCCAATCCGTTTCCCCTAAGGAAGGAATTTCCGAGATTCCAGGCCACGTCTTCACCCCTGTCCGGGGGAAGGGGGAAGACAATGTCTGCAAATGTATTACCATCCGCTAATTGAATGATACATTTCCCAGGACTCTGCCGTTTTTTCGGTATGACAGCCGGGATCCGAGGACGACTGATTTTCTAAAATTGGTTACGTCTTCCAAGACCACATTTTGACTTTGTCCCACTGCCCAATTCTCTATAGGTTTGTAAATTAACTTATTTCGTATTTCTGAAGGTAAAGGCTGGATAAGTGTTGTGTTGACGGCTGCTGTCACATGTCAATTTCCTTCCTTGATAAGGAATGGCCGGTAAACCTGTCAGTCCCTCACTCATCGCTCTTACCCTTCGGCCTGTTATATATACTATTTGATAGTAAGAATAATACATATCAACTTTAAAAGATGAAGAGTTGTGAAGTTTTCTGAGCCCTAATTTTAATACACAATACTCATCACGTTTAATGACTTCACATTTAACATTTTATGTAATTGAGTTCAATTTTTGAATAATTTAAAAATATAAACTACTATCGTTTTTCATTACCTCTTCGATTATTCCTTCAATCTTTCCTTTATTACTTTTCCTCCCCCCGGGTAACGTAATATCGGGAATTCATTATCCATTATACATTATCAGGGGACATCCTACTCATTCCAAAAAGAATTAGTGCCAAAAATAAGTTCTGGTATTTTAATTCTAAGTATCGACTTTCATCACACACTTCAAATTGCCATATCTTTTGACCAGTTGAAGATAAATTGACATTTGTGCATATAGTCTTGAAGGGAATTAAATTCTCTACAACTTTTCAATTCACAGCCTTGTGTTAAAAAAATTTGGGAAGGAGTTAGTACAAGTTTGGCGAAAAAAAACAATTTTTCGAAAAATTTCCCATTCTCTGTAGAGAATATCCCGGAAACGGTTCGTTTTCCAAATAATGTCTAATAACAAATATTGCAGGAAAGTTTTTTTTCTTCATTTTCCATTCCTTGTTTTTTTTCTACGACGGTCCGCCTTCAAGATATGCGCGCGCAACCGTGGGAAGGTTCCTTTAAATCGTCCCTCCACTCTCCGCAGCACAAAGATCGCTGGGCATTTTTTATTGTGTATACCGGGGACCCGCTCCTACAGATTCCTGAAAAAATTGGAACTACATGACTTTTTTGGTTTATTTTTATTATTATGCCTGGATTAATTCAGAGATGTCAAAATGGGCATTTCCATTACTACGTACAAGGAAAAAAATGATGACAAACCGCTTCTTTCAATTGAAATATTTTCTACCATCAAATCGAGACGACTCTAAATTGATTTTCTGGGATTGGGAAGATGAATAAGATGATATGTGCTTATGTATATTTATTTTTTTACATTGACATACTACATAGAATTTATTAAGCAACTAAAATTATCATCTTCTGACACTGATGGAAAATATTAAGAGGATATTATATCTTAATTTCAAATATTTTTTTCTTAAAAATATAATTAATGGAATCTCTTGTCTCTTATACATTTTTTAACCATTTATTAATTATATCTTTTTCTAGTCATATTTGATTCTGTATTTTTATAAGCACATACTCCATAGCTTCATTGTTGAGTGAAAATTTAACAGAAATCGAGATTTCAATTTTTTCGTTATAAATTCGCTATTTGGTCCACAGTGTGGTGTACCGTAAACCAAAATGATTATGACGGTAATACTTAAAGCAAATTGACCAAGGACTTCAATAACCCATAAGCAAATCAAACATTGACAATCTCAACGGCAACTCGAGGAATTGGAAGGACCCCCTTTGATTCTTCGAAAAGAAGAAATTGCTCGACATTTTTTGTTTATTTGTTCTTGAATCATTATTCTCAATTACTTTTTTTACTGTATTGTTTCATTAATATTTAATATTAATTGTTAAATAAATTATTAATAAGAATTAATTATTAATATTAAATTAAATTATAAATTATTAATAAGAATTAATTATTAATATTAAATTAAATTATAAATAATTAATACACAGTGAAACACTGAAACCGAATGAGACCCATCATCTTAAAAGTTAGATCCAATGAGCTTAATAAATCTGTAGAAAACCAATTAAGACCTAACAAATTTATTTATTGAAATACCTGCATGGATATTAAAAATACAACAACTAAGTAGTTTGAATAAGTAATTTTCTGATTCCGATATTAATATAAACAATGAAGAAATAATTTCTTCCGACAAGCTTGATTAAGTTTTTTTCAATTACCTAATAATTAAAAATACAACAACTCATAGTAGGCAATGCTTAATAAAAAAAAAAGAACAGACTTAGTTCATTACTTTGAGAATATCAACAACGAGGCTTGGTGTCCGGACTGTTTTTGCTCCGCGGATTTTAGTGTCCTGACAGTTGCAAGAAGATGACCACAACTGGCCCTAGCTATTATCTTAAGCATCCAACTAAGTTTTTTCTGTAGCGATGTGATATTTAATGAGCTGCTTTTTACAACCAAAATAAATGTTATGGTTTATACATAAATGTATAAATTATGTCTCCAATACTGACCGAGTCCGTAGAAAAGGCTTATTTGGGGATAACTCTGAACATAAATATAAAAAGTGATCATAGAATTAATAGATTAACAAATTATGAAAACAATTTATTAATAAACAAAATATATAGTAGTATGATAAATACGACATGACAAACACATTGTTGAAGACAAAATATACAATTAACAGAATGCAGATGCATCGAAGTACATACTATAGATGATTTAAAGTTTTTTATCCTTATGCTAGTTTACATCGAGTATAACAATGTGTAGGGCATAAATTTTAAGAGTGACAGCTCTAAGAGAGTTGTGACTCCATAATAAATTCGCAAAAAACAAAACAATTTCCTAGTACGTTTTAGAAATTACCTTTTCTAAATATTTTTTGATTTTTTTCGAAGAAATTTTATTAATTATTTTCTTATGAATATAGTTACATCTTAACATTGATTTGCACCATTTAAACTAACCATTAAAAAGAGTACATTTCCTGATGGTAGTTTGGGGTTTGCTATACTTCTCAAGTACTAAAAACAATAAGAAAAATCAGATAGAGGCTGTCTGTATCTATCTCACAGACAAAAATTTTTCTAGAAAAAATCTTAGAAAAATAAGTCTAATCTATTAAGTCTAATCGTGTGCGATGAATGGTCTTTCTTTTTGCCACTCGGTGCGCTACGAGCGGTGTCGTCATCAACTGCCAATCAAAATAGGTCAACTTTACTCACTTACGGTACTTCCGCCTTAAGGCAAAATACAAACATTAATTTTGCAATTTCTAATGTTATATTTTCTCTGCTACATTATACTATTTCTTGCATTCAAACTTTTATATAAATGTAGATAAGAGCATTTAAAAATGACACCAAAAGTGTTTGAAAATGTTTCTGTCCTTTGGTGTGTTTGGAAATTATGTGTTGAAAGTGTTTGGAAAATGTTTCCCGATGGAGGAACGTAATTCTACGGTAAAAATTGAATATTTCTATTTGCTAAGATTTGTTTTTTTCTTCAAGAGAATAATAAAGCTAAACTAATAAAAATTTAAGAAATCTGCACGAAAACATAAGGAGAAAGCAAATAGTTACTTATATCCTAAGAGACAAATTAAAATAATTAAGTGCTTATCTAAGCAAAATTTTTTAAATAGGAAAATTATTCGTAAAAAAATAAAAATAAATAAATGGACACGAATTACCTTACAACGAACGAAGGTCACTAATAATATAGACACAGACAAATATAAAACCCATTCAATGACAACAAAAACTAAACTAAATTATAGAAAGATACAACTCATATTGATAATTTTTTATTGATTTATATGAAGATAAAAAGATAATACTATTAATTCCAATTTTGGTAAAGAGAGTAAACAATGTATCCCAATAAAACGACAATTCTGCTGAATAAGCAAAATAAATGAGTATTCATATAAAATAAGTTGTGGAATTTTCCTATGGAAGTATCCTACATATTTTAACAATAACAAAATTATTTTTGCAATGCACTAAAAAGAGCCATGTCTTGATATATTTACGAATATGTTTTAATATGATATAAATAAAAGGTATTTATGCGAGTTAAATAAAATTAATTATTAATAATGGATGGGTATAAGGAAAGTAATTGTAATTGTTTAATTACTTTAAAGTAATTAAAGTTTTTGTTACTTTAAAGTAATTAAAGTGTTTGTTACTTTAAAGTAATTAAAGTTTTTGTTACTTTAAAGTAATTAAAGTTTTTGTTACTTTAAAGTAATTAAAGTTTTTGTTACTTTAAATTTTATGCATCTACGACTTAATTGACATATTGCATCCGCGATAAATTAATCACATAAATCCACGGTTTTATGGTTCTTCGTAAATAAATTTCATTCTTTAAAACATTATTATTAAATGAAACCATTACATTAATGATTATTTTGTAGCACCAAAACGAGCTACTGCTTCCAATATTTAGGTTTAATAAAGCTGAGGAAGGCCATTTGTAATTATGAGCAGAATGGTGTACTTTACAAGCAATACCTTAAGTAGGGCGTACTTCATTTCCCAAAAATCTCTTTTCAAGAGATTTTCGTTCAAAGAAGGAGACTTTCCTTTTGAATTTGGAAACACTACTTCATGTAATTTGTTTCTAAATTTAAAAAAAAGAAATGGTTTTGTTTTATTTAATATTTTTTTATTGTGCAATTATATCAACTGTAGGCAGTTAGATTTGGTTCCTCTAAATAAAATTATATGCATTGATAAAATAACTTCATAATAAAATAATATATATATAAATCTGCTTAACTTAACAAATTTTATAATACATTTTACTCCAAAATAAACATAATTTATGACCAAATGACTGAGAGAAACCAGCGTATTACATGTACGAACAGAGCCTCCTTTGTCTTGCAAATTTTGAAATTTCAAAACATTCATTTTTCCGAAACCCATAACCTGAAGTTCTAAAATACCATTAGAAAGTCTATTATAATTTATGGCTTTCATATTTGGATTGTGAAAGCCACTTGAGATGATGGGTTGTGACAGCCGGTAGTGGTATCAGTAAATAGTTGTTCCTGTTCCACAGCTGGTACTTTTTGTCTCATGTACCATCTACCGTCCATCCATATCGTCGATTTGATGGCAAGAGTTGCATTTTTGTCAAAATAAAAATTTGTTACAATTTACCTGAACTAAATTTACGCTTCATTATTGACAAAATTGCGAAATTATCAATAATTATTAGTTTAATATTGATAATTTCACAATTTTGTCAATAATAAAGCGTAGATTTAGTTCAGGCACAGGTAAATAGCAACGGCTTATTATTTTCACGAAATTACAGTTGGTCACTTTTACGACCAAACCGACGATATTTTAGATGCAAATGAGGATTTTCTTGTACTTCAAATGTCCAATAATTACCTCAGAACCGTGATTTTTTGTTTTCTAATAAATTATTAGAATAGATTCACATAAGTTATTGAGTGTGAGGATGCCCGCTGTATTATTTTGCCCGGGCTCTGGTTCAGCTGACGGTGGACCTGGTTGGAACAGATGCAAGCTCGTACAGAAGTATCAGGCTGAGAACTGAGATAGAGTACTAATCAATGACGTTGGGCTGTACAGCTGTATCAGGTTCGTATTGAAGGATCAGGTAGCAACGCTACACTGAAACTGAGAATCAAATTATCTACTCTACTGGGTACAATTGGCTCACTTCTGCGGTAAAGTGGTGTCATATTTTTCGTTTTTTTGAGTGGATTACGAATATCGTAATCCGGAAGTCGAAATCGGTAGCTTTCTTATGATTTTTCCAAAATAAACAGTAAAACTAAACATTTTTTTTAGTTTTTTTTCTTTTTTTAACTTAAAATCTTAAAATTACCTAAAAAAAGATCTTGTTACGTTTTAAGAAGTCCAACTCCGTTATCGTTAGAACGGAGCAACAAAGCGCCAAACCTGTGAAATATTCGGCATTTCAAGAAAAAACCTGTTTTATGTAGGTTTTCTTAATTTTATCATTTTTTTCAAAAAAAGTGCTGTATGAAGGAATGACAGATGAACAACGGAAACTGATATCTTTAAAGAGGCACTCTAATTGTCAGATAAGACCAAACAGAGAACTGTCAAAACCCATGGAAATAAAGAATAGACTAAGACAAGGATTGGAACATCGAAAGGAAACTATCGATATTCGATATCTTTCGATATCGCAAAACCAAATATCGATATCCACCGATAATCGCTAGAAAAATATCGATATATCGAAAAGAAATGGATGAAAAAGCAAAGAATGTGCATCAAATGAGTACTGTGAAGAAGGTTATGAAATAAAATAATTATTATAATGTATAAAACAATATTTTTACTAGCCATGAATAAAAAAAAATATTACTAAAAAAAGCTCAGTATAAAAAATAATTATTGTTTGGTAATTAAACATTGCATATGTTTAACATGTTTACTGGTAAAAATCCAGAATCGTGACCCCAACATGGCGGAAATCTAGATTTTTAGGACCTGACTGATCTTAAAAATCTAGACCTCCACCACGTTGGGGTTACGATTCTGAAGTTTTACCGATTAAAGGAAATTGCTGAAATAAAATACAGTAGAATCTCGATAATTCGTTTTGCTAAGAAATGACACACGTTGCAGATGCATTATTTCGCCTTTTCAGAACTAATCGTCGGCACATCAATTTCTTCTTTATTTCCTTTTCATACGGAGTCAAAATTTCATCCTCAGTTAGGATTCTAGCTACCGCTAAACCTTCGTCAAAATAGGCGAAATCTCGAAAAGTTAGGGGAGTTTCTTAATTTTGAGGTAGGTGATTCCCATCTTTGATGCTTTCTAAGAGTTGCATCACTACCTCCTTCCTTTAAATGTCATAAATCGTTTAATTATGACCAAGTTTAGAGACTGCAGCTTAGAGGTTCTATTGGGAGGCAAAAACAGAAGGTAAATATCGCTGAGTGATGCGGTACTGTTGTGGGCCGTACAATTGTCAATAAATCGTTGACAATTTTCGCTGTTTTTATTTCCTTGAACGAAGTAAAGGAAGTATTGTAATCGCGAAAATTTTCGGTTTTCAGATTTCAACGGAAATATCCATTTTGACCATCCCTGAATCCATTTTGACTAGTTTCGCCGTGACGTCTGTACGTACGTTCATACGTGCGTATCTCACATAACTCAAAACGGTTTGCCGTAGAGACTTCAAATTTTGTACTTAGGATTGCTGTAAAATCTAGTTGTGAACTTCCCTTTTTGGTCACTGCATGACCACCGGAAGTGCTGCTTTACTTGAAGGTCATAATGATTCCCATCAAAAATTGTATTAAAATATAATACAATACTTCTCAAATTTAGTATTTATAATATATTGATATTAATATATTGACTTAAATAACATACTAGGTTTTCGTATAAATTGAAAAACCGGAAGGAATACTTTACTTGAAGGTCATAATAAACTTTCATCAAAAATTATATTAAATTATAATGTAAATCATCTCAAATTTGGTAAATAAGACTTATATATCAATATAAGTAATATACTAGATTTTGGCTAAAATAAGTGAGCCGAAAGAGGTACTTTACTTGAAGGTCATAATAAACTTACATCAAAAATTATATTAACATTGCAATAAATGGAGAAATCATATGGTTCGGTAATAAAGGTCACAAACGCGATTTTGTTTATACTCTAATTAAACATTTTTATTACTTGTTTTATGTGTTAAAATTGAGTGTAAAATACTGCGTTTCCTCCCCATTAGTGAGATTGACAAGTCTGCAGCAGCAGAATAAGATTTTAGTTAAGTGTGTTCTTCCGCTTAAAATGTCGAAACTGTCGATTTCCAATTATTTATCTAGTGATATTGACAGTTTTAATGTTGTCACGGAACACAAAGAAATCTCTTGGAAACTAGTTACCTACTGAAAGAAAACGGCATATAATAACGGAATGAGACCTCCAGAAACAAGAGTCACCGATTTATAGTTCAAGAGGAATACAAGGAAGTCATGTGTTGTCCACATCAGACATTTTTCATTAGGTAACAAGTTCCCAAGAGATTTCTTTGTATTCCGTGACAACATTAAAACTGTCAATGTCACCAGATAAAGCATTGGAAATCGACCGTTTCGACGTTTTAAGCGGAAGAATCCTCTTAACTTATACATTATTCTTCTCCTTCAGACTTGTTCATCTCACAAATGGGGAAGAAAACCATTATTTTACACTTACTTTTAACACATAAAACAAGTAATAAAAATGTTTACTTAGAGAGGAAAAAAAAATCGCGTTTGCAACCTTTATTACCGAACCATATGATCTCTGTAGTTAGTTACAACATATAATTTTTGATGTAAGTTTATTATGACCTTCAAGTAAAGTACCTCTTTCGGCTCACTAATTTTAGCCATACCGCATTCTATCTTTAAAAAAACACTTGGCTTCTCACCCTATCACTAAAAAGTGCATAATTAAATATCTGATGTGGACAACACATGACTTCCTTGTACGCCTATTAAACTATAAATCGATGGCTCAAAAAGTGACCCTGAATTTGGTTACTAGTTTCCGAAGATCGCAGTATCTCAAAAACAACACTCGGCGTCGCGACATCCATCTATTGACACACACACACACACACACAAATAGGAAGGAAAACCAGAATTTTACACTAAATTTAAACACTTAAAACAAGTAATAAAAATGGATTGGAAACCAAATTGCGTTTGTAAACTTTATTACCGAAACTTATGATCTCTGTAGTTAGTTTTAATATAATTTTTGATATAAGTTTATTATGACCTTCAAGTAAAGTACCTCTTTCTGCTCACTAATTTTAGACAAAATCTAGTATATTACTTATATTGATATATAAGTCTTATTTACCAAATTTGAGATGATTTACATTATAATTTAATATAATTTTTGATGAAAGTTTATTATGACCTTCAAGTAAAGTATTCCTTCCGGTTTTTCAATTTATACGAAAACCTAGTATGTTATTTAAGTCAATATATTAATATCAATATATTATAAATACTAAATTTGAGAAGTATTGTATTATATTTTAATACAGTTTTTGATGGGAATCATTATGACCTTCAAGTAAAGCAGCACTTCCGGTGGTCATGCAGTGACCAAAAAGGGAAGTTCACAACTAGATTTTACAGCAATCCTAAATACAAAATTTGAAGTTTCTACGGCAAACCGTTTTGAGTTATGTGAGATACGAACGAACGTACGTCGTACGTACGTATAGATTTTTAGATCTAGATTTTTAGGACCAGACTGATCTTAAAAATCAAGACCTCCACCACGTTGGGGTTACGATTCTGAAGTTTTACCGATTAAAGGAAATTGCTGAAATAAAATACAGTAGAATCTCGATAATTCGTTTTGCTAAGAAATGACACACGTTGCAGATGCATTATTTCGCCTTTTCAGAACTAATCGTCGGCACATCAATTTCTTCTTTATTTCCTTTTCATACGGAGTCAAAATTTCATCCTCAGTTAGGATTCTAGCTACCGCTAAACCTTCGTCAAAATAGGCGAAATCTCGAAAAGTTAGGGGAGTTTCTTAATTTTGAGGTAGGTGATTCCCATCTTTGATGCTTTCTAAGAGTTGCATCACTACCTCCTTCCTTTAAATGTCATAAATCGTTTAATTATGACCAAGTTTAGAGACTGCAGCTTAGAGGTTCTATTGGGAGGCAAAAACAGAAGGTAAATATCGCTGAGTGATGCGGTACTGTTGTGGGCCGTACAATTGTCAATAAATCGTTGACAATTTTCGCTGTTTTTATTTCCTTGAACGAAGTAAAGGAAGTATTGTAATCGCGAAAATTTTCGGTTTTCAGATTTCAACGGAAATATCCATTTTGACCATCCCTGAATCCATTTTGACTAGTTTCGCCGTGACGTCTGTACGTACGTTCATACGTGCGTATCTCACATAACTCAAAACGGTTTGCCGTAGAAACTTCAAATTTTGTATTTAGGATTGCTGTAAAATCTAGTTGTGAACTTCCCTTTTTGGTCACTGCATGACCACCGGAAGTGCTGCTTTACTTGAAGGTCATAATGATTCCCATCAAAAACTGTATTAAAATATAATACAATACTTCTCAAATTTAGTATTTATAATATATTGATATTAATATATTGACTTAAATAACATACTAGGTTTTCGTATAAATTGAAAAACCGGAAGGAATACTTTACTTGAAGGTCATAATAAACTTTCATCAAAAATTATATTAAATTATAATGTAAATCATCTCAAATTTGGTAAATAAGACTTATATATCAATATAAGTAATATACTAGATTTTGTCTAAAATTAGTGAGCAGAAAGAGGTACTTTACTTGAAGGTCATAATAAACTTATATCAAAAATTATATTAAAACTAACTACAGAGATCATAAGTTTCGGTAATAAAGTTTACAAACGCAATTTGGTTTCCAATCCATTTTTATTACTTGTTTTAAGTGTTTAAATTTAGTGTAAAATTCTGGTTTTCCTTCCTATTTGTGTGTGTGTGTGTGTGTGTCAATAGATGGATGTCGCGACGCCGAGTGTTGTTTTTGAGATACTGCGATCTTCGGAAACTAGTAACCAAATTCAGGGTCACTTTTTGAGCCATCGATTTATAGTTTAATAGGCGTACAAGGAAGTCATGTGTTGTCCACATCAGATATTTAATTATGCACTTTTTAGTGATAGGGTGAGAAGCCAAGTGTTTTTTTAAAGATAGAATGCGGTATGGCTAAAATTAGTGAGCCGAAAGAGGTACTTTACTTGAAGGTCATAATAAACTTACATCAAAAATTATATGTTGTAACTAACTACAGAGATCATATGGTTCGGTAATAAAGGTTGCAAACGCGATTTTTTTTTCCTCTCTAAGTAAACATTTTTATTACTTGTTTTATGTGTTAAAAGTAAGTGTAAAATAATGGTTTTCTTCCCCATTTGTGAGATGAACAAGTCTGAAGGAGAAGAATAATGTATAAGTTAAGAGGATTCTTCCGCTTAAAACGTCGAAACGGTCGATTTCCAATGCTTTATCTGGTGACATTGACAGTTTTAATGTTGTCACGGAATACAAAGAAATCTCTTGGGAACTTGTTACCTAATGAAAAATGTCTGATGTGGACAACACATGACTTCCTTGTATTCCTCTTGAACTATAAATCGGTGACTCTTGTTTCTGGAGGTCTCATTCCGTTATTATATGCCGTTTTCTTTCAGTAGGTAACTAGTTTCCAAGAGATTTCTTTGTGTTCCGTGACAACATTAAAACTGTCAATATCACTAGATAAATAATTGGAAATCGACAGTTTCGACATTTTAAGCGGAAGAACACACTTAACTAAAATCTTATTCTGCTGCTGCAGACTTGTCAATCTCACTAATGGGGAGGAAACGCAGTATTTTACACTCAATTTTAACACATAAAACAAGTAATAAAAATGTTTAATTAGAGTATAAACAAAATCGCGTTTGTGACCTTTATTACCGAACCATATGATTTCTCCATTTATTGCAATGTTAATATAATTTTTGATGTAAGTTTATTATGACCTTCAAGTAAAGTACCTCTTTCGGCTCACTTATTTTAGCCAAAATCTAGTATATTACTTATATTGATATATAAGTCTTATTTACCAAATTTGAGATGATTTACATTATAATTTAATATAATTTTTGATGAAAGTTTATTATGACCTTCAAGTAAAGTATTCCTTCCGGTTTTTCAATTTATACGAAAACCTAGTATGTTATTTAAGTCAATATATTAATATCAATATATTATAAATACTAAATTTGAGAAGTATTGTATTATATTTTAATACAATTTTTGATGGGAATCATTATGACCTTCAAGTAAAGCAGCACTTCCGGTGGTCATGCAGTGACCAAAAAGGGAAGTTCACAACTAGATTTTACAGCAATCCTAAGTACAAAATTTGAAGTCTCTACGGCAAACCGTTTTGAGTTATGTGAGATACGCACGTATGAACGTACGTACAGACGTCACGGCGAAACTAGTCAAAATGGATTCAGGGATGGTCAAAATGGATATTTCCGTTGAAATCTGAAAACCGAAAATTTTCGCGATTACAATACTTCCTTTACTTCGTTCAAGGAAATAAAAACAGCGAAAATTGTCAACGATTTATTGACAATTGTACGGCCCACAACAGTACCGCATCACTCAGCGATATTTACCTTCTGTTTTTGCCTCCCAATAGAACCTCTAAGCTGCAGTCTCTAAACTTGGTCATAATTAAACGATTTATGACATTTAAAGGAAGGAGGTAGTGATGCAACTCTTAGAAAGCATCAAAGATGGGAATCACCTACCTCAAAATTAAGAAACTCCCCTAACTTTTCGAGATTTCGCCTATTTTGACGAAGGTTTAGCGGTAGCTAGAATCCTAACTGAGGATGAAATTTTGACTCCGTATGAAAAGGAAATAAAGAAGAAATTGATGTGCCGACGATTAGTTCTGAAAAGGCGAAATAATGCATCTGCAACGTGTGTCATTTCTTAGCAAAACGAATTATCGAGATTCTACTGTATTTTATTTCAGCAATTTCCTTTAATCGGTAAAACTTCAGAATCGTAACCCCAACGTGGTGGAGGTCTAGATTTTTAAGATCAGTCTGGTCCTAAAAATCTAGATTTCCGCCATGTTGGGGTCACGATTCTGGATTTTTACCAGTAAACATGTTAAACATATGCAATGTTTAATTACCAAACAATAATTAGTTTGGAGCACACCAATAACGAGTTAGGAGCTTATGGAGGCACACCAAGAAACTTGCAAAACGTCGTGTTTTGTTAGCACCTCTCCGTAATGAAGGTGGTTCCTGGGCCGTGTCAGACATTGATAATTCTGAGCTATTTGCAAATCATCGTTCTACTGTTTTTACACCACAAACTGACTTCACTAATTCTGAATACGAAAGTCATGCACTCAACACTTTAAATATTCCACTACGACTAGCATCACTTCCTCCTAGCTTCACTTCGACACAATTTGCCGAGAAAATGAGATAGTTACCTGAGTAGAAAGCCCCTGGTCATGACCTGATAAATGCTCAAGTGCTCCAGAAAAAGTCCAGGAAAGCTCTAGTATACCTAACGTCTATTTACAATGCAATACTCAGAACGATCGAATTCCCTCTACAATGGAAATACTCAGATAATAATACGATTCATAAACCAAGCAAAGACACAGACACCCTTTCATCATACAGATCTATCAGCCTCCTCCCAATATGTTCTAAAAAATTGGATTTATGCATTATCCAGTTTTTAAAATTGTGGGTTATTCTAAAAATTGAGCTGTAAATATTAGTTAGACATACCTATTAGAAAAGCCCAATTATTAAACAGACTCAAAGAATAGTACTTTCTTTAACACTTTTCCTCATACTGAAACGCAGATTCATTTTAATGCGGCCTCTTTTGGTATTTTAATAGCAAGAATCTGTCCAGTTTTGTAGAAAATAAGTTGTAGGAAAGAATTCTATTTCTCTGTAATTACAAAATTTTAATCTGTATCTTTTTCACCTTATTAAATCTGAATTTAAAGCCTCTGAGTTCTTTTATTGCTCCCTTATTTTTTAGGCTGGTTCTGATATTATGGATTTATGACTAGCAGGTAGGGAACTGTTTACTTAAATTCATTCTAGATTATTAAAGAAGGAAAAGTAAATGCAGGAATGGAAAATGAAAAATTCTAAATAAACTATTAAGTTGAAATTATGTTTTCTTTTTATACTTTTATATAATCGCTTTGAGCCCAAAAATATATTAAATTAAACGAGACAGTAATTAAAAATAAAAAGTCCATTTGTTAAGAATTTCTAGCAGCGTTTTAATTCAGAAGCATTCAGCAGGAGTGGAAAAAACATGGAGATTAGATTAGAATGAACCAAGATTATTTAGTTCTGCATCAGCTACATTTAGCCGCGATTCACTCTTCTTTCTATTTAACCCAATTATAAAAACTTAAAAGCGTGGTAAATTACTGAGAAATAAAGAGCCCTGGAGTTATTTAATATTTTAAAAGAAATGTCTTTAAAAAATTAAATATTTTTGCAAGTGAATCACAACTATTGTTTTATATTAATGGTATATTATTATACGCAGGTCAATAAATTTACTTTTTTTTTAAAGTAACATTCATGAAAATAGGTAGATATGAGGCATTTTGTCCACCTAAATCTGAAAATGGTAAGCTGATCACTGCAACACGTACATTTACAAAAAGGATACGACATATTTTTACTATATAATATTAATTAACACTGGTTTTTGAACAGCGATGGTTGCTACTGAACATAAGAGGAAAAGTGAGCTTTTCAGTTGCAGTGACAACTGCAGACTTAGAGGGAAACTGCTTACAGCTTAGATTTCGTGGTTATGTTTACAAGGTAACACGAGGCCATGATTGTTTCAATTTATTCAAAAAAGGAATATAAGAATAGTTGGAGCTTGATGAAGATTGGAAAATACGATTATGTTGAGAAAAATATGTTTATGTTCGAGGACGTATGTTACCCATATTTCGGCCGTGAAGTAGGATATTGTTAGTGAAATGATATGAGAATTGAATTAACTCTTACAATATAATATTGATAGAATTGATTACAATTGATGTTCCAACATTTAGCTGTAAACAAAGCCAACCCTCACTGCCTGACTCAAACCAATACCACTTTTGAATTGTTCTGCAGAGCTAAGCCAACACACTGAACCACCACAGCTTTTTTTTTAGTTAGGTACCTATTGAAAGAGAAGAGTGTCTGCTTCAAAATAGTTTTAATTGGGTTCAATTGAAGGATATGTTTTTTTAGTCTAGTATGAGGATTACAAATATTTTTTGGGTGTAGATAGAAAACTATGCTGTAGTGCAGGAATGGCTGTGTTCTAGGAATGGGATGTAAAGAATAAAATATATCGATATAAATATCCATATCTGTTTACAATATTGATCTCTTGTTAATGTCAGTGTAAAAATTTCTTCTTCTTCTTCTTTGACGGCACTACAACTCATGAAGAATCAACGCCTCCCGAACAACCGAATGGGAAAAACTATTGTGAACCCATAAACATATTGTTAATATTTAAAAAAAAAAAGTCTAAATGAATCGGAGGAAGATTAGGAGATAAGCTGTTTCTTGATATTTCATGATATCCTGCTTTAAATGAATATAATAAAAACGATTCCTTAATTATGCCGGCGCAGAATATCGATATGGCGAACTATCATTAATTCTTTTATCAATTAAAAAAAAAATCTAAACGAATCAGAAGATCAAGGGATGACCTACTTCTAATTATTTAAATCATGCTGTAAATGAACATAATTTAATAATCATAATGATATCGGTTGCGTAATATGGATATTATAACAATAATATCTTAATGAAATTGGCGGGGAAATTTATAATTGATATTTCAAAGTATCGTTAATTGTTTTATGAAATACAAAATAAAAAACCGGAACAAATCGGAAGGAGGATAGAAACAACCAGGTTCTTAATATTTAAAGTCTGCTGTTAATGGAATTTATGAAAACAATATCTTATTGCTATCGGCGAAATATGAGTATTATAAAAAAAAAAACAAAAAAATATCTTTATTATATCATTCCAGAAATATCGATAATATAAAAACAATATCTAAATTACCTCGTTCTAGAAAATTCGATATTATAAAAACAATACCTTATTATATCGGCACAGAAATTTCGATATGTGAGCATCCCTTCAAAAGATTAAAAATATCTATATTTTTTTTTCAATATTGACATTCTTGCCGGCTGTGGCAGAAGTAGAAAGGTCGTTCGTTATCTTCTTAGCGAGAAATTCTCGGTTGATATTCATCTGAAATCTGATTATTTTAATAAATAAAATAAAATCGATTTTTTTTGTAAGTCCGCCATTGCAGTTATAAGTTTGATGTTACTAAGCAATTTTTTAAGATTCTAAATACCAACAATATGAAGTTCAGTCTAAATTGATTTAGCACTTTTCTTTGATAAGCGAACAAAACATTAGGTTTTGGAACCTCCGCCATTTTGTTTTAAGGTGACCGGTGGCAGGTTGATATTGCTTAACATATTCTTATGGCTTTATAAAAAGGGACCTATAGATGACCAGCTACAGATCGTCGTTCTCTTCAGATAAAACGAACAACATGGTCATCCAACATCTATGTTGACCAATTATGTTGGTCGCCTGACTACTAAACATTGTTTGGCCAACACTGCTATTGTCACTTCAACACGGTTGGATGAATTATACCCCGCAAACCAGATATCTCACCTTATTTGATTATATTTTAACCGTTGGTACAACTTTGGCCTCAACCACTGACCTGGTTATAGATGCCCAACATCGCTTTCTATCAACCATGTTGATCGTCTGTAGGCCCCTTAACAACTGAAAAAAATGTCGTCGAAGTCAGTTCAGAGGTTATCTAGTGAAAAAAAAAAGCGTAACTGACGGATAACATTTTACATGTGTTATAAGTTATTACATTGCTGTTATATCTTATTTATAAGTATATTCATTTTTGATTTATAATTTTCAATAATAAAGACCTTTGTAATCGACCAAGGAAAACCATTTTGTAACCCTCTCTCCCCTAAAAATTTGAGGTTTTACGTTTCAAAATACGTAGAATACAAATATCGAATAAATAGAAATCCGTCCGTCCACCGTACGCCGCGGCGTGCCGTACGCCATCCGCGGCTTTTCTCCGAGACTACTGGACCAATCGTGTTTATAAGCCCATAATTCGGCCATTTATAAATATAGAGGGGGAATGAAAGGTGTTCTGAATTCAGCACAATAAGGAATAAATAAAAAAAAAAAAGTTAAAAAAAAATCTATATAAATGCCGATTAAAGATCTTATAAGGTCATAACTCGGCCATTTATAAAGATAGAGGGGAAATGTAAGGTGTTTTGGAATCAGCATAACAAGACATTAAAAAAAAAAAAAAAAAAAAAAAGGAAACAGATCTATATCTATAAATGCTCTTGGCTTATTATTATTATTATTCGACCAAGGAAACATTTTTTATAATCCCCCTCAAAATTTGAGGTTTTACGTTTCAAGATACCTAGAATCCAAATATCGAATAAAAATAAATATAAATAAAAAAAAAATATATTCAATCGAAAGCTGATGAAATTCTCTATAAAAGGGAAAAAAATCATCTAAATCACGCTAGTATTATCTGAGATATAGCGTATTGAACTTCGTAGACTAATTCTCCGGCGCTGCTGGTCATCGTGGCCCTAGGCCTTCTGACTTATCAATGGGGCTTCTGACTTCCTCGCATCTCTCTACTTTATCCTTTCTTGGATTATTTCTGCACTTCCTTAAGCTTCCTGAGTTTTTCCTTTTTCTTTTTCCATAGAAGTACACATCCAATATTTCTTCTGTATCATTTTACACTCTGATTACATGTCCTAAACATCTCAGCATACTTGCATTGATACAGTTCCTTCTTAATACTCTCAGTTCGGCACTCACGGCGATCATCTTGGGACGAGCTTCAAATTCCTTTGGTGCCTACTGCTAAATTTCTTTACTGAACTTGGTAGTTATGTTTTATAAAGTATTCTGCACTGATAATCCGGAAAGTAATTCAAAGTAATTCGGAAGGTCCTTTGAATAGACAGATCAGATATTTTTGAAATATTACTATTTGGAAATAATAAACCATTGTGTAATAATTTGCAGCGTTTTTTTTTTTAATTGTTGGATACCATTATTTAATTTTGTTTTTCCATTGTCAAGCTATGAGAAAATTAATGACTCTAGGAATAATTTATTTGTGGTAAAAGAGCGTTGCCAATACATTACAAAGCCATTACAAAAGAGTCGTGCAATCAGTGCGAGATTGATTATCAAGTGGCGCCCTCCTACTCTAATTTTCTCAGCCAATTACAGCCGGCGCTTCTAGTAAGAGCATTAACACCCTCCTCAGCAGTGGCCAACTTACTGCTTACTGCAAAAGTTACAATGATGGGCTTAGCTGACTACATTTTAACGCCATTGCTGAACATTAAAACAAATCTTAGTTAGTGTTGTTTGTATATTGCCTAATCTCGATAAACAAAATTGGAGTGCAAACGGTATGTGCTTTAAATGTAAAATAATATAGTAAAGGCGAAAAAAACAAAAACAAGATTGGCTGAGCTGTGATACGGTTTATATTTATATTTATTTTAAATACATTGACGTTAATGACATTTTTTCGTTGAAGAGTATGTTGTAGTCATTCTTTAACACTAAGACTAGAACTCTAATAAAACATAAAGCCGGCAAAGATTGCTTATTGTCAGATTACCCCAAAAAACAAACATAAAAACAAATAATAACCCAGTTATATTTTATATAATTACATTTTTATATAAGTACATGCTTTGTCATTTTGTTTTTGAATTGAATGAATGAATTCGATAACAATGAATTAAATATGCTTCAATGATTTTGTGCTTTATGAATGTCAATATTTTTTCCGTTTTTCATAGAAATATTTAATCTATTATAATTTACAAACATTTATTATTTAGTGATGAGAATTTCCCTATTTAACTCTGTAGTAAAACTTATTAAAAAATCCGTGTTAGAGGAAATTCGAATCAGAGCTTGCGAAATAAATAAAGGCCGTGTCGAGCTTGTGTTGATCAAATTTAACTATTAACAACGGGTAAAAGAGTAAACCAACCATGGTACCCGCCATTTCTAATTGAATTCATTGAGCGAGTTTTAGTTTAGAACACTTGTTGATTAACACTATCAACTAGATAGCTTTGTTATGCTTTGTGTATTACCTAATATACATCTTATAAAGTATATTAAAAAAAAAAAAACGTGCTCTTCCTATGTAGTATAAAGACGAAGGCCATTGTTTTAGGTTTCATTTACCTATTCACCTATTTATGACAGCCTTTTCATATCCTGGAACTTCAGTCGGTCATGAAACCCATGAAGATATAAAAGAAACTAGGGTATTCATCAAGGATATATGACAGGGAAACAATGGTCACTGGTTGAATATGGAAAATCCTATCGTCCCTGCAATGTCCAACTATCGAATATGCAAAAAATGCGGTTTTCATATTTGTCACTTTTAAACACTCTAGTTGAGAGAAACGCATTGTGGCAAAGTATTGAATTCCTAACTTCCAAAAGACATGAGGCATCAATTATTGAGGATTAGGAATTAAAGACTATACCACAATGCATGTCTCAACTAGAGCGTTTCAAAGTAATGAATATGAATATAGCATTATTACGTAAGTTGGATATAGTAGGGACGATATGTACTTTCTGTAGTGGAATGTGCGAATCACATGTGGGGCCATTTCATTCTGATATTCTGAACATTCTAGAATTTAAAGGGAGGAAGGGCGATTTTCCATGACTTCCAATTATACTTTATGATATAAGACTTATAAGGTACTTATGCAATATAAGTATATTTACCACACATTTTGTTAGTATGATATGTAATTGAACACAGTATGTAAATCCTTATAGTACAAGTACGAAAAAATCATAAAAAAATCAGGATAAGCGCAATTTATTACTGTGAATTTATAGACCGGAACAGAAAATGGAGATGTTTAATGATTAATTACGTAAAACTGTTTAACTATTTTAACCCGGAAATGGAGTGGGACAACTACTCCAGAAATAACATGCGATTTACGATTATGCTAAAAATAATGTCTCATTTGCATTAAAATTAGTTAAGAACCAAACTAATAGGCGTGAAAACAGTTGTGATATATAAATTTAACTATATAACATTTATTATATCATCCCTACCCATGCCTCTCTATCGTATGTGAAAAAATCCGATTTTCGTATGGTCACTTTAAAAACTTGTGGTAAAGTATCGAATATATCAATATATTATAGCCGGGATTAGATACGACTGGGGATGGAAGAAGTCGGTCAGTTTTCGCTATCCCTTCCATCCCTAGTCGTATCTAATCCCGCAATTGAGAGTATTCGAGTAAAATTAATGATAGTTGCCCATCTCTAACTCATAATTTCTCTGTCGTCGTTCACCATTCTCATAACCAATCATTTCCGATGATCCTTAAGTAGTATGCAGCACTGAAACCAGAGACATGTTGGATTGAAAATGTTTCGAGAAAGTACGAATGGAATTAGCCTTGGTAAACCAATAAGCTTCTCGTATATATAAAAATTACGTTCGACGCTAATAGTATTGAAAAAAAACAGGATGCTTATTTGACAACAAAAAATATTGGCAAAACGTTTTTGAATTTTATTAATCGATCAAAAAAAAAATTTGAGTGTCATATTTGCCTTTTTATGGTTTATTGATAATTACTTTTTCATCATTCACAGTGATATATCTTTTAATACAATTTGCTGTTAATTGCATACTATAACTATTTATTATTGATTTGATTTCACGAATATAATTTAAATAAGTAACACCCATATCAAAAATTATTTGATAGCGGCAACTTCAGAATTTCAAATAATTTAGGAGAGCAGAGTATCAAATAAAGAGACAAAAAATTACAGTTAAGATATTTTAGGAAGAATCCAAAACAAAGTTTCAAATCTCTCAAATAGCAAAACGTTTCGAATCAATCAACGGTAAACTACCCAAATACAGAGTCCAAAATAACATCAGTTCAAACATCGCGTACTCCGTCATATTCTTGTATTATATGTTTAAATTGAATTGTCATATATGGAATTCAAATAATCAATGGTGGAGATGAAACATGCCCAACTGAGCTTATCGGTTCACTATATTTCAGCTTAAAATATACGAAGTTTAATTTATGAAATAAGAATTAACATTTAATAGAGTAATTGATGAATTATTTTGCTTAAAAATTAATTATAATAATTTAATTTGTCATAAAATTCATCAACAAATACAATCAGTTGCCACATTGCCTTATGGTCGTAGTTCAAACCTGAATTCCAGAAATGGATGTGCAGTCACTCAAGCGACACATGAAGTACAGATTACGCATCAGATAACTATATAATATCTATTTTGAATATATATGCGAATTTCTTCGACTCACATGAAAAATTGATTCAGTGATAATTAAATACTTCTAACATCCTGGATAGTTCATACCACTTGTTAATATTTGATTTCAATAAACGATTAATACAATATAAATCAAATTGAAGACCAGAGGCCGTGTAATTAAAGACTGGAAACTGAACGAGCTGACAAACTGTTGTTTGTAAATTTTGCTATCCTTTTTAGCAAATTTTGGATGGAATTCGAATGATTTTTAATCACACTAAAATTTATTCTAAAATTAATTGCGATTGTAAACAGAATCTAGATAACTTACTGTAATATCTTTTAGAGGTCCTTTCGTGAATAGACGAAGGTAAACATATCTCTACAAGCTCAACGAGACTATTTGAACTAGAATCTGATCTGAGGAAAATGGGATCTCACTCGAGTTTTATGTTTTATATGTTTAAGTAAATTGGTCTTTAAAAGGACTTGGACGTCAAAAGGCCGTTTTCGAGGACAGCGTTGTTAAATGGAAGAGGACTTAGTGAAGTCCATCCAGAGTATGAGACTAAATTGTTCTGGCGAAGAGTTGACAAGTAGGTGTTCTGGAGTTAATGGATCTCAAGTTGATGTGATCCCCTAGAGGTTCCCGCGATCTAAAGTCCACTCTCAGAGACTCAGCACGGCTTTTATCCATTTTGATTTTATGATATCCATTTTCTACCCGGTGAGAACGATGATATTTATTTGTTTTATGCACTTCTCAACATCCTATCGATTTCGATGTATCACGGTGCAATTAATATTAGTAAAATTTGAATCGTTTGAATTCAATCGGAATGCTAATGAGCAATCACAATCGGGCACAAGAAAAATTCATTCGATCGGGATTCTCTTTTCTGCGTCTTAGCAGTTTCTTTGTTTGGTGTAAAGTGATTAATACAGTCAAGAAACTAGAAACTATGAAATATTGCAGTAAGTAATTTTTACGAAATGAGTTTGCAATCGACAATGGTATGGCAAATTTTTACTAAATTAATTTACTAATCTAAATTAGAATTCTTTAACGTTGAAGGTCACATAAATCCAGAGTAATACTTAAATCTTAAATTTCCTTTTGCTCATCTTTATAACTTTGAATATGTTTTGAGAAACATAACTACCATTCAAAAGAATCAAATAAGTGTATCCGATATAACATAATCAAAGAAAATATATTCAACTATACGTATATATAAATTAAATGTAATTTTTATTCCAATTAAATATTATACAAACAATTTTTTTTTATCTTCGAATTTGTAACTATTCCTTACGTAATCGACAATCCATACATGCCTGATAGTGACACAAAATTTAATTAATTTATGTTATTTGAACAACTGGATTCTCTGAAATTATTTTCTTTCTATGAGAAGCGTTGTGTATTACGTAGTGGGACTTTCGAGATAATCTGTGAGGATTTTTTCTCCCGTGACGATTAACGATGACTAACGATTAATGTTGACCTGAAAATATCACTGCGGCAAATCTGATGGGTCTCTAACAGAAACCAAAAACACTGGCGGAGGTCTTACTCGACAGGGTGTATAAGTATATAAGTTTACCTACACTCCGGTTGAAAATTCAAGTAGTTATTGTATATTCTCATTATATAGCACATCAGTGAATTGTTAATGCTCTATTTCAGGGATCATTAGAAGAAATAGCGATAAAATTTTAAGAAAACTAAAAAGGATTACTTCGTCAGTTGAAGCAGTGGAGGATAGTTTGACAAGCATAATTCCCTTAGTCGCAGTATAAATACACAGGTTTATATTATTATTATTATTTAAAGTTTTAATTTTACGTATTTATAAAAATGGTTAATTGCAAAATTTGCAATAAATCAGCTGGTCGAGATAACAAAGCTAGATTAGCTTGCGTCATCTGTCAAAATGTTTTCCACATAAAATGTGTTAAAGCCGAATCTACGGACTTCGACAGCTCGAAAAACTGGACATGTGCCGATTGTGAAGTTGCATCGCTACCAGCCAAAGAAACCAGTTCAATGATTGACCTATTGAGGGCTCTCACGGAGGAGGTCAAGGAAATGAAGACCCTTCAGAAGCATTTTTACGAAAATATGGAAAGATTACAAATGATAGAAACTTTCTTAGGGGAGCAAAAATGCCAAGCAAAAAATTAACACTAGAAAATAATTCCTTAAAATCGAAAATTTCCGACCTAGAGGGCCTAAACCACGCTGAGCAAAATGAGCTTAGTAATACAATAGAAATAAGAGATATCCCGGAGACGTCGGGCTCAATACTCATCCTGGGCGTTAAGTTGACCTCGGACGATATGGATTACATCGTACGGCTCAGGTCTAAACAAGAAGGAACCCCTAGCCCTATAATCGCACGATTTGTGAGACGTAGCGTAAGAGACGAGCTCGTGCGGCAGAGAAAAACCAAAAAGCACTTCTCTACACGTCACCTGGGCTGGACGAGTCGCACCGCGTCTAAGTCAGTGAAGCGATGACCCCAACTAATAAACACGGTTTCTGTCTTGCCAGCCAGTAGAGGCTGGCAAGACAGAAAAGGGCAACATCGAAAATTAAATATGTATGGTTCAGTGGAGATAAAGTCAGGTGCAGGCAATCCGATGGTTACCCGGCGGCAATTGTAGGTAAGCTTGGCGACTCGGACGACTTCAACTGAGCCTGGTATGCACGTCACCTCAATGATGCAAACATTTCATTTTTCTATATTGAAATTATTCAATTTTTTTTTATTGAAGACATTCTATTGGTTTACTTTGAAGATATATTATTTTTTATCTCGACTATATATTATTATTTTTACATTAACGATGCTTTATTTCTTTATATGGAGGATATTTTACTTTTTCATATTGAAGATATTTCATTTATTTTTATTTGCTACCTGTATTGTTACTTTATTATCACAGATAAGATGCTATATTTTGTTTATTCATAGCCTTTTTCTATTTACTTTTTCTTTTTCTAATCAATGTTATTCATATTTCATCTTTTCGTATAATTTAATTTTTGTTGAAAATCTATTTTTATATTATTTTCATGTTAGAAATCCATTAATATTCTTTTTTCAATTCTTAATGTATATTTACATTCTATCATATCTTAAAATTGAATAATGTATAAAAAGTTGTTATATCCTATTCCTCAACATCGATCCTTCTCCTGCTATTTCACTTCCTCACACCCACAGTTATGACTAAGATCCTAAACTCCTGTCACATTAATACACAATCCCTTATTGCCCACTATGATGAATTTCAACAATATTTTCTAGATAATTTTATCACATAATAGCTGTATCGGAAACCTGGCTAAAACCTTTTATCCCTTATTCCCTAGAATCCTTTCCTAATTACTCTTTCCTACGAAATAATAGACCTGATCGCACGGGATGTGGTGCCGAGCTATATGTTCATGACAGTTCAAAGGCCAAAATCCTACTTCATTCCCCTTCATTTTCTCACCAAGAATACATGTTTGTTGAAATTTCAACTATCTCTTCTCCTCTGTTATATGCCATTGTCTACCGACCTCCTCGTACCCCATTCGGCAGCACCTTCGAATCCTCCCTTGTCCAACTGGTTTCTACCTATTCAAATATCATTATCTCTGGTGATTTTAACATGAATATGCTATCTGAATCCAGTGATAAATCCTTTCTTACGGATCTAGTGTTTTCCCTGAATCTTTTCCTCATTCACTATTCTCCGACCCATCACACAAAATTTTCTGATACCTGGTTAGACCTTCACATTTCTTATTCACCCACGAAAATCCTCTCTTCTTCCAGCATCCTGTTCCTTTTCTTTCATCACCCGATCTGTTGTTCCAAAAGTTGTTTCATATCTTAGTTTGGTCTTCCTTCCAAGTGAATCCCTTCAACCTGACCTAGATACTTTCCACCGGGCCATCATATATTCCTAGAATTCTATAGATCCCATGGTTTCCACCCTTACCTCAAACCTACAATCCGTATTAGACATTCATGATCCCCTTAAAACCCGAACCTTACGCCGTCCCACTGCTCCTTGGCTAACCCTTGAAATAAAGCAAATGATAAGAAGAAGAGAAGCATTAAGACGCAAATTTCGTCGCACTCGTTTTTCAGATGATCTTGTGTCTTTCAAACAACTGCGCAATGAAACCCAATCCGCAGCCCGACGTGCCAAATCTCTCTACATCCATTCTACCCTTTCCAACGCTCCTGATTACAAATCCAGATGGAAAATTTTTCGAAAACTATCCGTACCAAAATCCAAAAACCTGAGTTCTTTCCCAGTCACCCCAGATGATCTCAATGTCTATTTCTTATCCTCTGCTTCTAGTCCTTCATCTACATATTGAAAATCATACCTTCAACCCAGAAAACTTCTTTTTCTCCCACGTGTCATATGACGAATTACTTTCAATTATCCTAAAATCTCAAACCAATGATTATGGTCCTCACAATATCCCAGTAAAGCTCATAAAATCCTGTCTCCCAAACCTTGTGCCCCTTCTCTATCATATTTACAACTTTTCTCTACAAAATTCCATATTCCACTCTTCATGGAAAACTGCCCTAGTCCGACCATTAAATAAAATTACAAATCCTTCCTCACACCATGACTTCCGTCCGATTTTTCTCCTCTCCATTCTCTCAAAACCACTGGAACGCCTTGTACAAATTCAACTTTCAAACTTCTTAGAAGAACGTTCCCTTATTAATCCTCTCCAATCTGGCTTTCCCACCACGACCTCCAAACCGCCATTGAACACCAAAACCTGACCATCCTCATCCTTTAAGATTTCTCCAGAGTTTTTGACACAGTTGACCATAACTTCCTCCTTAAGAAACTACGAAGTCTTCCTTTAACAGTATTATGCGGTGGTTCCAATCCTTCCTCTCAGATTAGGCGCAGTATGTAGTCGTTCCAGGCCAACCTCCTTTCAAGACACTGTCCCTCTCCTGTGATGTCTCTCTGGGTTCCTCTTTGTCTTCAACTCTATTTGTATTTTATATATTATATTAATTTATATTAATGACCTTCCCCTTCTTATCCATCACTCCCAATACCATATCTATGCTGACAATTTCCAAATATACCTGTCCTTCCCGCCCTCTGACCTATTACTAGCCACAAAAAGAATCCAGGAGGACTTTAATCGAATTAGTCATTGGGCTGTTGCTAACAAGCTGAAGTTGAATACAAAGGCAATTGTAATAGCTTCCCATCACCTCCTTAAAACTGTTCCTCATATTCCAACCTCGTTCCTAAATAATAATCCCATTATGTTCCACCCAACCATAAAAAATCTTGTAATCACTTTTGACCTTGTCAAAAGTAAATAAAACATGTCTTTGATATTTCGTACGTTTTCCACCTTAAAGCGACTAAATTACCTTCGTCACCTATTCCCATTTGAAACCCGAAAACTCCTATTACCTCCTTAATATTCCCCAACTTTGACCAGCGTTGTACGGTGTACGGGTGCGTCTCTGGGAATCTTGAGGCAAAAATAAAACGATTGATAAACTGCTTTGTACGATTTATCTTCGGGATCCCGAGGGACGCCTCTGTCTCCCGATTCTATGAAGAGTTAAAGTGGCTTTACCGTCGTAAGTACTTTCTGGCATCCTTCCTCTACCAAGTCATCCAATCCCGCCGTCCTTCATACATCTTCGGCCTCCTTCAATTCAAATCCTCTGTTCATTCCCGCCATACCCGTTCTCGATCTTTAGATTTTTATATAACGGCCCACCGATCCGCAGCTTTCGACAGATCTTTTCTTATCCGTTCCTAATCCTTATGGAATTCCATTCCTTCTTCCATCCGTTGCTCCAATACTCTTCCTACCTTTAAATCCCGTCTATTCAGTCACTTCATCTCCATGAATTTCCTAAAGGTTTGTAAATAGGTACTCATTATTTTCAACTAAAATTTGCACCCAATTATGTAATTATATAAATTCATTCTATTTCACTGTAGTTATTTAATGTATTAATTTGCAAGTTTATTTTTACTTAAAGGTTTAAAAGTTATGCCATTATTATTTATTATAATTTCTTTCTTTTTTTTCTTATTTGTTTATTTATGTTATTATCTACTCAATATCATATTCTTTTTTTTCTACTCTAAGGCTCTAAACCTCTACTGATTTTACATGTGATATACATTAAATTACATTAAATGTAATATTATTAAATTATTGTCCTAGAATAATTAAAGAATTTATTATTTAAAAAATAAATGGAAAGCAGCAGCGGTTTATTGATAAGATAATCTTATTGACTACTAAATGATCTTGGAAGGCTAACATACATTATTTAACTAATAAATTGTTAATTAATTTAGAAAATAGAAGTAACCCGTTGTTATTGTTGTTATTAATGAGCAATAATTCTACTTGCACTGTAATACCTGTAGTTACATGAAATTCCTAGTATGTAGTACAACCTAGCAGTGTTGCAGCTCCCCTAGCAATAGGATCTACCTTGCATCTACCTTGTTGTCATACCGAGAGTCGATCAAAGCAATCCTATATAAATGCTGGTCTAGAAGCCTCATCTAACGACGTTAACTTCTTTACAAAGATCTCTGCGCATATCTTAAATAAGGAGCGCCGAAAGGTAATCTGAAGGGTGATTAAGAAATGGCTCAAAGGGTGATTAAGAAATAACTTTGATTCAGATACAGCATTTGATACTCTATAACTAATTCGTGGTTTCGTCCAGGTTTAATGTTACTGATGGATTTTACGGGAGCAAAGATAAATAAATCAATTGACATTTTCGAATGTAAACATTCCCGACTAAACCTCGACATTTGCCTTTCCCATTTCCTGTGAATCCGGCACCGTATATTTAGTTAACTAATTAATTGACAGGCTCAACCCTTGTAGCAGCTCTTCATTGCCATTTGGATAATGTTGACACAGATGTTATCTATTGAAGCATAAATTAAAAGTAACTGAACCACAAAAAATAAGTGAAATATTAGAATGATTATTATTTACAAACTCTGATTAAAAGTTCTAACTAATTTTTGGATAACAATTTATGTTATACTAATGATGAAATAAACAATTGAAGGTTGACTATAAAAACCGGCAATGCTTAGAATGGTCCAATTTTATTTAGATAAAAAAGGACCTATCTCGTTTCTCTATTTACGGATTATAATTTATATTTATGAATTAATTGCTTCATTTTATTTTTAATGTATACTGCTCTCATCTCTTGTCTGGTTAGTGAATGGATCGTCTTTAGGAATACCATAATAACAATTTATTTTACATGTCTAGTTTTGGTGAGAAATGGTTTCGTATAAGAAAAGGAAGTGAAACTAAAGAATAATTCAATTCAAAATGCTTAAAACAAGTTATGTTCTAATGATCCTTAATTAAGAAGTAATTCAGAAAATTGATTAAGGATCAGAATTCATCCAATCAAGAAATATGAATAGACGTTTCCTTTATTTTCATAGCCGTTGTTGTAATTTTCGTTATTGATATCGATTTTATTTTCAATAAAAGACAAATTTTAGTCCAACAAGGTTCTTAAACGTTAAAAAAGAAGATACCAAGAGATTTTTAAAAATATAATTAAAAAAACAAAAACAATCTTGAAACTTCAAAGACGGATGAGACTTATCGGATTTTTTTTTTCTGTAGTTGGTTATCATTTGCTACTCCTACCATTCTGTACGGACGAGTTGCTAAATTAACCTCGGGATACCCGTATAAGCACGGTTTCATCATAGAATAGCAGGAACTGAACAAATAATGGTGGTAGGCTCCAGTTAGTGTATACTAGGAAGGAATACTTTTGTAGAGAGAGGTAATTTTTCCACACACAAAGTGAAAAAAGAGGTGGCTTCGTCTCCATGATTTTTCAATACCGAAACATTAATACAAAAAAAATCAGGTACGGTGCGCGCATCACACAACTTTCCCTTACCAGCCTATATAATATAATATTTTTAACATAATTTTAAAGAGTTCATATAAACATTACTTGAAATAAACACATCAGAATTCCATTCTTCACGTCTTCTCTCACGAAAGTATAATAAAATAGGTTTTTAAACAATTTTAGTACAACAATTCTGTGCACTATATGATTTAGGTTTGTCAAGCTGAAAATATAGGTACCCATTTTAAAAGTTTCGATTTAGTTTCTATGCAGACATTTTTTTTCCATTAAATAATATAAAAGAAGAAATTATTGAGCTAATTTCTACTTTTATATTCTTACATTACCTGTTGACAATAGGTAGGCGACTTGTTGGGAGACGGTCCTGTCGCATCAGTCTCCTTTAGGACGCGCTTTCCGTCTTGGGTTTTGTAGACCTTACAATATACGCTATATCTTTGCTAATACTGGTCCGATTTCGATGATTCCTGTTTTTGATTTTTAGAGGATTTAATTACCTTTCGTAAGATCGTTTATGTAATTTACCGTAAAATGAATTCTTTTTGGGTTATGCGCATATAATATTTTCTTTTGGCTATAAATGTATACCTGCACTTTCTCGGTGATCTACTAAATATATGAAAAGTTAAAGGGCTTTAGGACTCGAAGACATTAGGCAAGTTTCATCAAAATTGTTACAGTATTTTTCGAGAAAATTGTAAAAACAGTGCAAAATCAACAATATAAAGAGTCAGTTCCGGTTAGTCGATTCTGACGAAAAAGTTGCTGCAACATCACAGGGATATACCTACCGTAACTATGCAATTTTAGTTTCGTACAACTTTTCCTTTTCTGAGCTAGGCTGATCACATACACACGGACACAAAGGCCATTTTGCAAGACTACTTATGCGTTGAATATAAATCTTGTAAGTAGGGACCGGATTTTCTTGCAGAAAAAAAAGTGCAGTAAAAAACTCAATATATGTTAAATAATGCAGTAAGAATCCAAAATTTGTTTATAAACATGTAAAAATCATCTTTTATGTTTTATTTATAATATTAATTACAAGGAAAGTTTATATCTAACTCTATTTTAGAGTTACAGCTTCTGAATTAAAATTACGTGTTACCTGTAGCAATGTGAGGAAAAACCTTAATACCTTAATTTTAATACAACAATAAATTACAATTAACCTAAATCTGAATGAAAGAGAGAGTTATTCTATAAATTTAATAAAGAAATAAATAGCTGAATTAACATTTACATATATTCATATTCATATATATATATATATAGTTGGCACTATAGACTATGGAGATCTTTGGCCGTGCGATGTGGTATTCATACAGATGGTATTGCTTGCGGGAGAACAGACAGCCTGGGGGGGATCACCCAACCTCACGTTACTAAGAACCATGGTTTCCATGGTGCAGCGACAGTTTCCATAGCTCCATAACCAGTCCCTTTGGGGCCAATTCAGCAATGTCCTTCTCACCGACTCACTCGAGTTCTAGAACAGTGACAAACCGGTCAAGATCCACGGATTATGGCTGTTCGGAGTCAGCAGGCGCACGAGGACCTATATTTCTTTACCCGAAGCAGACATTCCAGTAACCTGCCTCCAGTAGTTGCCTCCAGTAACCTGATGTGCCACATATACCAGCGGGGGAGGGATGTTAAATTGCTTGAATTATTAATTAAATTAAATTAAAGTAATGCCCGTAACGGGATTCGAACTCACAATCTTTGGGTTTGTGAGAAGGTGCACTTTTGCAAGTGCGTTGACCCGCAAGGCCACCCCGGCTCCTATATATATGTGTGTGTGTGTGTGTGTGTATGTGTGTGTGTGTGTGTGTGTGTGTGTGTGTGTGTGTGTGTGTGTGTGTGTGTGTGTGTGTGTGTGTGTGTGTGTGTGTGTGTATACAAGGCTCTGAAGCCCGCCTATCATTGCCTGTAATTGTTATTCTAAAGGGAATAAATAAAGACTTTATTATTATTATTTAATATATATTATCATTTTCATGTTTCATCATTTCATCATATTTTGTATATATTATGGGAAATTTGATTCAAACGCTCAATTTTATGCCATTAAAATGAAAATCATATAATTTAACACTAAAAGTGTAATTGTTTGCAACAAAAATCAAAATTATCCAACTTAGCCCAAAAAAATCAAAACGGAAATTTTGGTGTAATATTTAATTTTTAAAAGGTCTAAACTCCTAATAGCTCATATAAATGAATGACTATTAGCTGACCTATTTGTACATCCAGGATTGAGCTTTGAGTCTCAACTAAACAATAAAAAAATCCTTCCCGCATCCAATCCTTACAATCCAAAATACATCGTAAAATTCCCAATGATTCTTATTTTTTTATAAACAAAATTATCCATAACGTTCTCAATATCCCGTTTGTTGCAGATTTAGCCCAAAATAGATATACTCCCTTTAATTCCAAACTCCTTACCTAGGCTAACTCACTGTTCCTAACCTTTCATCCTTATGGTCTCTGAAAAAAAGATTGTCACGGGACCTTCCAATTTAAAATAGTCATTGAAGTACAATATTTCCGATAGGTAGGTTCTTCATAGGCTATTATCATGTCTTATACTCTTACTTCACATTTACTTGTTGTGAGGCTATAACAATTTCTATAAATAAATAAATAAAATAAAAATGAATATAACATTCCACTAATCATGAATTGGATAAATTATAGGATTGTTGAAGATGTTACACTCAAACGAATAAAATGATACGAAAATCAAGTCTCTACTTAAAAGAATATTAGATAAATCCATTACCTTTTACAAATAATTATAATTAATTACATAGTTTTTTTTAAATAACTTTAAATGACTTATATAATAGTCGCTCATGTACTGAATGATATTACTGGCTCACAGAATATTTAGGAATATGCACACAAAAGCATAGAATAAACTGTAGGATTTTGTGGGTATTGTCCACATTGGATATTGATTTTGGTATATATTTCAAAATTGTATCAACTGTTTGTTAATTATTATTTGTTCATATACAACCTGTTGCATATGAGCAACTCGAATCTCTTAAAAAGTGACTGAACACGTAGCTACATAAAATTAAATTTATAAAATCTTTTCGTCAATGAGAAAGTTCAAGAAGAACACTGTGACATACCCGCTAGCCTTTGTTGGCTTAACATAAGAAGACTTAAGAAAGGCAAACAAGATATTCGCCCGTAATCTCTGTGTAAATGCTAAAGTCAATTCCAATCTTTTTATGCTTTTAAAATTAAATTTAATATGTAAGTTTTTTTTAATTTAATTTGTATTTTTATTTATACATTATGCTTCTAATGACATGAATATTTTTCATTAACATTATCCTCATTCGTACTTTGTCCTTTATTAATTAATAATTTGGTGTTAATTTATTTAATGCACTAAATATTAATTGATATTACCTGAGTGTTTAAAAAGTAATGCATTTATTGGTTTGTAGTATTCACAGAATAAAAACTGTATTTCGAAGAGAAAAAAATGCTAGATCGATAAATAAAAATATATCGATAAAGTACTTTTTTACCAGTAGGCTCGATATATTGAATGATAAAGGCCCAGTGTTTGTAAAAAGAGAGAGAACAAAAAGAAGTATAATAAGTCCTTCATCTAGATCATGTCAAATCTTCGTTGAGAGTTGTGAATTGTTGTGTTAAAGATATCCTGTACTATTTGTTGGTGTGCCCCGGAATGGTATGTAAGTTTTTTCAATGAACAAATGTAATATAGGGAAGGTTTAATCTGCTGTTTCACTCATACAGAGGTGCTTGCGCATAAACCTCATAAAATCTTTGGTTAGAATTCTCGTATTATGTAAACATAATTTTGTATCACGCCAGTCCAGATGGTTTTCAGTAATCAGGCGTACACATGTCGTCTTTGTAGCATCACAATACAAATTAAATAAAAAAAAACTTACATATTAAATTTAATATTAAAAGCATAAAAAGATTGGAATTGACTTTAGCATTTACACAGAGATTACGGGCGAATATCTTGTTTGCCTTTCTTAAGTCTTCTTATGTTAAGCCAACAAAGGCTAGCGGGTATGTCACAGTGTTCTTCTTGAACTTTCTCATTGACGAAAAGATTTTATAAATTTAATTTTATGTAGCTACGTGTTCAGTCACTTTTTAAGAGATTCGAGTTGCTCATATGCAACAGGTTGTATATGAACAAATAATAATTAACAAACAGTTGATACAATTTTGAAATATATACCAAAATCAATATCCAATGTGGACAATACCCACAAAATCCTACAGTTTATTCTATGCTTTTGTGTGCATATTCCTAAATATTCTGTGAGCCAGTAATATCATTCAGTACATGAGCGACTATTATATAAGTCATTTAAAGTTATTTAAAAAAAACTATGTAATTAATTATAATTATTTGTAAAAGGTAATGGATTTATCTAATATTCTTTTAAGTAGAGACTTGATTTTCGTATCATTTTATTCGTTTGAGTGTAACATCTTCAACAATCCTATAATTTATCCAATTCATGATTAGTGGAATGTTATATTCATTTTTATTTTATTTATTTATTTATAGAAATTGATATAGCCTCACAACAAGTAAATGTGAAGTAAGAGTATAAGACATGATAATAGCCTATGAAGAACCTACCTATCGGAAATATTGTACTTCAATGACTATTTTAAATTGGAAGGTCCCGTGACAATCTTTTTTTCAGAGACCATAAGGATGAAAGGTTAGGAACAGTGAGTTAGCCTAGGTAAGGAGTTTGGAATTAAAGTAGTATTCACAGAATAAAAACTGTATTTCGAAGAGAAAAAAATGCTAGATCGATAAATAAAAATATATCGATAAAGTACTTTTTTACCAGTAGGCTCGATATATTGAATGATAAAGGCCCAGTGTTTGTAAAAAGAGAGAGAACAAAAAGAAGTATAATAAGTCCTTCATCTAGATCATTTCAAATCTTCGTTGAGAGTTGTGAATTGTTGTGTTAAAGATATCCTGTACTATTTGTTGGTGTGCCCCGGAATGGTATGTAAGTTTTTTCAATGAACAAATGTAATATAGGGAAGGTTTAATCTGCTGTTTCACTCATACAGAGGTGCTTGCGCATAAACCTCATAAAATCTTTGGTTAGAATTCTCGTATTATGTAAACATAATTTTGTATCACGCCAGTCCAGATGGTTTTCAGTAATCAGGCGTACACATGTCGTCTTTGTAGCATCGGCAGTATGGATTCGGTACTTAAATATGAATAAAGTATTTTCGATAGTTAGATGAGGGAAATATATTGTATTTAAAATTAATTGAAGGATCTAAAATGAAAATAAATTTTTCAAAAAGAAGATGGTTTGGTCCAGGGGAGTACTAACTGTTAGAGGCCGCATATCGCAAATCCTCGAAGACTTAATCTATCCTCACTTCAGCTGTTTACAAATGACCGCAACGGTTAAAATATCTTCCATGAAATAATCGAACAAATCAAAAAAACAAAATGGGTCATTTTCAAAATTTTAGCGTGTTGGTCGCATGTTATTTATTTTATTTTGAACGATATTTTTCAGATCTTATTAATTCAACGGTTTCTTTGAGAAATTGAAACCTTAGGTCTACAGTATCGAGTATATATATATATATATATATATATATATATATATATATATATATATATATATATATATACTTTATGGTATGGCCAGGCATAATATAACAGCTAATCCTAAATGTATAAACGTAAACACTAGTAATACTATATATATAGAGGCTTGTTAGGAAAATAAAGTCAGTGTTTAATCAGTTCTCGAGAGTGTTTATTCTACCCTTTTCCTTTTTTTTTGTCTTTTGTGCCGAGAAGACCATAAGTTATATATATATATATATATATATATATATATATATATATATATATATATATATATATATATATATATATATATATATATATATATATATATTTCACTACATCTTGACACTTCCTCCTTTGTTTCAAATGAGATGAAATTCGGTATGTAGGATTGTTTTCTATCTTGTTTTATCTTGTCTAGGATTGTTTTATATCTGCATATTGTTCTGCAACAATACCAAAGAGGTTGAAATAAATTTCAGTCATAATTTTGGTTTTGAAGTTTACCTGAAATTTCGCGGATTTAAAGGTTTTTCGCTGTCTCTACAGCTTCTCCAAATTGAATTAGAAGGTTGAAAATATTTATTGAGTTGGTGTTATAGTAGTGCTATTTGTGGATCTCCTTATTTCTACTTATTTCTACCATCTCCATCATCTTGATATTTTTAATTTTTTGTTTAAATTTAGTCAAACTACGATTGATTTTTTTAAAATTTTTATTCTGAGGCATCCAGTCCTCTAAGAATAACATTAATGTACAATTTAGGCAGAATTTGGCTGACTTCACTGCGGTATCTCAATTATATTATACTGGTAAACTCAAGTATATGTGAAATTTCAATTATTCAAAAAATCAAATACAAAAATAATAATAAATATATTAGCGTACATATTTGCTCAGATTTGCATAGCTATTTATATTTTACATGCACGCAGAAGATTATGATGAAGAGAAAGCTTGATGAATGGAGATGGGTAAAGAATTCCAATATAAGGTAGCACTGATGATAAGGGATTTTTCAAAGGAATCAATTCTATGGGATGGGATATACAAATCGGTAGTTTGAGATCTTGTATTTAGGAGATGAATAGAAGAACATAGAGTGAGGAGGTGAAGAATATAGGAAAGTTTGAGGATTGGAATAAGAAGGTGCCGAGAATGGTATTTTCGTCGGAAATTAGGATAAAGCCACCCTTACTCAGAATACCAGTGGGAGATGTGAGAGCGTCTGGGGAAACCGAATATGAATCTTATGAAACAATTCATTAATCGTTTTAGTCTCATCTCGTGCTCACCAGACAGTCCACCCTACACTAAGCATTCTTAGTCAATGTTGGGGAGAATGAGGGAGGATACAAGAAGATGGTACTTTGTGGAAAAGAATCACGAAATCTTAGGAGCTGTTAGAGGGTTGATATGGATTTTCTGGTAATCTGGGAAATATGGTTACTCCATGCTAGGTTTAAGCCAAAGGTAACGCCGAGGTTTTTCATAGAGTTTTGGAACTGAATAGGAATATTGTTGGGGTGTAGTAATGGTCAATAGGGAAGCGCATTGAGGAAGGGTTTGGAACCAATTAACATCGCCTTAGTTTTCGCTGGATTCAGGCTCGCGTTATTTTCCGAAGCCCACTGTGGTTGATACTATCAATATAATCTTGGAATTTACGAGACACGTCGAGCATGTAGGGAGGGTGAAAGGATTTGTAGATCATCTGCATACAAATGATATTGGGAGTGACGGATAGATTAGGGAAGGTCATTTATACAGATGAAAAATAAGGTCGGTGAGAGGGAAGATCCTTGAGGAGCAGCTCGAGAGAGAAGTAGAGGTGATGAGAGAGGTTTGTAGGGAATAATGATTATTTGGAAGAGGAGTGACAGGAATGAGTGGAATCAGCTTAAAGCGCTATTGGATAGGGAAATGTCATATAGTTTGGAGAGAAGAATAGTATGATCAACAGAGTCAAAGGCTTTTGAAATATCAAAGATGATAAGGATTGTGATTTTATGTAGGTCTTTAGAGGAATGCGGATCTTGAGTAATTTTTACCAAATCCTATTCTGTAAAATAACCAGACGGAAACCTGATTGGAAAGGATTCAGGAGAACATTTCGTTCAAGGAAGGAGTTGAGTTGAGAATGAACTATTCTTTCAGGAGGCTTTGATAAATTTGAGAGGATGGGGATGTGTCTAAAATCCGAAGCTATGGAAGGAGAGGGGATGTCATTCAGCGAACGGACAAGGACTCTTTTTCAGACTTAGGAAACAATAGAGTTTTGTAGGTAAATGTTGTAATTTTGACTGTGATTTATCATAGTCATTCGTTCGGGATTTTAGTACAGAAGCAATTAAGTCCTTGGGAATAATGTGTAGGAAATAAAATCGATCAGGATTAAAAGGAGTTTGAGGAGTAGAGGAGGGGAGTAGGCCTGAGGAAGGAGATCACCGTAATAAGAAATTTAGATCGTCAGGTGAAACTGGATAACAAGTATAGGATATGGAGCTGGTGACGCAGAATTTTCTTGGGGTTTTCCACTCAAATTTAGTTTTGGGAGGTCCAAGTTGGTTTACAAATGCAAGGAGATTAGATGAGAGGTATTCCACCATCTCATCAAAGAAGTGGGAGGAATAGATGGGTTCAATGGATAAGGTTAATGAATCAAGTATAGGATTAATTGTTTCTGATGGTAATGAGCCGAGATTTATAAAAGTTTACTCAAACTATATATATTTTATAAAATCTTGTAAAACTAAATTATTCTGATTTATGATTACATATCACAATCAAATATGGCTCTACTATATTTTTCAAATGAAGGAAAATAAATAAACATGTAAAAGAAATATTTGGAGAGTTTTTGTAATTTATTTGTGCAGATTCCGTTTATTTTTTAAAATATTTATTATGCAAAGAAGCGTTATCTAAATGTTGGTGTTTGGAAGGATGAGCGGGTGCTCGTAGGTGGTAGGGTTGTGACCTAGGGCTCCTACTCCTAGCCTGGGGGTGACCTTATTCCCTCGGGTGACCTAGATCAGGAAGCTCGGGTGGCGTTTATACAAAGGTGCCTCTGACCCACCCTCTTAACCCTCAGACCACGATAGGCACCCTTGGCAAAGATATTCTCTTCTTACAGTTTCACGAGAGACGGTGGTGCTAGTGAGGAATAGAGGAAGGTGGCCGGGGCTGTATCGACGGGTGGGGCCGGTGGCGCTGCCTAGCGGTGGCCCCGCGAATGCCTCAGTCACAGCCTCTAGTCCGGTCCCGAAGCTATGTCGTCACCCATCGCTCCGCAGCAAAGTCGAGATATGGTTATTTGATAACAAGGTAAATATCGATGCCTCTATTTCATCAATCATCCTGGAGTTGGCAGTAACGATTTAATATATTTACAATTTAATTTTTTTTTTTTTTTTTTTTTTTGGCAAACTCCTGTATGCTTTTCTTACAATAATTAAAAAAAAATATATATATATAAAAGACTAATTCACTGCATGAAAAATTTTAATATTATTACTTTAAAGGTTTTTTTTTTTTTAATTTTTTAAATTTAAAATATGCAAAATAAATAAAAATAATTTTCTTTCGACTAACATACACGAATTTCAGTTCATTATTGAAATTATACAATCTCACTTCTAGGAATCCTAAAAGAAATAATATAAATTTTATTTTAAAAATCATTGATCATTAAGATTAATGAAAACAATTTAGTTTCAAATAAACAAAGAGTTTAGAAACAATGAAGAGAATATAATTTTATTGAAAATCGGCTACATATATTCTATGAACCTTAACTGGCCAAATTCATATATAATGAAATTTTAATTTTTTTCTCTCGCGTTTTTGACTGTATAATTTTTCATTTGAAGCATAAGGATTGTCAGTTTAAGTAAAAAAAAAAAAAAAAAAAAATATATATATATATATAAAAAAAAATACATATATATATAAAAAAAAATACACACACATATATATATATATATATATATATATATATATATATATATATATATATATATATATATATATATATATATATATATATATATATATATTAACTAGAATTTTCGGTAGGGTTCCGTTAGGTTGATTTAGCTTTTATTTGTATACATATTTTTTAAACTTAAGGAATATAAGAGGTAATATACGTATATATACCTATATATATATATATATATATATATATATATATATATATATATATATATATATATGTATGTATTTTTTTTTTATTGAAACGCAATCATTATGTTTCATACTAAAAATTATAAAGTCAAAAAGGCGAGAGAGAAAACATGAGTACTATATATATATGTATATTGGCCGGTAAAAGGTCAACTATTTAGTATTATAAATACTAGCAATTCACTACTATATATAATCAGTACCATAAACATACCAGACAATTTATGCAATAAATAAATACAAATATTTTTTTTCGCTGAATCTATGCAAGTATATGATTTTATCCTTCTACCTTTTTTTTTTCATATGAATGTACCATTGGTACTTAATTGTTACCAAATCTATTTCTAAAAATTTATATATTTTAAAAATACGGCAAAGCTGCACGTGAAAATATACAATATAATTATTTTTGTTTTAATAATTGGAGTTTTAAAATGAAGATGCATAATTTAACGTGCGGCAACAGAGCCTACAAACGCTCACTTTCCAAGTGGTACCGGCCAGGGGTCTCAGACATTTTTGTACTGTTGGAATATAAACTGGATAAATAGCCCTTATTTAAACAGTATTTACTGGTTATTACAATAATTAACACAAAAACAAACAAAAATAAACGTAAAAGCTGATTATATCTTGTTAATTTTGAAATGAATTTCAACTAGTTTTAGATAATTTTAAAAATTATTTTAGAAACTAAAACTTATTTATTTATTTGGTTACAGTTTTAGGTGCCGTATACGACAACATAGGTTAGAGGCACCTTATTCTTGCAGTATATTAGACGAGTCTATAGAAATTATTTTCCTTTAGGAACTGAAGAAGATTCTTCCAATTTTCGGGTTGTAAAGCTGTGCTGTAGTCCTGGAGACCCCGCGATGTTCTTGAAGGAGAGAAGGGCGAACAATGTACTAGAATGTGTTCTAGGGTAAGCAAACTGCCGCAGCTGAGACATCTTGGTGGTGGTTTCCCTTCGAGAAGGTGTCTATGGGTCAGTCTGGTGTGTCCGATCCTGAGGCGGGTAACAATGATTTGTTCTCGTCGGTTCCCTACTACGTGTGGCAACGGTCGAGAATCTTCGTAGATCTGCTTCAACTTGTTATTGCTTCTTTGCAAAGGTTCAAAACTGTCGTATAAAAATCTTGCAGCACCGTGTTGGTATTTGGTGTAGGATGCATGATACTTGCTTCTTTAGCGCTTGTGTCAGCCAGTTCATTACCTATTATACCTACATGGCTCGGGACCCAAAGGAACTTTATTATTTTGTCGGTTTTGTTAATTAGTGTTTTAATGGAGAATACTAAGCTGTTTAAACTAAAACTTAAAAAGTATCAAAATTGATCATAATACAAAAAAAAACAAAAAAAAAAAAAAACATTTTATACTAAAAATAATTGGTTATCGTAAAAAATATTAAATTAATTTTTTAATTATGATAATAAATTCGTATAAAAGTTTGTGGTACTTACTAAGAAATATTTATTTTCTGACACAATCAATGTATTCTTACATCACAAAATTCTTGTTTGCTTTTAAAAATCGCTGTTCAACGAGAATAGTACTTCTAATTTAGAATATTATCAATTGTTAATCTTTAATTCTGTTGTCATCATATATTAAGTTTATCAATTAATTAGAAGTCGCTAGATGAATCGGTGCTTCTGTATTAATGACATTGTCTACTTTAAAAGTTTGCACAGTTTTCGTAAATATCTGTATAATTAATACGTAGAATATCTAGCTATTAATAATATTATTTTAGATACGTTTTAACCAGAAATTTGGAAGGCAGTAATTAAATAGGTTGATAAATTAAAATATAATGTAATAGAATTGGCAAGTTTTTCATGTAATGTCTTTATATCACACAATTCATCAGAGCAGTTGAAGCACTAGAGTCGTTTAATCCAGGTGTTGCCTGGAATTAATTAACATATTCTGTATTCTACCTCATCTAGTGAAAGATCTTTTGACTCAATAATAAAATTTTACTTCTCTTAAGAAGAAAATTGATTTACATATCTATTATTTTTTTTTCAAGAAATCTCGCAAAAAAAAGTTGTTAAGAATAACATTTTTATCAGAGCTTAATATACAACACATTATGGCTAAGATGTCAGCCACTGTCGAAAGCCCCCAAGTGATTCATGGAACATTCCTTTAACCTAGAAAATGTTCATTTTTGAACAGTTACTTTTTATTAACGTTTATATTTAATGTAAAGCGTCTTGAAAACTTATCACACAGCAATTATTATTAAGTATCGTCAAAGGCATTAATAGTAGAACATTTAAGTATTATTTAGGTGGGGTGAACGCAGGCTTTCTATGAAAAAGGAAAAGGGTTGAAATCTTTGGCTGCATTCTAAATCTTCTCCTGGCAGAAATTCGGTGGACCTTACACGGTGGATATCAAGAATGCTTTATCATTCATCGTCGGCAATTGAAGGGACTGCATAATTTTTATGATTATTATTATTAAATGATATAATAAGAAGATTATTATTATTATTATTAGTATCTTGAAAAACTATATACTAAGTAATTCTATTTTTTTATGGAGAGTCAAAGAGCAGCGCTTTATTTCTAAATCATGTAATTACAAATAACTGTAGAATTTGCTGGCGTCATAATACAGTTGAAATTGACATATGAGAGCAACAGCTTGTCACTTTATCAATTTGGATCTTTTGTATCTACATGTCATGGATGTAGATTAAACAGCCGTATCTCTTGCGGGGCTTTATATTACATAAGATCTTATTCTTACACACTTCAGCTATTGGGTGTAGAGGTTTTACAAAAGTTCCTTCATGCTTTGCGGTCAGTAGTTCTGGTCCTAACTCACATATTTGTAGTCGCCCACGCAGAATTGCATCTATTACTGTTTCCTTTGGGTCGCATATCATTAACTGTCGCTTCCATCGCTCTCTCAGGAATATATCCTCATTTATCATGGTCAAACCACCAGAATTTAGATTATACAATGTGAATTTTCATGTTGTTGCATACTGTCCAGACATAGGAGGACATAGTGTTTCTCACTCTTTCTCGATCAGATATACCTACAACTGGTTTCAAGTAATGCATTCCTTGCAACTTATTTAATAAAGCCCTAGATTATATATTCTGTTGGCACTATAGACCAGGAAGAACTTTGCGATGTGTTATTCATACAGACATTTTATCGCTTGCGGGAGCTCAGACAGTCTGGAGGGGGTCACCCAACCTTACGTTGCTGCGAACCATGGTTTCCCAGGTGCAGTGGCAGGCTGTCTTTAACCACAGTCCCTTTGTGGCCAATTCGTCAGTGTCCTTCGCACCGACTCACTCCGGTTTAAGGACAGTGATACAAGTAAATCATCTAAACCCACGGTTTATGGCTACTCGGGAACAGCAGGCGCACAAGAATCTATATTTCTTTCCCCAAAGTACACCCTCCATGGAACAAACCTCCGGGCGGCTATTTGGCATCCTGGAATTCCACAACGCGATTCAAAATTTAGGAACACAGGGTAGGGTCATCACCCCTACGCCCGGTCTGTGTGAGTTGTCTCCAGTAAGCTGCCAGGGCTCACATACACGCTTTGCGTTGCTTAACTTTGCCTGTTACCTATTGCAAGTGCCTTAGCCCGCTCTGCCACCCCGGTCCCCTTAAATATTATATATATGCTGTTTTAAAAACTGTGGTTTCTGTTTTGGTATCCCTTTTTTGTTCCTGTACACTGCCTTTTTTTTAAATGAAGTTTGAGTTCATGAAATTGTAGGCCCTACTAGTTGCAGTGATTTTCACTTTCATTTCAACACTTCATTATCCAACTCAATGAATGCTGACTCTATGACATTCGTTGTCCTCTCTCTCACTTAGGATCCTGTCGACGAATAATGATGGCTCTAACTTGCTTGCGAATTACCATCTATTCAGTTTCAGGCATATTTGTTGTATGATATTGTATACATAGCAAAATCACTCATCTGCGTCCTTTTCGGTATTCTCCTACTATTCTCCATGTAAAAGTGGAACGAGGGCATTTGTTTCATTACGAAAACTGAAAATATTGTAGTTAAATCATTCTTTACTTAATTATTAACAGATCTTTTTCATTTGAAAGAATTCATTTAGTTTATTTGTTGTTTTACTGCAATTCCAATTATTATTCGAAGTTTGTGTTGTGGAAAGTTGTGAACCAAAATAATTGTTACTGCAGCAAACATTTTAAGAAAACGCTCAATCCATTTTAATAAAATGGAATAACTCGGGTCGTATAAGTAATTGCATCGCTTATTCCTATTATTTCCACAATGGGAACATTACTTGCGATCCGTTTGTAGAACCAAAGACTGGCACAAAGAGAGGCCTTTTTCTCCGAAATCTCTTATAAGCAATGCACTACAATGGAGAACCTTGCATTGACTGCCATTCAGCTTTTGTGTTTTCTTTTCTAGTCCTCTTTTTCTACACTTCAGGCGCAGTGGGGTAGGAATGAAAGAAAATAATAAAGAAAAGGCTCTTTGGTTACCTTTAAGATATTTATCAACGCACATATTTACTTATACCTATTACCTAAATTGTTTCAGAAATAGTTGATGGATTATTTTACATACACCGTACCGTGAGCAATTATTTTTCTCTTATTATTACAGATAAATCAGCCTACAATTCCTATTTTGTTAAAAAATAAAAAAAATAGTACGAAAAAAATTTACTGAATACCAAAATTATGGCCCAGATGCAGGCAAGCGTATTTGGACCCTATCACAGACCCTCTCTCTTATTATTTTTTGTTATAGCCTAAATATTCTATATATTGTAAATATTTTATTTAATTGTGAATTTTTTTTATAATTCATTGGGACAGTAAGATAATACAAATGTATGGAGGCAGTTACAACTAACTATTCGCATCGGACTGAATCGTCTGAAATGCCTTGGCATCGATCTTCTGATAGCCGAAAGCCAATTTAAAATTCACCAGCACCGTTCGATGTCTGTGGAACGAAATCACCTTTCTGGAATTATTTATTACGAAATATGCAAGAAAACGGACTTATATAAGCCTAAAAATATTTTATCATTGCTGTTTAAAATTTTGTTGTCTATACTATATATTTCTTGTCGTGTTACAAATTAACCAAATGTTTTGACAAATAGAGCAGATATGGAAACATTTGATAAAATAGTGTTGAAACTATCGATTCGAAATGGTCCAGCAGTGAAACGATATGATTTCAAAAATAAATCGATTGTTAAAGAATTAATTTTTCACGTATAATTAAAAAGTTTTGAATAGCCATTTGACTAAATATCATCCATTCATATTCTTCCCTTCTTAGAGTCGTACCTGGAAGTTTTCCAAAACCTCTAGCAGCATACTGACGTGCATTGGTTCAATCTCGTACCGAATACTTTGTTTGACTTGCTGGCTTGGCCTCAAACCATAAAAAAATCGATAGCCGTTATATCGGAAGAGCGAGGGAGCCAAGAAATATCACCGTTTCGAGAATTAACAGGGTTCGGAAACAAAGCATTCACAGCATTCATTCACTGTCGCCGTCGACCCTTCAGCAACTTAGGAGTTCTCAACCCCACCTCAAATCACTGAGTTTCGCTGCCAAACCTACGTAAGCCACTTGGCTTGTCTTTTATGTATAGAAACCCAACTGACTATACTTGTACTTTATATTTATATGTGTGAAGTTAATTCTTTAATAAATGATTTAATTTTGAAATCACGCGTTTCACTGTCGAATTCAGTATTAATGACAAATTAAAGATAAATTGACAAATCAATATCTTGAAGCCCAGCAGTCGCTATTGTTACAGATTACAATGGATCAAAATTTTGTGGATTGTCACTGGCAAAGAATACCATCTATTCAAGTTTCTCTAAGTTTATCTTTATTTTAAACGTTAGTAGGTATATCATTACATGTTAATAGGCGCTATATTTAAATATTAGGTAATATGAAGATTATAAATATTACTTAAATATAAACTTTATTTTATAATAAAGTGTTAAAATAAAGTTATTGTAATTTTTCGAGTTTTCAAGCCACCTGATTGTAAAATACAGTTAAGCCATCCCAATAAATGATATTAATATTTAGCAAATGAGAAACTATTACCTTCCATTATCTTCTTTATTACATGTCCACGTTTCGGGGATCGCCCCCCATCCTTAGAATATAGTGTCAAACCAATAAATAACCATACCAAACAATAAATAACATCATTTATAAATATCTGTCTAGTTTTAAAAGTTGTACAATAATAAACAGCAACATTATTGAAAATTTTTTCTCAGAAGCTTGGCCATTAGCTCAACTTACCATATCAGATTCATTTTTGGAAAGTCCAAAGTGTACTTATTTTGGTTTTATTCAAAGTAATACTTTGAAAGGACTGTATGTGGTATATCCCATACGTGTGAATACTATGTACCTTGGAATACATTATTGATAACAAAAATCTTTACTGAATGAATATAACAATAAATGTAAATAAATAATATTTTAAGTAACAAAATCATACTTTACAAACATTATAAGAAAAACGTGAGAAATTTCTGATAATACTTTGCAAGAAGTAGAGTACATATATGTTTAAAATATATATACATATACATACATACATATACATATATATATATATATATATATATATATATATATATATATATATATATATATATATATATATATATATATATATATATATATATATAAAGGATATATTAATAATATATAAGGGTATATCACCGATTTCATTGTTTCAAAGCTTCCCGCAAACTGTAACTAATCATACGAAACACTCACTACACCTTCTCAGTCTTCGGTCAACTTTTCAAAATCAAAAATATTGAACAATTTCAGTAAGCCGAAATTTATTGGATAGTTCGAATTCTGTCATTGGCCAATTCATTCCTTTTAAAATTATCGACATAATTAATTTGGATCTTTGCCTCTCGTACAATTGGCAATCGTAAATTATATGCTGAAAGGTTTGTTCCTGCCTGTTAATTTCTGTCGCTGATCGAATCTTTTTATGAATGATTTAGTCTGTCCATTTTCAATCAAAATCTGTATTAGTTTGTCCATTTTTTAGACGTTTTTCCTATCTAAGTATTTTAAATTTTGCTGAGTCTATCTTGTAAATAATATTTTGTTTATCCCAATCATCTATAATATCTTTCATATTATAGATATATTCGTTAATGTGATTGTCATTATATAAGCTTAACTTAATATTCGGTTGATCATATGCCTCGAAAATATTCTCGTCTATTTGGATAGAGGACGATATATGTATGTATTTTATAACCTATATTTACGCTAATATTATCAGACCAATATATGGATCAACAAAGTTACAAGTTGAATTAAAATTCAAACAATGAAGAAGTGCGAGAATTCAAATTCAAACAACAATTTTTAATTGTGAGTGATGAGCTAGTTTTTGAACTATTTTTGAACTTCAGCAAAAATGTCGATAAATATTTCACTAAACCAGTAACAAAATTCCTTTGAAAAAATAAATAAATAACAAAACGGCTATAGGTATAGGATATATAAGAAATTCATTAATTTGGAAATGAAAATGGAATATATAAACGAATAGTAGAACAAGAGATTATAAACTTTTTAGATACAATTCTTCTCGTCAGCTTACCTCACAAAATATTTTAATGATTTATGACTGGAGACCCAGAAGAATTTTAGATCTCAATAAAAAGGTCCCGAGATAAAAAATTAGAAGCAGGTCGAAGAAGTTTTTAAAAAATTAATAGGATATAAGCAGATATAAACTTAAATATTTCATAAGATAGATATGCTTTTCAGGCGGAAGGATTATCTATTTTGACTGCGGTGATAAACCCAGAGGTCCATTATCCATGTCAAGGAGACATCATTGTCTGCTCGGACAGCCAGTCACTTCTTTAAGTTCTTGAATCTCTGTTAGTTCAGGTAAGTGTGTCCTTCTGCCCATTCTAAAAATCTGATGTTAAATAGACTCTGAATGATGACTGGAGCACTAATGGACTAACACTAACAACCTATAACACATTTGAAAGTAATGTTGAAGAAAATAATTTACTCCACATTGTACAGTAGATTGCGACAACAGCATAATATTTTGGATAGCTGGAGTTGTCGATAACTACGGTAGAATGTTTGTAATCCTGGAAGGATCACCTCCTCAAAACATCCTACCGTGTTGGATCATGAATAGAGATACAATCCTACAAAAAAAAAAAAAAAAATACGAACTCCACTAGTTTACTACTACATCATTATTACGTCATTAACTGTAAGCAATATTTGTTATTGCAATATATTGTTATATTAGGCAGTGTTACTAGAATCGAGTTTTTCTTCCTAGATTCAGGTTGTTGTTTTTTAATCTATAAGTTTTTTTTTTTTTTCATGGTTAGAAAGTTTATGTTTTTATTAGCTACTAAATGCGTTCATCATTTTCATTAAATTAGAAATTAAAAATTAGAATGATTAGAAAACAAAATTGTATTACTTTATTTTACACGTATTTCCCGAACGTGCAGTGTAATAAGGTTATTAAAAGATGTTTTAATGTTTTAATTTAAAAAATGTTCCAAATATCCTCTATTGTAACATCACTACTACATTCTATTGTAGAGACTGAATTAAAGTATTCAATAAATAATGTGATTTTGAAATAATAATTTTGGTCCCTTTTTTTATTATTATTAAATGCTCATATCTAATTTATCCTGTTTTGTGTTGTGGTTCTAATGCGAAATCACTGTCATGACCAACTTTTTTAATTTGTTGGACATTTTTGCAGATTTTCACGGCCTCGTATCTCAGTAGCAATTCCAAATATTCAAAAATACAAAGTTTCAGGAAATTGAACGTTGATTAAAAATGGTAATGACAAAATTACCTTAAATGCACTGAAAGCGAGTTATTTTGGAAAAACCGAAAACAAGTTTCTTCTTCGAGGTTTTTCAAGATGGCGAAAAAAAGCACAAAAAGGAGGATGTCGAAAACTTGTTTTTTAACAAGAGGGACAATAAATTTAATACACATGAAAGTTTTTCGTTTTTTTTTTTCAAACCAAATTGGTCTGCAGGTTAATTGCCGGGGATTCCGAGATTTCCAATTTTGAGAGGTATTGTTATGTATTGAGGATACTGGGATTGAAGGAAATAATGAATATTCATAATAGTAATTAAACAAGAAATAAATTGAAGAGATGCCACCCTGTTCAGTGATATTAACATTAACCAGTTTCTTTTTCGGACAAAGGAATATTTACAAGGTCGGCCGTCATACCTGGAACGGGGGGGAAGGGTTGCTGTTCAAGACCGCCAATAGACCGCTTAAGATAAGCGAAAGTAAGAACACCAGAAACCTAGAGATAGGTCCGGTCGACATGGTGTAACAAAATCTGCCGCCCAAGGTTACAAGTCCTTTGAAAATATACTTACAGCGACAGCCAATAAGATGTCCCAAAATGAGAGTGGTGAAAAATTGATCTTTTCAAGAAGGAGAAGGGGAAAACGGTATAAGAGACGGGAAACAGAGAAATAAAGGGGAGTTCTCGGGAAAATGAGAGTAGTGTAGTTCTTGAGAGAAGCCAGAAGACGGAGGTTCGCAGAGGGAACAGTGGAGCAGTCCATCGAGAGACGAAGTTCGAGCCGGAAAGAGAATCCTAGACCGTCGAGTACCGAAGTTAGAAGGCAACAATCAGGTAAGTGCTTGTATTTTGATTCATTGTGTACATCAATGTATAATATTATGTGGCATCAGGATAATATTTTAAATAAGCAAGAGTTCTCCCAGTATATTCAAATACATTTGTTACAGTTGGTAGATTTTTACAATGAGGATAATTTAGATTAGAAATTATTAAGCCAATACTGTAATTAATAACGTAACGTAAATAAAGTAAAATCTGTAACAAAATCTACCATTCTATTTACCCTACATGCCATCATCTAGTTAATTAAATGAAATGGTGAACACGACACCCTTGGAAAGGTTATCCAATGGTATTTATAATATCCCAAGTTAGTGACCATATCAGGGGGGGGGGGGGTCTGCGGTCTCTAGCCTTTTATGTTAAAATATAGAGTGATTGGTCGGCTCCCTTCTGGAACGATGCAAATAGAGATTAAATTAGATCATTAAATTGAGTAAATGCGGTTTCTGGAACCCTCACCTGTCTTAGAAAATCAGTTTGTCAGAAACATAGCAGTATACTTGACCGAATTTAAATTTGTCGTGCTAAATAAACGCAGATTTTGATGGTATACAATTTTCATGCTTTTAGTTTTTCTCTAAGAGTACTCATATCTAAGCTGCAGGACACACTCGTATTTACTACTCTATCACTAAAAATCATCATTTTTGACTGTAGTTTTCGACAACACAGTTTCCTAAACTATTATTCTGTGGTACTCATTAGACGCAACAATTGACGCTGTTTTATTAAATATATTATTATTTTTTCGATAAAATGCACCGTTTAGGAATTATGGGTGAAAATGCAAAAATTTTCTAAAATTTCGTATTTTTGGCCGCCATTTTTTTATGTACGATCCGACTGGCTGACTCTTATTTTATTAATGTCAATATTGTACGGATTCAAAAAAATTGCTATCTAAGGTCATCACATAGCAGTATTCCAGATACTTTACGCTTTGCTTTTGGAAACTTCCAATTGTATCCTAGCAATTAAATTATCTTATTTTATAATTTTGTCTCTTTTTGAGATTTTGCTACTTCATATTTTAAATATATTCCTTATAAATTGATTAGAAAAAATAAAGAAGATTTAAATTAAGAATCATGAATTAAGAATTAAGATCATGAATTAGATTATTTTTTTTCTTGATCAAACATTCACAAGTAGAAACATAAGGCCGTGTATAAACATATTTAAATGATGTTCACAGGCACTAGAAAAACATTCGATAAGATCTTATAAGAAAAGTATACTATAATATCTCAGAAAAAATGTCACAAAAAATTCTCTAAAATGCAGACATTAATTTGTCCATATCTTTCATATGCAAACACTTATCCTGATGGCTCTATATCAACTTTAGATTTTTCGCCAATTTAAACAACCAACTCTGCATAACTCCATTTTATTTTTTTATTAGCTTCACGAAACTCTGTCTTGTATTTGTTCTGTCTAGGCATCTTTATAGTTCTGCGTTGTCTCTTGCGAACTACAATAGTAAATAGAGACGCTCTCTTAGCTTTGAGCTACATGTCTCGTTTGTTACAACAACCTCGTTACTTTTATTTTCTAACATACCTACTTAGTTTACTCCACTGATTTCTCATATATTTCCCTTTGTATTTTAAGTATGTATTCTCGAGTCATTCAAGTTATCATATATCATATGTGGGAAGGTTCTTCGAGTTGAAATACACAATTCATGGATAGCTTGATTGAAGATATTTTTGTTACAATTAATTTCAATATTTCCATTTAATCAATTCTTGGAAATATAAACATGTAATCTCAACAACAAATTCATAAATAAACTTGAGAATCATCTAATGATTAAATCTGTAATGAAATTTATTTGTGGTAATCGATAAAACACGCTAAAGAGATAGATGTTACAAATATATATATATATATATATATATATATATATATATATATATATATATATATATATATATATATATATATAAAATCCAAGATCAACTTATTGGATAACACAGTTTTGATATTTTACAGCAAAAGTTTGATACCTTAAATCACATACTCTCCTTGAGTATGTTTTTATTTATTTGTTATATTCTTTTACGTTGATTAGTTTTTATGTTCTGTAAAACTTACGTTATTTTCACAACAATATCCTATCAACTGTGGTATGATATATTAGAATAAATAACTCAGAATACATGTCCTCTTTCAACTCTTTCAACCGAATATGAAGTAATAATATATATATATATATATATATATATATATATATATATATATATATATATATATATATATATATATTCAACTGAATCTGAAGTAATCAGGAACCGTTATTTCATTTTCTTTGTCATTATTATTACTCTTTTACATAACTTAAGTCCTCCTGATGTACTGTATACACAAATTAATTGAAAATATACTTTCTGTGTTGTTTTGGCAAACATCATTTTCATAAGTAAATAGCTTAAGATTAAATGAATAATTAAGGAGATGGTCTCCTTTACCTTTTTAATATCCAAGGCTGTTTTCTTCAGGCCGAAGACATTTAATCCTTATTGGTTAGAAATGAAGGAAGCGGTTTTTACTCTATAATTAAGTTTCACGTATAATTTTTAGATAGATTTTGCTTCACAAAAATTTAGCTGACCAAGTATTTTAATAATATTTCCTGCGAAAATATTTCTCTCATATAAAAATGTTGTATTGCATTTTATTGATTGTGTACTTTTTTTTCACCGGTTTCTTCAAACCTTAGCTGTTAATATCCTGTAAACATATACTACTTGCATTTTTACTTTCATTTATTTATTTCGTCATTTGTCATTTTTATTTATTTTTTTAGATTTTATTATACATCTCTCTTTTACTTAGAGACTGAGTTCAATCTCATATGCAACAGAAGGCCTAAAGAGATACTTTTGTTTAAGTGAAGTATCAGACTTTGAACAGTCTCTCTATATAAAAGGGATGCATAAGATAATAAAATATTTTAATTAATGACGAACGATGAAAGAAATAAATGAAAGTAAAAAGACAAGTAGTATATCTTGACTATGCTAAAATTAAAAAGGAATAATTAACATATAGATGAATCGTCTGAAATGTCGCCAAAGAATGTAAGAAGATAGTAGGAATTAAAAAGGATTTATTTTTCTTGAAAATATATTATTTTTATTTAATAGAACCTTTCTTATAGTGAGAATTATAATTATAATCAATAATATAGTAGAATCTATAATCTCTGAAATGTCGTTATGGAGAGAATTATAATTATAATTATTAATATAAATGAATTTTAGTTTGAATATTATCAATCAGATTGATAATATATTATAATTGATAATCAACTCATATAAGTATTAACTCATTCAATCATAAATATGAATCCCTTCTTTTCTGTTCTTGTCATCAATGACCAGAACTTACCTCTGTGGCACTTTGAGTTGAGTGAACTAGTTAGGAGGAACCTCTTAGCATCACATGTGCCGGATTTACAGCCATCTTGGCGTTTCAATTGACTCCGTTTGAAGGGTTAAAGGCGATTCCTACTTAAAAGCCTATTTGTTCAAATTATGATCCCGCCAACTCGCCTAAGCAACTAGTTAAATCAAATTAAAGGCCTAGTATGAAGCATGCCTAAGTGCACAGAGGTACATATCGGACATTCTGGATGATTGTGCTGTTCCAATCGCCTTTTGCATAAGCAATATTATCGTTTTTATGCACGACAAGACGCGGTCACATGTTGCAAATGTGGTTACTGACATTAGTGAGATCGATCGGTATTCTTACCCACGTCGAACAGCAAAAGGTTTCCAATATAATCAGAAGCATGCTGCGGAGAATACAAAAAAGGGGATGCATAACAGAATCTTAACAAAATTAATTATCTGTATTATCAAAAAAAAAAAAAATTAATAAAGAAGAATAACTAAAGAATGTTTTATTATATCTCACAAGTTTTGTAAATCAAATAGATTTTCTATAGGTATTTCTAATTTTTCAATCTGTTTCTAGCTGTTTCCTCATGGAATACAGACTTTATGTGGCAAATACAAAATATATTAAACCACTTGTACTAGAAATAATGAAACAACGATAATAATGCTGTTTAGTTTATTTTATAAAAATGGAGGGACAATAAAATGAACTTTGGACGGTGAAGAAAGCAGAGAATGAGAAGAAAGCAGATGTTTTGTTTTCTGTATTGAACTTCTCCGATGATAAAATAAATATCATATTTGTTATCATTTTTTTTCATCTTTAATGTATCGATATTGTCGTGCATTTGATAAAGCATTAAAAGTATTGTCAAGTACATGACTGTACACTTCTTACTTCGCTTTCAGATACTCTTGAGTAAGATGTAATAAATCTTATTCAAAACATCGCTAAAAGGAATGAGCTGGTAATTATTTTCTCGGCACGAATACATAATAACAGCCAGAAATACGTTGCGAACTCACCTCAATAATTTAGAAAAATATTTTTCAGAATGGATGATCAGCCTATATGTTCAAAAATGCAAGGCTAAAGTTTTTACTCTTCGATGACCAACAGACCCACCCGAACTGGTCCTTAACGGTGAAAAATTGCATTGGAATCCCTCTAACGAAGCAATAAGATACCTAGGGGCTCATCTAGACCGTCGCCTTACATGGAATCCTCACATTAAAATTAAATTAACACAGATCTATACAAGACTGACAATACTCTATCCTATTATCAACAGAAAATCCAGTCTACAACCAGAAACAACTATTTTAGTATACAATTAATATTAAGACCATAACTGATGTAAGTGTGGGGTGCAGCATCCTGTACAAAACGAGAAAAAAATTACAAACTTTTCAAAATAAGATTCTAAGAATTGCAGTAGATGTCCCCTGGTTCATAAGAAATAGTCAACTACACCGTGAGCTACAAGTTGAAACAATAGAAGAATTCATTAAAAAACGCTTCATCAAATACCATTCTCAGTTAGCAATAGCAAAGCTTATAACTTAGGAATTCCAATATCATCCCGTAGACTGAAGCCCAGACTAATACAATATATTCTGTTATATATTGTAATATAGCCTATTATTATTTTATCATTATATAAGTACATCATTTATATTATTTATTTGTATTAGTATTAATAATTTTATATTCGTAGTTTCTTCAAATTAATTTATTTTATTTTAATTGTATATTGATTTCTTTTTTTCATATTTTATTTATTTATCTTTTTCTTTGTCTTAAAATATTATCTTTTTAACTTTTCACTTTAGTATTATAAATGCATTATCTGTTGTACTTAATTTAATATTATAGTTTATTTTTGAATTTTGTAAATCCAAAATTATTCTAAAATTATTATCAATATGCGTCGTTAGGGATTTCTCTTGCATGAGACTATATCCCTTCTTTTCTAATTGTTCAAAATATCAGTAACTGTTAAAAAACACTTGTAAGGCTTCTCCAAGCCGATCTGGAAATAAAGAATATATAAAAAAAAGTTGGTAATTCTTGAAAGAAGTTATAAAATCCGTCGTTGAAAGCTTATTTTCTTTAAAAATATATTTATTAATTTTTTCGGAATTTTTATTTTTACTTTAACTCGTTTTTTTCCAACTTGAAATTTTAAAACCTGTCATCATCTTAACAGGCTCTTTAAATCTTCTTGATGAAATCTCCGTTACCAGGAATTCATAAAAAATGTTTTATTTTGTACTGTTCAACTAGAACCACTATTATGACATATTTTATTATAAAATAATCTTCATTTATTTTTTTTTATTTCAGACTGTTTTAACCATTAGAATTCTTTGATCTTAAAACGTCTTCTATCATTCATTTGGCTACAAACAACTTAGGGTATAAGCGGAGTACAAAAAGCGTTTATTTTATAACTAAGGGAAGACACAAAAGAAATTTCTTCTATACTGGATAATAATAACAATTTTTTTTTTTGTTGCTCCAATTAATATTTGGCGTCTGCCAACAGTTTGTCGACAATCAGCTAATGGTCCGAAAACTATAAGAAATAATGAATCAATCAGGCAGAGGTTAGTTTTGTAAAGCAGTACCTCTTCCTTGGCTTGATTCAGTTACCTAGCTTAGTTAAGGAAGGATTAAGTATGTTGTTAATTTCTGTCTCAGTTTCAGCTTTGAAGATTTGGAAAACTGAGTAAAGTAGTTTGTTATATCTGAGCCGTTTGCTAAGGGTCATTCATTTCATTCAACATGCGGATCTCACGTCATTATTTTGTCGAAAATAAGTCCAAGATAGTGTAAGGGAGGGGAGTGTATTTCATTGAAGGGTAAATGTAATGAGTTTCGATTTTTCACGATTTAGTCAAATTTTCCATGATGTTTACCAGTCGTATTATAAATTGAGTAATGAGTATCGGAATTGAGTATCAGGGACTTATTCTAGGAGGCATTTACTTTTTGTCACTCCTTTTGCTTAGGCCATTATGCTACATTTTTATATCTTGTTCACCTCAAAAATTTATGTGTCATAAACTGAGATAATAAAAAAAGGCAATGAAAGAAGTACTTATATTCTTTGTAGCCACAGGTTTATTAATGCTCTTAAAATAGTTATTCAAATGAAGTAATCAAGTTTTATTACAACGCTTCTTTGTGGTTTAATAGATATTTTTAATGCTAATTTTTTTTATATATTACAATCTACCACTTGCGGAAAATAAACAACAGTGCTATTGGTTTGATGCAAAATTAATGCAGGTTTCCTCCATTGTAATATCTTAATACCAATTCTGTAAACAAAACTAATCCTAATATTCATTCCTTATATACCATAATAAACCTTATCTAATACCCACTCTTTCACTATGAATTTAATCAGTAAAATCGTTTTGTTCAGTGTGTTTAAAAGTTTTAAATTGAAAATGTCGAAGTGGAATTTTCGTCAAATTTATTTTTACGAATTTAAATTAGGGTGCAGCGCTACTTAAACAGCTCGTAATGTTAATGAAGTGTGGGGTCAGGGGAATATTAACGAATGCACGGTGCAGCGTTGGTTCCAGAAGTTTCGCAGTGGAGATTTTAACTTCGAAGACAAGGAAGGTCGTGTCCGCCATTCTTCAGTTGACGACGGCCAGCTGAGACCAATAGTTGAAGAAGACCCAAACAAAACCACTCGAGAAATGGCGGTAGAACTCGGCGTGAACCAATCCACCGTCGTACGCCACTTGGAGGCAATTGGTAAGGTAAAAAAGTTGGGTGCCATACCAATTAAACAACCACCAAACAAATCGCCGCTGTAAATCCGTTCCATGCCTTTGACACGTCACAGAAATGATCTATTTCTCGATCGCATTGTGACGTGCGATGAAAAATGGATCTTGTACGACAACAGAAGGCGTTGTAGACAATGGCTGGGCAAAGATTAACAACCGAACATTTCCCAAAGTCCAACCTGCACCCAAAAAAAGTTATGGTTTCAGTTTGGTGGTATACTGGCGGTGTTATACACTACAGCTTTCTCAATCGGGGCGAGACTATAACTGCCGACAAGTACTGTCAAGAAATTGATAATCTGAATCGGAAGTTGCAGCATCTTTGCCCAACATTGGTTAATCGGATTCTTCTCCACGATAATGCCAGACCACACGTTGCACAACCAACGCTACGACGACTGCACGAGTTGGGCTACGAAGTTTTTCAACACCCACCTTATTCACCTGACCTCTCTCCTACAGACTTCCATATTTTCAGACATCTGGATAAAATTTTGAGGGAGAAATATTTTCAAAACCAGGATGAAATTGAAAATTCTTTTCGTGAGTTCATTGCATCCAGGGATCCAGATTTTTTTTCTGCTGGGATAAGAAAGCTTGTTGAACGTTGGCAAAAGTGCATTGATTCTGACGGAAATTACTTTAATTAAATATATACAGTTAAAGTGAAGATATGGCGTATTTTCAATGAATATTAAAAACCTGCATTAATTTCGCATCAACCCAATAATTGGTATCCATTGATACAACAAATAATAACCAAAATAAGTAAATATAAATATAAAAAGTGGAAACACTTAATCGATACAGATTTACGATATTTAAACTCAATCTGGAGACTTCCAAATCAACTTCCTGTACAAGGTGTGGGGTCAAATCAGGTCTCTAGGAGGTTGTAGATCCCATTACAGATGTATCACTGACTTTTTGGGCGCAATAGCCTTAGACATACAGATGGTGAAGTTGGAGCAACTACCAAAACCTCTAATATTTAATATTTTGTAAAAGATTACCATGTTGTTCTTCAAGGAGTATACGTATGGGTGGTGCTGGATAGTTATTGAACCAAGAGATTAAGATATCGGGAGGGGTTCTAATGGAATTTTGAAACTTTGTAAGGTATATTGATGCCAATATGCAGGGTATCATTGGTAACATATTATACAATATAATATACCGAACTAATTATTAATTTTTAAGCCCTCAAAATTAGTTGTTAAACTGTTTTCTTTCAATTCGAATTATTAGTTATTGATTATAGATGAATTTAGTAAAAGTAGAATATGTACCAAAAGTTGTAGAGTAGTGGTTCTGAAACTGGGTGCCGCATGTACGTTTAATGGTGCCACGAACTTTTTAAACCATTAAATTAAACTAAAAATTAAAGTATTAAATTAAATAATCAAATCAATTTAAAAATGAAATAATAGTTTTTTTTAAATGCAATACAACGTTTTCGGTTAATTATTTTCAATAATAAACCTTTACAATCGACCAAGAAATTCTTTTTATCCCGCCGCAAAACTCAGTAATCCCTTCAAACTTGTCGGAGAGGTGTAAAACTATTATTTAATATATTTTCCATCATTTAAAAATCTATTAGTACTATTTTTATTTATAAAAAAAAATGTTTATCCAAAAAGTTGTTATGACATTTTTCCGACTTTTTCCGAAGTTTGTCGCAAACATGTGCTAGATGTTCTTTCAGTGGCCTCATGATAACTATATCTGAATTGACATTTCGGACAAGAGTTAGAACGTATTTTACTAATATTTATTTCCTGTAATTTCAACCAGGACCTCCGATAAGGTCCGACAACTTTCGGGAGGCCTGACTCTTAGCAGGATCTGAATGTCCGGAAGAGGGCTCATCACAATTTTTTAAGTATAATTTAATTTTATTTATTATTTCAAATAATAATTTGCATATAAACTCTATAGTTACAACTTTTGAAATAACTAGGTAAACAAAGTCAATAGGTATTCGGGCGGGGTATCGGTACCTGTAAGCCCGAGTTAGAAGCTGTCTGATTTTATCCACTCTTCAAAAATAGTCTTCTTTTATCTAGAACTACCAAATCTTAAGAAAAAAACCCCGCTTAATCAACCAAAACGTAAAAAATCGCAAAAGTTTACAGCAGAATTTTTAATCTAGAAGGTTAGGTGAAACAACTCCTTAGGGGTAACTAAGATTTTATACATCAAATATGAATATAAATTAACTATATGTTTGATGAGGTAGATTCAAGTAGTTAGAGGTAAAACATAATACCTTACCTGTCTCAGCTACGTTAATTTTCAATGAATAATTAATTTATACTAAGCTGAAACCACACAGAAACAATAATCGAAAAGTGAGATAGCGAATTAGGCTATCCCAGGGAATTAGCTAAACTAATATAAACATGAAAAGGTTACTAATTTACTGGCTAAAACAAAACCACTTTCTATAACAAGGACACACAACGCCGTAGTTTTGTTGATTTTTTTTTTCTGTTTGTGTTTGTGAAAATTGCAAGGCATACTTTTGTCCACCTAAATTGATTATTTTGTAAACATGAGGTTTCACATTTCAAGATTTAAATAATAAAAAAAGTGAATACAAAGAAAATTCTATTATTAAATTGATCATTAATATACTAAATTCTATCTATGAAGATAGAGGAAAAATATTGAGTGTTATTAAATCACTATACCAAAGGTTTTGAAAAATAATTATAAATTCGATCGAAATAAATAACTATATAGCTACTGGATATATGTCTATTTGGAAATAAAAAAATATAGTGCAATCATTTTCAGCGTCTTTATGTTTCTATTTTATTTACTTCTATGGTTAATTTTTTCATTTATCAAAAAAAAAATTAATAATTGGGGTGTTGTGAATTTTTTTTAATGAATGGAATGTGCCTGCAGGACAAAAAAGTTTGAGAGCCATCGTTATAGAGCTACAACTGTTTTAAATATTTCGGCATGAGCAAGCAATGGAAAATATTTCGTGCAGAGTACCGAAATAATATTGTTGAATACCGTAGAAATTTTGTTGAGTATATTAATAATTTAGAATCAGAGATGTAAATTAAATAGAAGTCTGTTGTTTTTATCTGCGAAACTGTAAATGTTAATTACTGCCTAACCTCGCTTAAACTGCTATTTGAATTTCAATTGTAAATTTAAAAAAAATTAGTAAAACATTTGATTTAAAAAAATAAAAATAATGATTCTGCTAATATATGGTCAGTACTAGAAGTACAATACTGTACTTTCATTACCTTTAGAGTAATTAAGAACTCCATTTACTTCCGTGGCAGATAATTAATTAATGGAGGGAGTGCGGTAGGTATAATAATAGGAATTTCGTTCCTTGATTCAACCAATTAAACCTGCTTTCACCAGCCCTTTACATTAATACAAATTTTATTTCTAATTTAGTTTAGCGGAAACGAATATTATAGAATAATAGAATTTATTTCCATGATATTTATAATAGAATTTCAATTGAATATTCTTCTACTAGACTCTATTGAATAATTTATTGCTATACAATGAAAAATCAGGTGTGTAAAAGTGATCACATTACTTTCATTTACCACCATATAGTTATTGCCCATCTTTATAAATAAATTTAAAGAATTCAAATAAACACTACTTTATATCTTTTCTGCAGCATGCGCTTCTTTACGCCTTCTTTCACACAAGTACGATAAAATAGTTTAAAAAATCAAAGTGTAAGAATTCTGTGGTTTGTCATGCTGAAAATAAATTTTAAAAGTTTCCATGGAAAGATTTAGTTTCCATTAAATAATTTAAAAGTATAAATTACTAACTACAACAATAACTTAAGTTTTTCGTCACTCACTGTTACCTTATACTACTTTATATTTTAGATATTAATTTTTCTAAAATCTTCAGCTTTCCAACGGTGTATAGGAATAACGACAATACATCTGAATTACTACTCTTATTTCCGAAAATTTATTTTCAATATGGGAAAATATATTTTTTTTCTCCTTTAGTTTATCAAATTCTATCATTGTTTATTATATCCATTTTTTTTTTATCACTAAAAACTAGAGAATGTTGCGTACGCAGGGGGGAGAGGGGAGAGGTACATCCCCTCCTGAAATGTACAAAAAAAACATAATTTTCAAACCCACCAACATAAGATTTTTATTTTGAGGAATACATTCAACAATAGTTTTTGATCCTATGTTCATGCTTATCCTTAATACTTACGCCAAATTTGGTGATTATGAACGTTTCGGTGATTATGTGCCTTCTTCTTATTAAATCCCTCTCTCCCGAATAAAATTTTAAACCCCTTCCGAAATAAAATTCTGCGTAAGCCTCTGATTAGGAATGCTTATATATTACAAATAATTACAATTAAAGTTGAGAAAATATATCTACAGTAACGAATGAATCTCATTTTACTCGGAAGATTGTTTCAAGCTTTCTGAGAAGGCTCTGTAATTGTAATAGTTCATTAGCAATGTAGAAACAGCCAGGAATTTCTCAGGGATACAGAAATTCAGAATTTAAGATGGCCAGATAGTAGTAAAAACTTAAATCCAATAGAAAATCTTTCTTACACGTGTTGGAAGATATATCTAATCCTCTGATAACAAAGGTGCTAAGAACGGCATTGGTAGAGACATGGGTGGAAATCACGCGAGATGCTATTAAGAAGCTTGAGGCAGTTATTTGAGCAAGAGGAGGTAATGTTTTGTTAAAATCTTATTTTTTTAACATTGGTACCTAAATTTAAGCTCTTTTTACAATGCATTTATGTATCTCAATTTCATACCACCAACCTCAATTTGTCATCATAATTTCTATCCCTTCAACATCGTTGCTTCTAAATTTGGCTATACAAATTTAAAGTAACAATAAATGTTTTTTTTTTTTTTTGTGAAATTTCACCAGTTATAGTTTTTTTAATTGTTTTTCTGATTGAATTTTTGAAATTTTCAAATATTTGAAATAATTTTTAGACTTTTTTGTTTATGGAGTTTAACACATTTATATAATTTTATTAATGCATTTATTCTTCAAAAATCAGTTCTGAGTGTTAATTAAATATTTTATTCCACCCCTAATTTTTATAGGTTCTTATTTCTGTTTATTTTAATATCACTCCAATAATGTTCATCTAATTCAGTTCAGTAATTTAGAAACTACCAAAATAGATTTTTCTAGAAAAAAAAAAATTGAAAATTAAGGACAAAAAAGCATCCTTTATCTAACTCTTAAAATATTAACACACAAGCACCTAAACTATTACAAAATATATCCCTGGATATAAAATATCGATTCAGAGGTTTTTCCAAATTGAACCCGACTCTCAAAAATGTTTTTAACTATGATCTCATTTTTAGAAAATAAAAAAAGAAAGAAAGACACAATAAAAAAATTGGCGAAAATGGTACATGTACAATTCGATCACACACCAGAAAAAGCAAAACAAAAGATACCTACTCTGTTACGTTTACTGGCATTATCGGAATACAATAGATTGATTCTTGTACTCCAACAATGGAAGGCTTTTCCTTCGAAATTCTGCGAGTGGCCCTTCAAGAGAGGTAGCGACAACAACGACTAAAAACTTAAAGTAGATAAACGCTTTTCATAAAAAAAAAAATGTTTGTACTCAAGGAAGCTATAAATGAGAAGTAAAAAAAAGTAAATCGATCGATCACCATTCTTCCTCTAATTATAGGATTTTGGGAATTAAAATAACTTAAAAATCATTAAATTTTGTTTTCAATCAAACTAATCTCGGGCAAGTTGGGGTTAGTGCAAACTCTGAGCAAGTGCATATATGGAGATTTCAAATCTATTTTGTTGGCTGGGCTGCCTTCTATGGGAATTTGAAATAAATAGGAAGTAAATAGCAAAACCTCTATAGATGGCAGCTTTCTCAACAAAATAAATGTGAATTGATTCCCCATGTATGCACCTACCAGGAGTATGAAAGTATCCCAACTTGCCAAAAAAAAAAAAAAAACTAACTAATTAGTTGATTGGGTAAAGAAACTTTATTGAGACCCATTTCGGTTTCTATGGCTCTTCTGTCCACTTATCTCTAAACTTTCGCTTTTATTTAAGCCTCGTTAAGCACCTTTTTAAAATATAGCTTCCAGTAAATATGTTTCAGCAAAAAACCCTTACATACTGAAACTACAATATTTTTAATCCGAAATATTAAGACTAATAACAGAAGATCCATACTACGTAATCACCAAAAACTTCCAATCAAAATAAACCAACCAGCGAACATACAAACAGTCTGATAAAAGATATGGGAAACAGCTGACATGCCCATTAATATCTAAAAGGAGGTGCCTAAAAAGGAACTGGATTAGAGATCTTCCAAATATCACGGTACTCTAATCATAACCAGGAAGAGATACTGCTGGGTTTCACCATTTGCCATAACTGTAACCAAAGAATAAATACTTAAATTAAATAAAAAAATACAGTATAAAAGGAAGACACGGCTTGATCCTATAAATGAATTATCTTATTATCAAGGAAATCTGAGATAGTCACACTAATTCGGTTTGCAACTGACCGAGAGGAAATCCGTTGGCTAATTGATATTATCAATCTGCAATTATGTAAATAGTTCATGAATAAATTGACGTATTCCATCCATACATGAATATAATGATTTTGATATATCCTATTTTAGTTCTAGGAAATTAGTCCTTTTTTTTTATTAAATTATTCATCATAGTAGTACATATGTCAAGCAATGGAATATAACCCCTATTTCATAATAAACTAGAATAGTACAAATATCGGTGGAAGAAGTACAGGTGGAAATGTTCTTTTTGACATTTGATAATAATAATTCTATTCAATTACTTTTTTATTTACTGTTTTTTAATAGAACTATTTTAAATGTTATCGTATTTCAACATTTCACAGAGTAAGTAATGGGCATATTAAGACATTATCTCACTTGTAATTTTACTTATGCACCTCATTATGAAATAGTAATGTACAAGATGTTATATAGTTTATGTATATTGTTAAAACATTGTTATAATTTTTTTATTATTTTTTTTTCATCTTTCAGCTATATATTCGCACTTGTCTAACAAAATAGTGACAATAATCAAATGATTATGGATATAATATACGAGTATATACAGCATGATAGGTTAGGGAATGACGAAGTTACGCTATATAAATTTTTCTATGTCACTTACATTTCGTTCTCTATTCAATGATACATTATTTAAAAAGAAACGAGTATTTCACATTATGAAATAGGTTTTAAAAATATTAGTTGATTACTTATCTTTATATTGACAGCAAGGGAATGACGGTAAATATAAACACGCCGTGATTCTGCCAGACTTATCTCCAGAGTTTTCAGGAACCAATATGTAACTGATTTCTTTTTTTCTTTCCTTCGAGATTATGTACAGATTATTTATAAACACTTTATACACAAAATAGCAATAAATGATATATACAGAGATTTTATATAATAATTCCTATTATTACCCAAATGTATATTAAGGTCAATAATTTTTATTTCAAAGTCCACTGTGTGCGGGATCTCACATTTTTGGCTCTTGGCTTTCATTAATTTACAAAAAAATGTGTAGAGACCATTCTGCAGATTGACGTGGGTTCAGACTGCCGATGATGTGGAATCAAAATCCGATTTATATAAAAACACGGATACTTTTTCAAGTAAAATTAAGAATTTTTGTTGAATAAATTACAAAAGAAAAATAACAAATTATGAATAAATAATAATTATGTTGACTGAATTTGATCTTAATTAAAAAAAAAAATCATTACAATTTATTTTGGGGCATAAGAATAGGAAAAACTCAAACGACAGAAAATGAAAGTTGTATCCTCTATTCATTTTTTTTTTCTGGACATCCATATTCGTTGGAAATAAAATTTTTAATAAATGAAGTAGATTCTGTATATTACTTAATATAACAACAAGATTCGAGACTATATATTTAATAAATCAATACTAAATAAATAATGTATTCGATATATGCATATATATTGCTATGTATTGAGAATACAGAGATTGAAGAAAATTATACAGATTAAATAGTAATGATGAAATAATGGATAAATTAAATAATGATGCCTCCTGGTTCAGTCCAATATTAACATAAATAAATTGCATTTTCAAATAAAGAAAAGCTGGCTCGGGATCCTTGGTCTATACCTGGAGCCGTGAGGGGAGGGGGAGGAGAGTGCTGGTTGAGATCGCCGACAGACCGCTCATGGAGTCATAAAGATAAGCGAAAGTAAAAAACACCATAAATGCTAGAGATAGGCCCGGTAGTCAAGGTATAATAAAATCCGCCGCCCTAGAGAAAATAGTTCAAACATTTCCAAGGCCTTTTCAAAAATTCAGTTTTCAAAAACCAATCAGAAGGCCCAAAAGGAGAGTGGGGACAAAATATAGCTTTCAAGAAGGAGAAGGGGAAAAGGAGAGAACAGGCAGAGGAGACAGAAGGTAGGAGAGTGCTAGCTAGAAGGTAGAAGAGTGCAGTTCTAAGAGCAGAAGCAGAGGGTCCAGCTGAGAGTCCGTCCGAGACGAAGACCGTGCGTCTGGCGGCAGATATGGAAGACCACTGCCGGAAGAAACCAGACCATCGAGAGGCGAAGCTGCCTGCGTCCGAGCCAGCAAAGGCGATGCTAAGATAAGTGATAGTCCTTCCATTCAAATGTGTATATTAACGTCCAATATTATGTGGCACCAGATTAATATTTTAAATAAGCAAGTTCTCCCAGTATACTCAAATACATATGCTAAAGTCAATGGGGTGTTATAATGAGAGTAGTTTAGATTGTAAATTAGTAAACCAATAGTTTAATTAATAACGTAACTTAAATAAAGTAAGATCTTCTATCAAAATCGATTTACCCTGCATGCCATAATATAGTTTAATTAAGTGAAATGGCAAAAGCGATACCCTTGGAAAGGATCTCCAATGGTATTTACAATATCCCAACCTAGTGACCAAAGCGGGTGGGTCTGTGGTCTCTAGCCTTCTATGTTAAAATATAGTTTGATTGATCGACTCCTACATTTAATATGGCATCCCTTGTGAAGGACGTTTCTACCAATTCACTTAATATTATTAATAATATTAATTGTTAGAATCAATAATTAAATTAAAATTCATATATTATTATAAATACCACTGGTGGCATTAGGGTAATTCTATTAATAGACTCATATAATAGTTTTTAATTTTCTTAGACCTAATATAATGAATTTCATTTGTTTTATTCAATCAAATGACTCCTATGATCTTTCTCGTGTATGAAAATGTTTTTTCAATACTTTCTGGTCTTTCTCTGAGTATTCCAGGAATTTGGAACAGACAGGTATTATGTTTAATACCTCCCCTCCACATTTGTAGGTCTTAGTAAAAAATGGGTTGTTATTTAATTGTAAATCCGATTTCTGGGACATTTGGTTATGGTTCTTTTAGGCATTTTTTGTTTTTGTTAGCGCTTAACCCCACCAGAAAGGTTTTTAAGTAATAGGTATAATATTCGCACACGCTGTTCGAATATGGCTTTACAGAAATACTACCAGAGGCTAGACGGTCAGAAGAAGAATCTGTGACACCACGAGACACCAAAAGAACAAAACAATCAGGGGTTAGCTGAAGAAACAGTGATCCCAATGCCCAAGATAACGAAACCACAGCGATGAAAACGGAGAGTATGGACAATATGGACTAACGAAGAACGAACAGGGCTTAATGCTAAAAATCCTTCAGAAAATTCAGGAGGATATGGAAAAGGATCGAAGAGATATAGAGGAAAGTGCAAAGAAAATTCAGGAGGATATGAAAAATATCTCTAAGAAACATGAAGAGAAGATAGATGAAGCAGCCAGGAAGTCAGAAAGAGGCTTATGCGAAACTGAGAAAAGATTTTGAAAAGTGATGGAAGATCAAATAAAAATCGTTACAACTGGGCTTCATAGAAAGATAGATGACGTGGGACTTAGCGGCCAGAAGACTCTCTCTGCTGAAATTAAAAACGAGGAGAAGACTGAAAACTGAGAGAAGAGCTTGGAGACCAGAATATTGAAGATCTGGGAACAGAAATGGAACCTGTATTAAGTGTAAATGAAGAACCTACATTAGCAGTAACTTCTCTTAATAATCATAAAGAAAGTGAACATAAAGCATTGAAAAGTTTCACGATCGGTCCCATTGATGTCGGCATGGAAGTTATTCTAATATAAAATGAGGTTCATGACATAAAACTCAATGAAAGGAAGTACTTTGGTGTCTCAACTCCAGTCAAGCTCTCGATTCCAGAAGAAATAACTGTACGCTTAGAAAATGAAGTAGGCACATCAGAGCGATGGAATGAAGAACACCCAATAAATAAGAATTCACTATATAAGAGGAACATATTTAATGTTTGCAGATATGTGCCAACCGAATTAATAACCTTAAGTATTTTAAAATATGATTTTTACGGAGGCTATATAGTCTTGGACCATGTTAGGAAAGACGATTTACCATGTTATAGTAACGTACGGCTGTCTTTATCCTTTTCCAGGAGATGAAAAGGTGTTTCTAATTTTTAAAGCATTCCCTCCTTAGCTAAAGGATCCTGGCGAAATCTTTGTCAGGTTAACTAATTGTGGATTTAATTGTATTTTGTGTAAATATTAAAATTAGGTTGATGGTATAAGTAGTTTTTAAGATTATTAAATATAACATATAGATAAAATGGAACTCAGGATTAATTATTGGGTTAGATTTAATTAAATGAAGAAATAAAAATTTCTGGTAAAAATAGTGTAGTTATTAATTTTGTGCACTTCGAACCATGGCAGGCAAAACCAATTTTTGTTAATGGCCATAAGTAAAGGGTGATCTTTCAGTAGTGATTCTTTTCAATATCTTTTTGTAGAGTGATTAACCTTCTTAATAACTTTTTTCTAGAATAAAGACAATTTTGCATACGTAATTTAATAGTTTAATTAATAACGTTACTTGAATAAAGTAAGATCTTCTATCATAATCTATTATTCTATTTACCCTGCATGCCATCATATAGTTTAATTAAGTGAAATGGTAAACGCGACACCCTTGGAAAGGATCTCCAATGGTATTTATAATATCCCAAGCTAGTGACCATAGCAGGGGGGTCTGTGGTCTCTAGCCTTTTATGTTAAAATATAGTTTGATTGATCGGCTCCCTTCTGGAACCGATACAAATAGAGAATAAATTAGTTCAGTGAATTAAGTTACCGTGGTTTCTGGAATCTCCACCTGCCTTAGAAAAGCAGTTTGCCAGAAACATAGCAATATTTATAAAATATGTACATACTCGTATATTTGGAATGCGAGAATATATACGAAATATATCAAAATAATTCGTGAATATACACTTAATGTATTAATAGAATTTGAGAGTATTTGCCTAATATAACAATGAATTCAAGAATACATAATAAATAAATCAATACAATTCGATATTATATATTTAATGAATCGATAATATTCCAAAGTATAATTCTAATATATTAACAATTTTTGAAAATTTATATTTGTAATAAATAATAGAATATATCATAATTAATTAACATATACATTTAAATGCAAATAGGCATTATTTTCTATAGTATTCCAACTAATTCATTTTTCAGCTGACCAATAATTCATTTTTTTTTTCGAATCAGGAGAATAGTACTGAGCGAATAAATGTTATTACGTCTAGCAGATAATAATAAATATTAATTATTAAAAATAAAGAATATAGTAATTTTAAAAAAACAACATGTGATTGCACGTTGAATAAAGTTTTATTCCAATAGTTCCTAATTCTGGTTGTGAAACTCAGTATGTAGAAGATACAGTCTTATTTAAAATACAGTGTAATTAGCAAACTCTCCAAGACTGTAGACTTTAATTATCAAGTGACAATGGTCATCTACCTAATCTTGAAGTAAATAGAGAAACTTGGATTAGAATTAGTTACATGGGTGATCTTTGTTTTCATTATTCCAACCACGGCTTGAACATTTTATTTCGTAAGTACAAGAAAGAATGCAACTCATAGACCATATTTCTTTATTTTAAAATACAATATTTGTATGCATAGTTATTGCTATTAACATTATTGCCGGCCAAATTTAATGACCTATTCCGTTCAGAGTGTCTATGAGCCAGTGAGACAGTTGAGTATTGCGGGTGGGATCGCATCCTTAACTTCTGAAGGGGCCTGCTTTTCCATCCATAAAGGGCCCCTTACACGGTCAATATTAATGAGTCAATATGGTTGAACCAATATTATTGAAGATGGTAGTATATTGAAGGTGCCCCTCGCACGCTGTGGCGTAGCTGGGAGCAGAGTCAAGAGGGTCCGGACCTCTCCCTAAATTACAAAATACTATTACTTATTCTTACCTGTAAATACAAATTGTATAAACACATTTGAATGTTATTTATAAATAATATACCTTGGCATTGAAAATATTATTTGGGGAAAAAACGTTTCAGGTGTTTCCTGTAAAGTTTTGTAAATGGCTTATGACTTTGTAAAAAAAAACGAAGTCGATATTAAAAATCAGTGATTGTCACTTAATATAATAACTTGTTTCTATTACAAATAACAGAATTATTTCATAACTATTATAAAATATTTTCATTATTTGTAAAAATATAGAGTCTACCCCGCAATGGTAAGGCTTGAAGGTGAAACACACCTGGTAAGACTGGGTCAATCTGGCCCAACAATCATTAATTTTCATTTTTGTGCTGGTTAGTAGACTTTTGGGAAAATAAAGCCCAAAAAATATATTCTAAAACATTCATTACTGAAATAATTGCAATTAATTAAAAAAAAAAATCGTATTAGGAAAATATAAACAGTTCACATCCTTTTTGTCTTTTTCCTAATGGTGATTCCTAGGGCAGTACCTCATCTGCATTTAACAGCTTTGTTATAATGGTCCGAAGTTCGCTTAGAAGGTTTTGGAAACTGGGTTCCATGAGTATTTCGATAGCAAATGTTGATCTGCACAAATAGTTTCACTGTCTTTTCCCAAATCTGAATTGATGTCGATATCCAGTGGATCTATACCTTCGATTATTTCTTCTTCTGCACCAAATAATTAACTCTCATTGTCATCATTTGTTATTCAGAGACAGAGATAGGATAGGCCAATCTCTCTATCTCTGAACTTAAATCTTGAGCGTGAAAAGAAGATGATAAAAGAAGTATCTCCTTCATCCTCTTCATCCACCTGCTGGCGGTACATTTCTCGAAAAACCTCTTCAGAAGTGGTAAATAAGTATTGTCGGTACATTATGAATTTAAGAAATATAAATACAAATAAGAATTCAACTGCTGAAACAGCAAAAGCTTTTTCACCTAAAGGGCAAGGATGGGTCAAACTGACCCGGAGTTTGAATATATCGTAAGTTATTAAACCTGATACTTGTTAAATATATTAACATTATATATTTGTTTAAGGTAATTTACAAACATGTCCATATTCGGTTTAGTGAGAAGTGGAAAAGAACTTAACGCTCTCACGAATGTTTCTGCAATATTTTTCCCGACTTCCTTTTTTTTTTTTTTTATCCCCAAATCTTTATTCATACCTGTCACAGATAATAGCGGAAATTAGTAAATTAAATAGTAATATAAAAGTTATGGCATTACAGTCGTGGGAAAGGAAGAGTACTTTTCGGAAATTAATCATGATAACAGAGGAAACAGGAAAATTAACTTTCTTTAATATTTTCTTCTGAGGAAGGTACGAATAACAATTAATTAGGATTATACGAAATAAATAAGTTGACAGGAAAGTCTAGAAATAGTTTTAATTTTGTATAATTAATTTCACAAATGAATCTTGGTAGTCAACCAACAAAAAAATTTTAACCTCCCCTCTCAATTTACGTTTCAAGATATGTTGAATCCAAATAATAAAAAAAAAAAATAAAAGGCCAATCCCTCGTCAGCGGCTTTTCTCCGAGACTGCTGGATCGAATTTTTTTTAGATTTAGCATGAAAGTGACAGGTCACCCATGGAAGATCTTCGGAACTCGAGATTACCATCTGCTATATAGTTTCAAAATGGCGGCCGACTAAATGTTTTATTCAATATTTCGGCCATTCATGAAAATAAAGGAAAAATCTATAGTGTTTTGGAATCATTATATAAAATATTAAAAAAAAAAAAATTAATAAATCGAAACAAATAAATTTGAAATAATAAACCATGGTGTAATAATTAGGAGTTTTTGGTATACGTAACTTTTTGAGGAAACTTATACTCTAGGAGGTAAATTAGACGAAAATCGAAAAAAAAAAATAGCGGAAACATAATAAAGTGCCACTGGACCTAACCCTAATGCTGCTTCCTGATTTCGATAATTATGCCAATATTTTCTTAATTAAAGACCTAGTTGTAATTTGAAATATTTTTTCTAAGTTACCTTAAAGTGGGTCCAATTAGCCCCAAGTCACGCTAGCGCTATTTTATTTAAACTTTAATATCATATTTCCTTATTTTATTTAGCTATTTATTTGGCCAACATATATTTTATTAATGCTTTATATGAATTTATAATATGAATGCTTATGTGAGATTTCTTTTATCAATTTTATGTTTTTTTGTGCCACTTGAGTTTTTATGTTCATATAATATTTTTATATATAATATAAAATAATATCAATAATATATAATATAATTTTTTATTATATCTTCTGAATGTATGTTATCTGCGGCTATGGATCTGATATATTTTTCAATAATTTTTGTTCCATTCGTGTATGCAGTGTTCAGTAAACCGAAACGAGACGCCGTTCCCGTTGAATTTCGCAAATTCTACCACGTAATTAAGCGAGGCAGCTAAAATTTCTTCGGTTATAGCACAGCAAAGTCCCATTGTGAAACGAGCAGAGAGGAGTCCTATTAACCCTTTGACCTAAGGAAACCGACCAGCTCCGTGTCGCAGCGCATTAGTGTTACAGAACATTCTCTGACAGTTTAATTCAAGAGACCTGAATATACATCCATGACCTTTGCAGCGGGTCTTACAGAGGTGGAGTTTTTAAGCTTTCCATTTCTACAAATCTGAAACCCTTTGTGCAGGAGATAAGTGAATTTTCTTATATTAAAAACATGCAACATTTTAACATTCGTACGGTCAAGTTTTAATCATAAATTTAATGTAATAGTGGGCGCCAACTTTTCTGGAACGAGCGCGCATATTGATCATCCGCTTTCACGTTATTTATTTATTTTTCTAATATTAATTTTTATAATTGTTTTTATGATAGGAGCGAATAAATATCGGAAAATTTTAAAACATAAATAAAATTATAAAAGTATATGTATAACTAAACATTTATACGGACTTTGGGAAATGATATGTAAAGTTACAAGAAGAAATTAAAATTAATCAATTGTTATGGCAGCTTTTGAGGGTATATGACAACTTACACCACTTGGTTATTTTTTCCTCTGCTCAAACATTTCTATGCTTATAAAACTTGTATAAGCATAGAAATCACTATTTTCCTCAATCTGGTCTATTATATTGAAGTCCTCAAACTAAGCTTACATCTAGGGTGCAACAGAGGGATTGATAAGAGTAGGATTGATGCAGAATTATTATTTCTGATTAAAATAAAAAGAATAATTTCACATATAAAAATTAACAATAACAATAGAATAGATATTTCCGTATATACGAGAAAAATGAAAAAAAAAAATCAAAAAAAGAATGAAGTAATTTTATTTAGAAAAAGGATATCTATATAATAAACTGTTTGAGTACGAACATAAGTGTGCATAATCGTGACAACTTGATACCTTTAGAAGCGAGTTCACCGTGCAAACTTTATTAGGTAAACTTTAAGCTTTTTTTTTTCAAGTTATGATCTTCATTTATTAGGTTATTTCGTTTTGTATTATAGGGGGTTAGTAACCTAAATGACCTTAACATATAGGTTATTGCTATCTATATTATCATAGTATTTAATTACGTTAAAGCATAATCTGGGCTTATGCCTTTTATGCCGCTCATATCCCTGAAGCTGAAAAAGGTGTCACGGTTATCTTCGCCGGTGATACTGCAGTTCCATCCATCGGAAATGAAAACAAGGAAACCGCTTGAAAATTAAACAGCTGTATACAAAGAAGGACCTCAAAATGGAATATAAAACTTCGAGTCGTTGCATGCTGATTTGGCTGACAAGAAAATCAATAATCAGCCGATTACGATGAATAATTAAATGATTCCCTATCCTAATCAGGCCAAAAAATTCGATATGACATTGGACTCAAAGATACGATGGAAAAAATATTTAAAAAAATTAATAGAGCTTAACTTGATGTACCAATTGGCTTTTAGGCGGATCATCCAATCTATCTGTACATTTCAAATTTCTTCTAGACAAACAAATCCTAAAACCTACCTGGACACATTGAATCCTACTGTGGGGGTGCACGAGAGACTCCAACAGACTAATAATACAAATATTCCAAAACAAAGTACTTGATTAATTGCCAATGTACCCTGGCACGTCAGATTCACACTCAGGCAAAATGTTTTTCTTCAACAAGCCTGCTTTTGGTACACATTTATTTTCATTGTTACAAAAATTTAATCGAAATACTGTTATCTGACGATTTTTAAAAGCTTTTCATAAGTTCCTCGTTATCTGATTTTAGCTATTCTCAATCTGAAAAAAAGTATCTTAAAAAAAACGAAATGAAAAAAGAAAGTTATGGGAAACGAGATATATGGCAAAGTGAATGAGAAATAAATTGAAAAAGTTTCTTTTTTTTATTCCATTGGACTGAATTATTCATTATCAACATTTTTAAGTTCCTACTCAGTCGAGGAGAGTTCTGAGAGAGACAGTTATGGAATTTTTCAATTAGCCGTGACTAACGTGACACAAATTAAAACTCCCTCTTCGCGACGAATTCCGTGAAATCATGATTAATTTATTTTTGCCCTCGAAAAATTGTGTGTGCTTTCATTTTCATTTATCATTTGTATAGAATTATATCATTGAGATGTTTCTGAAAAAGTAAATGCATTTTTTCAATATTGACCCCTAGATACCTAAGCTTCTAATATACACCACCCACCTCTTGAAATATGAAAACGCCATCCAAATAAACATCAACAACCACGTTTCTTATTAAATGTTACTAAACACATAAAAAATCATCTATTTGTTGATTCTGTTTAGATGATTTAGGAAAAACGACCGCATTGACTAATAAATTATTATTATCTGAGAGAAATAAGTTATAAACTATTTTCTAAAAAATAGCCATCGATAAAACTATAATTTCTCCAATTACAATTAGTCCACAGTTCAATATAGATTGGTGGAAAACCCTTCTATGCATACGATACCTGTAAAATTTGTATTTGTAAAATTATAAATAATTTTTGAAAGGAAATAAACGAAATTCATCCTTCGATTAAATTCACAGTAGAACTGGAAAAAAACAAAACCATAAACTTTTTAGATTTAGAAATATCAGTAAAAAACAAACTTCATGAATTTGGAATTTACCGGAAACCCACCACACGGATGTCATTATAAACAACGGTGCTAGGAGACCGATAGCACATAAACTCGCTGCCTATAATAGCATGGTTTACCGTCTTTTGAATATACCATTAAATAAAATGAACTATAATAAAGAAATTGAAATAATATATTCCATAGCAAAAAATAAGGGGTACAACAAAACCACTATCAATCATATTTAAAAAAAAAAAATACAAAAAAAAAGACAATTAACGGTATCTATTCAACAATCCCCGAAGATAGGCCCATCCCGAAACATGTTTTGATTCCATATTACGACCCTATATCCACAAAAGTCGAAAATGAATTGAAAAAACTAGGATTAAACCCTACATTTAAAATAGAAAAAAACCCTATCCTCATATTTCTCTTCTCCTAAAGACAAAATAGACCCTTTCCAAAAAAGCGGAGTATACGAACTAAATTGCAATGATTGTGCAGCCAAATACACGGGAAAACTGGAAGATCGCTAAATCAGAGATTAAAGGAACATATACGTGCATATAATAATAAGAATAATTCCAACTTTGCAATTCATTTAAATGAACATAATCATAAATTCGTCAAAGATTCAGGAGTTAAATTAATACATCACGTTGAAATCAGCTTCAAATTAAATACATATGAAGTACTTGAAATAATAAAATCCTTCAAATCCAATCCAGATTTTTGCTTAAATTACCAAATAAATATCTCCAGTAGTCCAATCTTAAATTTATTTCCATTTATAACAGAAAACAACAATTACTCACCAGCATTACTGAAAAAACCCTGACCCTTAAACCGTTTACCTAAAAACATCCTACCTACCTTTCGTTCATTGTTAGTTCAATGCGAGAAGAAACCAGTACAAACTTTTCTGTTTGATATAATCCATTTAAACCTTGGTGAGTACCAACATGTATTTGATTTCTTGTCTTAATTAAATTCATAATTCACAAATGTTTTATAATACTGATTTATATTAATCTAATTTAATATGTAAAATAATACCAAACTATATTTTGAATTGCTTATTTTTGAATTGTATGTGTGCTTTTAGAACTGAGGATGAATGTATAACATTCGAAACTAGGTTTCAATAAAACAAATTTATAGAAGTGGCAAATAATTTATCAATCCCTAATTACTCAATTTCTGTTCAAGGCAACAGTCACTAAAAAAAATTAACGGGAAATTATTATATTAAACTGAATATCAGAAAAAACTTATTGTATTGTCGTAATATTGCATAAAATTATTGGTGATAGTAATTACTGTAATTATTTCAAAATATAATTTCATATGACTACAAAGTGCCTTTGGAAAATCGAGTAGACTACATTTATATTGTGCAGCAGAGCTCTGTCTTGATCGTGACAAATTTATCTTATAGTAAAACAACGTACAAATTTCTCTTTACTTTAGGGAATAGTGTGTGTGTGTGTGGGTGTGTGTGTTTATGTGGAATAGACTTTATCACGGATTGAAAAAAAAAAAAAAAAACAATAACAAAGATGATGCCAAATGATTATCACAAACCCAGTACAACTCAGGCTAGACATCACAAACTATTGATTCCTATTCCAAATTAAAAATGTTATTCAAAGATTTAAATTTTAACAATTTGAACAATACACCACGACCTCAGACAGGCCTCACTGACTTATTGCATTAACAAAATTGGCACTCGCTTTGGAAAACGTGGTTAAATCATAAAAAATCACAACATATAACTTTCAGACTTCGACATGAAACGTACGCACCACTTTATATCGGCGATTCCTCAGACCAACACAGAACCTTGGACTCATATTCGACCGAAGGTTCCCACTCGTCAAAATGATAAGGAAGACTCTAAACGAACGACTGAAATTACAGTACTCTCTTTTTTCCGAGCTGTCATAACTAAAAATTAGGCAGAATCTCAATACATACACATACACTACTAAAACCCATATGGATTTACGCCTCACAGACTTACGGTCCAGCAAAAAAGACTTACTTACAAAAACTACAATATTTTCAATTCTAAATTTTAAGACTGATAATAAAAGCTCCTTGGTACGTAAACAACAAAACTCTGCATACCGACTTACAACAATTAACACATACGTACTCTTTATTCCTGTTCCCTTTATAACTTTCACGGACATCACAGCAAACTGATAGACGATATGGCCATTAGGAAAAGGCTAAAAAGGAGCTGGATGAGAGATCTTCTATCCTGAATTAAAAGGCTAATTCAAGGCCGTGAAGGGATGCTGCTGGGTACTGTCCTTCATCGTGCTTATCATGCTACGTATATCTATTGTATCCATAACATTTGTCTACTGTGACAGGTGCGAATAATTAGTTGCAAGATAATTTAAAGATTTAAGTAAATTTATAAATTTTTGGTGTGTTAAAAAGTGCAATACGAAGTGTGTAATAAAACGTATATTATGCATTTTGCCCCTAGAGTCTCTTAATTCTTCTTTATCGATTTTAATTTAAAAGTTCATTCATCAGAAAAAATAAAATTGTTAAAGGGCTGGCAGGTAGCGTTAATAACATATTACCAATTTTTTTACTCGCGGAAGAACGTATCCACCATGCTTACACATACACTTGTATTTCATTCTGTTTACTCTGAAGAGAAATCAAATGAATGTAAATCATTCCAACCTGATATTACTTTTTTGTTTGTATTTATTTTAATTATTGGGTTTAACTATTTATTTAATAGAATATTATTTTACAAATCATTTTATAAAAGTAATGTAAATATTACTCTTGTCAAAATTAAAAGTTTTCTACCTATACACCTGTACGTAAATTCAACTATTAATCAAGATGTTTTTTGGTTTATTATTTTCAATAATAGACCTTTGGAATCGACCAAGGAAAATTTTTTTTGTAACCCCTCCTCAAAATTTGAGGTTTTACGTTTCAAGATACGTAGAATCCAAATATCGAATAAAAAAAAATCCGTCCGTCCGCCGTACGCCGTACGCCGTTTTCATTTTTAAATTAATGAATGAAATTGTTTTATATATTAAACAGAATTAAAGATGATCACAGTCGTCACGATGATTGTACCTTTTCAACTCCTAGGTTTATTCTGGATTTCTTTAATAAAAGAAACCTTTTTTCCTTTAGAGTAAAAATCCTTTACTTATAAGTCTGACATTTTTTCGAGATTGTATTACGGAAAATGGTCGTTATACATCACTCCTGCGTCGGAAATGCAGAGACTCCAAACAGTTCTTGGAAACAGCTTCAAAATGCATTACTCAGAGAAATGTGTTATTTTTTTATTATAATGGAGACCTGCAGCAATAAACTTTTTTCTCGATCTGACTACATTATCTATAATCGCTCGTTAACTGATTATCATTTACGAAGAATAAATTATTTTTATTCATTGACTCTCATATCATTAATTCATTTTTCTATTACAGCTATACTTGGCTGTTAATGATTAATTTTTGCATTAATATAATTTACTTCGTTATGGTCTGCGATATTTCTGTGTACAATTAAGGAAAGATCTTATTTAATATATCCTTTTCTTTCCATTGGAATGCTTATTGCTTTGGAAGTAATTTAACCAGAATTTCAATCTATCATTCAACAAGAGGATCCAGGATATAGAATAATGGTCAAAGGAAGAGATGTTCAAGATGCACGCACATACATGAAGATAGCCCGGCTACTCAAAATACATTTTTTTTTTAATATTTTGTTTTAAATATGCAATATATCTGGAAATAAATTCGAGGCTAATTTTAAACAAGTTTATATTGTGAATGATATTCCAATGCTGGCATTCATTTTTTTATTTTATTATTGTAAATAAAATAAAAATACTAATCTTGTAAAAAATACTTTTGTTATTAGTTCATTACAACACAAAATGCACGTAATACACAGTACATATATTTATCCGTATAAGCTACTATAAGAATATATAGCTACCAAAAGAAGCCTATTTTACAAATTAAGTTTATTTTCACAAAATACGAAATAGGAATATTTTTTGGAGGGATGAATATTCTACCTTCAGTAAATTATGTGTGAATTTATGTAAAAGATGAGATTATATTTGAAGTCTATCTAGGAAGTTAAATGTTTTTTTCTTCTAGGCTATATTGAAAATTTGAGTAACCTGTCAAGGAAATTGCCGTTATTTCTTTACTAATATTATGTTATATTTTATTTTATTACAATTATTACTTTATCAGTATCGTGATTAATTGCTTGCGTTAGTTTTAATTTATTTTAGACAACTGGGTGCATTACAGAGACAGATACTTTCATCAAATAAAAAGCATTATAATAATTACAAAATATTTAAATTTTGTAAATTTGTTTCGGCAAATTTGTAGATATAGATTTATACAACCTTAAGTAAATGAACATATAAAACATAATATCCTTCCCTTTTACACTGTATAACTTAATAAATTGATCAATGAATTATATTTGATTATTATAATTTCACTTATTTCACTTCTCATAACTGGATCATATTTTGTTTTAAATATAATAATGATTATCATATTGTTCTCAATTAGTAGCACCCTTTTAGCAGTTTTGCTAAAAAAAAATTTAACTTTCTGATAGCAAATTTAGCACAACTCAGGTAACATAGAATAATATTAGACAATTAACATCAAAAATTAAAATAAAAGTAAAAATATGAAAGATAATTCTCCTGCACTATTGTTGGTAATGAAAAATACCACTCTGTAGATTCTTGCCAATGAATTATTAACTTTTATATCATGACACTGCAAATAAAATGTATTAATTGTTGGCAATGGAAAAACATATTAGGCTATTTTAATCTAGGATCTTGAAAACAAACACTTTTTGCTCGCTAATTAGATGACAGAAATGATATCATTCTAACGACGGAATTGCATGGATACTTCGAAATGGTCCAATCTTGTGCAATGGCTGATTTGTTCTGCTTCTGGATAACTTTTGTTAGAGTTCACCAACTATTATTTGAAAATAAGACGTTGGATCAATAGTTATGATGGGGGAAGCTCTACTATTATTTTTCTTAAGTGGACCATTATCAACTTCGCTTCAAACTGACTGTTCTAGTTTATAGATTATTATAATTCATATATCTACTTAACTATTATTAAATATGAATCAAATACTTTTTTTTTTTTTTTTTTTTTTTTTTTACAGATTTAGTTATTCCTGTATGGAAAAGGAAAAAATCCTCCTTTTAGTTGTGGTTCAGAGATTAGAAGAACTTTCCATAATTTTCATTCGAAATTTTAATAGTTACGATATTTATAAAATTAATATTAATAAATAAATAATATTGATAAAATATAATATAATAGTTAATATAATATAATAATTAATATTAATAAAAAGCATAATAATAATTACAAAATATTAGTAATATAATACAATCATATTTAGATTCGACAAATTTATAGATATAGATTTATAGAAATTAAATCAATGACATACGGTATGATTAAAGCATTTTATACTGTATGAACTACCATAAATCGATCAATGAATTATATTTAAGTAATATTAATAAAATGTAATATAATAATTATTATAATATAATATTTAATATTAATAAAAATCATAATAATAATTACAAAATATTAGTAATATAGTAATATATCAGCTTGAAATCAGAATTTTGTCAGGAAATAATATACCTATTTGTAGATTGTACCTATTTGTAGCTTGATGATACAGTTTCTTAAAAGCTTTGTTACAGACCTATTTAAGCATTTCACGAAAAATAGGTATTACGCAGATCGGTAAAAAGGTCAATTTTAACATGTTAAAAATGAGTGAATGAAGTTAATTAGGCCGTTTTTATAGTGAGATATAACACCATTTATAGCTTGCAACTTTTTCTTGCCTATTTTTAATTTTTTTTTAATACTTTATTAATATATCTTTATGTTTAGTTCAATTTTTTTTATTTGTCTGATATAAATTCATACATACTAATTAAAATTAGAAATATCTTTAAAAATTAAATTTCTTTTGAATTGCCATACATTTGATTTTTCAATATGAAAAGAAAAACTGCATTAACTGCTAAATTTAATGTATTTCTATGGCTGGGATGTCGATTCATAAGAATAGGTGATTAAAATGGAGCTGGATGAGATCGTTTTACATAACCCAATTTCTGAAAATGTTTATAAATAATTTTCAATAGTATCTCAAAAAAAAATAAAAAAAATATATATATTTGTGATTTGAGACGTTTTATAATGACAGTCTCTTCAAAGTAGTAGTATAAATAAGAATTAAATAAACATTCTAGACCACAATTTTTAAAATACTATATATATATATATATATATATATATATATATATATATATATATATATATATATATATATATAATCACAAAAACAAAACCTTAGTACTTTTAACCTTCTTGTGTTATTTTTGCTTTGTTTCTGAAATATATATATACATATATATTACATATTTGGAGAAACAAAGCAAAAATAACAGAAGAAGAAAATTAAAAACTACCCAGGTATTGTTTTTGAGATCCAAAAATTCTGAACTAATTTTCAGAAAATAATTTTACCCATCTGATGCAAAAAATAGATAGCCCTCAAAGATAAATTTATTTTAACATTTTGAGAATCTTGATGGATATCGAAATCCAGCATGTTGATAAGCTTAGTTCAGTTAACATTAGCTGTTTGGCTGAAACAGTTTACCTTGTGGCAACAAAACATTCCAAGTTTACATTCCTCAGCTTGCTTCGGATATTACTTCCTTCTGAAAACCACGGATTGAAACTCTCCGAATTAATTTAGAGTGTTCAGAGTTGCTATCTCAAAAGTGCTCATAATCTCAATATTGTGTTTCTTTCGCCGGAATTATTGTAAAAAAATACTAATAACTATATCTAAGAGTTTTGGTGAAGTGGTATTGGTTTAGTAATATTAGTTTGAACAATTTCTAGAAATTTTATAACTAACACTTTTCAATAAATATTCCTTGAAGTATATGTCTTAAATATTTATAGCTAACATTCAAAGATGGTTGTCCTAAAATCGAAAATCTTCAAAACGTCAAATTATTGTTTTTACTTTATTTCCTGTTTCACTGAATAAAGAGTGCTATGGGTACTTTTACCAGTATATTTTATTTTAAAAATTAAAATATATCACGCAGTTGTATTTTATGATACAGAACATAGGAGACTCCTATGTATTAAATTTCATTTATTGTAACTTTTGTCTTACTACATGCCCTCTCTATACATTGATAAACAATCAATTTAACAAACAGAAGCAGTAATTTATCTAAAACAGACCTTCGATAGAAATTTGACATGGTACCGTGATCCAAAGTAAAATAAACTGGTTGTCCAATGTATTCGTAGACTGAAAATTGTCTCTTCAAAAGCAGAATTTCAGATCAAGATCTTGAAGTCCCGATGTTACAATCTGTTATAAAAAGAAGTTACAGAGGCTTCCACGACAAAATTGTGGAACATAACAAACCAAAAACACATTTGCACAGGGAAAATTCGAGGGAAAAAAGACTTGGATGAGAGACTTACTTATCTAGCCATTTGTTATACACACATTTTGCATATCAGTTATGCTAATAGGCAGAGGCAGAGGTAAGATAATTAATAATTTTAAAAAACTTCTACCATAATGATTTTTTATTTAAAACTGCTCTCTCTCTCTCTCTCTCTCTCTCTCTCTCTCTCTCTCTCTCTCTCTCTCTCTCTCTCTCTCTCTCTCTCTCTCTCTCTCTCTCACCCTCTCTTCCTCCCTCGCTCCCTTCCTCCCCACAAAAGGTCTATAGGATCCTTCAAAGGATACTTCCATTGAGAGCCGCGGCCATAAATGATATCAAAGAAACTGGCAGTTATATAACCGGCTCTGATATAACTCCACTATCCCTGTCCTCATTTATTCATCATCGCCTTGAAGGATTCACAATGCGATTATTCCTTATTCAGGCGACACACAGTCGAGTGTCTCGCTAATGATATCCGAGAAATAAAAACGAGCGATGAATACTTAACTACAAGCCGTGATATATAAAAAATTAATATAATATTGCCCGAAGACCTTTCACGAAGCTCATGAGGTAATTAATACCTTGTCTATTTCAGTAGAGAATTTTGAGGTTTTCGAAAGCTTAACAGGACGATAAACACACATACACACAAAAATGACTATGCCCTCGAAAGCTGTAAGGCTGGAAGAGTATAATAACAGTAAGGTTGTTTATTCCATCCAAATTCTCAATCTTTCACCGCCTGTCATCCCGATTCTTAAGCTTTCCTTACCTTTTGGACTAAATTATATGTAATTTTGGCCTAGCGCGATGATCCCTACAGTTTTGGACTACTAGACCTATGTATGTCTTTATTCAGGGTGGTCAAAGATTTAAAATAAGCCCTCATTTAAAAATATATCTTATTTGGAATACCAGGAGAACCTCTTTTGGATTAAATTCGATGCCATTTTGGTTGACATTGACGCGGTCTAGCGTGAAGAACCCGACCGCTTTGAACGGCCAGAACTGTACATCTTTATTCAGGAATGTTATAGCTTTAAAATAACACCTCATTCGAAAATATGTTTTTTTGGAATAGCAGGAGAACATCTTTCGGATAAATTCAATGCAATTTTGGGCGACTTTGACGTGGCCTGACACGATAAATCCGACAGCTTTAGACTGTCTGGTCTATATATCTTTATTCAGGATGATCAGAGATTTAAAACGAACTCTCAATCAAAAGTATATCTTTTGGGTTCAATTCAAAGCAATTTTGGGTGACTTTGACTGGTTGCCACTTCATATTCCGACCGATCTGGAGTGCCAGACAGACAGATTCTCGCTTTGCACCAACTCTAATAGACTCTACCAATTTAGATATTTCGTTAATTCAGATCGTTCGGGTTAAATTGACTTGTTCTCAGATCTTGGACTATAACACTTCACAGGAGACTGATTTCAGTAAAACTCTATGTTATAATACATAAGATTGAAATGTACATATTTTTTTTAAATTATTGTAATTTATTTTTATGTCATTTTGTTATTTTTAATTTTATTATTATTATGGTACGAATGGTTTCTTACACCCCTAATACCTATTACCCTTGAGTGTGTCAGTTTATATTATTTCTCAATAAAAATTAAAAAAAAAAAAATTCTTATGATCCAAGTTCACTGCTTCAAATTGTGTAAAACAAAACACAGTTTGATCAATGACCTTTAAGAATTGGGAGAATCCCTCTGTTGCTATCCCCAGATCTCCGGTGTTTGCCCCTTTTCCGCTCAAATTAAATTAAATGGATCCGCTACTGGTGGGAACCATCTGACCAATATGGTAACCAGGTTTTTAAAGAAATCCCAGTTATTAAGCCCAATAACAACTTTATAGAAGAAAAACCGAGAAGTGTTTCGTTTGAGCACTGGTTTATTACGATTGTTCTCGGGTAATTTTTGTGGAAATCAATTCAGTTTGTTATTAAGTCCTAATAAAGTCTTAATGTTATTAAATAATTTCAAATGTGCACTTAAGGGATAATTTGGAGCAAAAATTGCAAAAGGCTAAAATATACCTATATTAGATGTTAGAATACTATATATATTTTTGTTGTTGATATTTTGAATTATTTTTTATAAACTGGTTTGGTGTAATATTTATTTTTGGTTTTCATTTTATTTGGCATTTGGTATTTGAACGTCTCTTTGGGGAACGGATCCCGGTGAGATTGTATATTTTTAAAGCGTTTTTCTCTTGGCCCTGGGGAGATTATGTCCTGTTTCCTCTGTCCTTCAGTGTACACAATCCTTGAACCTCAATATTGATACATTGTATTATACCCCTTCATTCAGCAAAAATATATATACCTAAAGATTTAAAAAATCGGTTAACATCTGTTTTGAAAAAACAAATTTCCGAGGACAATATATAAAGAATATAGCTTTATGTTTTATCGGCGAGTGTGATTGATTAGTCTTAGATAGATACAATTTTTATTAAACTATAATTAAAAAAAAATTTCTTACTTTTATTCCCTATGGTGCCTCTAGCTGCCGACAAAAAAAATTTGTATTTCGATCTTAATTAAATATTATTGGTCCGTTAAGTCCTAAGGTAAAATGGTTCCATTTCCCAATCTAGTTAGCATGCCATTAAAAATAAATAGTTCATTTATTCTCAAAAATTAATATTGTCACTAAATATTATTTTTCATTTACAAAAAATAGACGAAAAAATAAATTTATATATTTAATATAATGTTTTTTTATATTTACTTGAAATGTCTCTTAATTTAGGCCGAAACATCGAAATAAAAATGATTCGCCATTTACCTTCTTCAAGTAGTATATGTTTAATTTTAAATATTCGCATCAATGGATGACTGGTGTTAGTGAAGTATTTATTACACAACATGAAGATTGGGATATGTTAGAACTAGGAGTATGATGTGTATCCTCGACAGCATTCTAGTTCTATACGTTATTATTCCTGAAGATGTGAATCGAATTCTAAATAGTTTTGAAGTAGTTTCAAGTAGTGCGTTAACACATCTAAATTTTTCGGCCATATTACGATTTTTTTTTTGTAATTCTTTATCTTAATTCTACATGAGGGTTGTATAGGAACACATTCATTTCCCAGATAATCAGAACGCAAGCTGTTACTCAAATACTTTTAGCGTAGAATTAAGTTTCTCTCTCTCTATCTGGAGTGTTGCAATAGAAACATTTTTAAACGCTTTTGGTGTCATTTTTAAGCGCTCATAACTCCGCTTCTATAAATGTTAGAAAGCAAGAATTGGAATCATCTAACAAAAAAAATGTTTCATTAGAGATTGCAAGAAGTATTCAAGTATTATATATATATATATATATATATATATATATATATATATATATATATATATATATATATATATATATAAATAAATAATGCAGGGATAACATAACCTGTCCACGGATTATGTCTGTTCGGCATCAACAGCCGCACGAGGACCTATTTTTCTTTCACCGAAGCAGACCGTCCATGGTCCAACGAATTCCAATTTGGTATATTATGATACTATTTAGATCCATGCCTGCGATATATTGGATTTATCTCTGTCGAAAATAACTGACCTAGCTAAAAGATATTGGATGGGATTATTTAAGTTATATTTTATTACAAAACATTGAGTCTGGGATGGCTTGTCATGAGTCGATTGCCCGTATTGATTGCATTTTCACCCCATAACTTAGGATAAGGATGTTTCCACATCGGAGGGTAGCTTCTTTTGGCATTTTGTATATAGCGCGTTAATTGTCTGCGAATGTGGTTCTATAATCTTCAAAACTTAATGGTTAATTAATTATTTTTGAGCAATAGCCATTCCTCAATACATTTTGAATGGTAGGGAGAAGAAAGAAGGGTCGGTAACTATATTTTTTTAATTGTTTATTTATTTTTAAAATAAATTAAAAATTAGTTATTGGTTAGGCTAGGTTATGTCTCTTATGGATACTCGACAGCCTAGGTCTTTAATGTTAGTGTCGTTCTTCAATACATTTTTTTTAATATATTCTTTTTATTTCTATATTCCTTCGTGTGTTTTATTATATTTCATTAAACTGCTTTTTTTTTATTTTTTTTTTTTTTTTGAGGAATTCAATTAGAATTAGAATTAAACTAGTTATTGGACTCTTTTTTTGGGAAAGGGGATTGCAATTGTATGACAGTATTTATAGAATAAAAGAGAGTTTTTGTTTTTATGTTGTTATTTATCGTTCAAAATATATATTTGGATACTGGTTTTCATTTCTTAATATTTTCTTGATGTTTACAATTATGATATGGAATTTTAAATTAACAATGCCAGGTACACAAATTTGTAATTAATTTTGATGTTTGTATTAAGTATTTCTTGGTATATTGATTCATAACTGGCTGAGTAACATATTCTTTGTTGCTATTGACTGCCAGTTGTACTCCAGGTTAACCTTATTGACAACAAAATTATTATTGTCGAATGATCCTTTTACTTCGTCAAAATACGAATACAAATCATTATATGAAATAAAAATAAATCAATTCACATATTGTATAAACATGTGATATTTAAGATATTAGTTGAGGTTTTAGCCTTTGACTATAATATAGTAATATAAAAAATGAATTCTTCTAAGCGAGTTTAAAATCTCACTTTCAAGTTCTGATAAATGTATACAAGAATTTTTAAATTATTATATTTCAAGAAATTATTATTCCTTATATACTTTATTTTATTCAATCGTTTATAACAAAGTTTCAGACTTATCTTTGCGCATTTTCAAGTTATGTTTATCTGATGTTTAAACAAGTTACATCAATCTTTGTCGAATTCGTATCATTATTATATGGGCAAAGGTGAGCCCAAAATGTTGAAATAAACGGTTGAATAAAATTGATGAAGGGATAAAAATTTCCAAGTAGAATTGAAGGTGTATCTCTGATTTTAAATTTATTACTGTATGGTTGTTATTCGTACGATTAATTCAGTAATAAATATCTTATACGTATTTGTAATGAAATCACGAAAGATAGTGTTTTATCATTATGTGATTAGTAAATCTGAACCTTAATTGAAAAAGACATTTTGATTTTTCAATATTTGAATTTGAGTATTTATTTAAGATGAAAATTTCTTTAATTATTTAATGTTAATTGGATTTACATTTCAATATCTTTTTAAAGAGACATTTCTTAATTAGTATAAGATCTAAAATGTAATGAATACTGTTGTTACTTCAATCCAACAAAATTGATTGACTATAGTTTTATTTACATTTTTTATAATATTTCATCTAATTTTGTCTCGTAATGACGAACAAATAATTGTTTGTATAGGAACCGTCATAATGTTAGCGTTATCATCAAAATTGTTCCTTGGATATGATAACATAGCCTAGAACCATCGTACTGTCAACCTACAGACTCCTATTGGAGCGGTCAGGGCAGCTGAAAAATATGTACCGTTCTATTCAGTCAAATCAGTAGTCAACACCCAGCAGTCTCTTACCAGCCGTAACCGTGGGCAGTACCAGTGAAAGTCTATCTTAAGCAAGATTTCAGTTGCAGATTCATTATAAAAAATCTGGTGCGGTGCGCGCATCACACAACTTTCCCTTACCGTCCTATAATAATTATCTTTTTAATATAATTTTAAAAAGTTCACATAAACAATGCTTGAAATAAACTCAGCAGCATTCACTTCTTCACATCGTCTCCCACTTCAATACAATAAAACAGTTTGTTAAACAATTTTAGTACAACAATTCTGTACACTACCTATATATTTTAACTTCGTCAAGTTACAAATATATTTAAAAGTTTCGGTTTAGTTTTCATGGAAATATTTTCTTTCCATTAAATAATATGAAAATAGAAATTATTAAGTTAATTTCCGCTTTTGTATTCTTAAATTACTTTATTACAGAGTATATTGTTTATAACAGATTGGTGGGAGAAGGTTAGGTCACATCCGTCTCCTTTCAGATGCGCTCGGTTATCCATATAACGGTCTTGTGCTCCTCATAAAATACGCTGTATCTTTGCTAATACTGGTCCGATTTTGATGATTCTTTCTTTGTTTTTTAGATAATTTAATAAACTTTCATACAATTCTATACATAATTTACTACAACTTGCATGCTTTTTCAGTTAAGCGCAAATAAAATATTCGTTTCATCATAACTTTGTTCGCTGCATTTCCTCGGTGATATACTGCATAAACGAAAAGTGAAAGGCATTTAAGGAGAAGACATTAGGCAATTTTCATCAAAATCGTTAAGCCGTTTTCGAGAAAATTGTAAACAATTGTAATATCCATGATATAATTACCATATCCGGTTAGTACGATGCGCTGTATCTTTACTACTATAGGTCCGATATTGATGATTCTTTTTTGTTTTTTAGATGATTTAATTACCTTTCATACAAGTCTATAGATAATTTACCATAAATTGCACACTTTTGAAGTTATGTGCAAATAAAGTATTCTTTTCATCATAACTTTTTTTCCTGCATTTCCTCGGTGATGTACCACATTTATGAAAAGTTAAAGGTCTTTATGAAAAATAATTTAGGCAAGTTTCATCAAAATCGTTATAGCCGTTTTCGAGAAAATTGTAAAAAAGTTTAAAATCGATTATATAAAGTGGCACTTCCGTTTTTTCGATTTTCACGAAAATGTTGCTGTAACATCACAAGCATGTGCCAACCTTAAATACGTAATTTCAGTATCGTACAACATTTCGTTTTTGAGCTAGACTGTTCACATACACACACACCATTTTGCGAGACTTGGTCATTTTGACTCAGGGGACCTTAAAACGTGTATTTCCGTCGAAAACTCGAATTCGAAAATTTTCACGATCGCAATACTTCCCCTTACTATATACTTCGTATATAGGTAAGGGAAAGTAAAAACGTGGCGGCACCTTACTGTTCGAGCAAGTAATCTGGTAATGAATTACTAGTACATTACGGAATCAATATTAAAAAACAACTTGCCTGCTGATGACGAGTCCATCTAGAGGGAAAAAGAGGGAGAATCAATTTTTTGTTTATAAGTTTGGTTGTTATTCACTTCCGAACGTTCTCACTGGATTTTTGAATATCGACTTTAAGAAGCTGCAATGACAGGTTCTAATCCTTTCATGTTTTGTAAATTTTTTGGCTTATGCCCGCTAATATATAACACTTTCCCCCACTAAAAGTTTACACAATGGCGAAATAATGGTTTGACTTTTGGCCACGAAATCGGGTTTCAGAACCACTGTGCGGCGGTCAAGATAGAATGTCAAAACTGAAAACTGCTGTCATAGAGCATCATAAGATTGCAAAGGCGTGGAATTTTATTTATGTTCTCTTTAAATATTGCAAGTATTTCTAGTGTCTTTTCATTGTTTGGATGGTTCTGGATCCCTCCGTGACTCTATCCCATCATGTTGTCACGGCTTCCTTTCATAAACCTATTCGGGAATAAATGTGACAAGTTTTTTCTATTATTCTATTTCTTCAACTTTCATTTCTCCATCTGTTCGGCGATGATACGTTGAGGAGGGAATCGGCAAAACATGAAATAGGAATGGGGAAGATTACGAGGCGCCAGAATCTATCCTGTGCAACTGGTGCCGACGGATTTACGAGCTATTTTTACGATCCTTGGTCACGAATCTTATTAAACTAATTAGCTCCATCGCCGGGGATGGGATATTCTGGGATAAGCTCTCAATTTCAATTTGATAACCTTCGAATCTGCATAGTCACGGAATGAAATCTGATTAAATCTTCCCCTAGCAAATCGAAAAGTTAAAACGGGAATAATTTTTGTGGAACTTAATATCTACTGAGTTTTTCCTCCTGTATTGCTTATAATTTGAATATATAACTATTCCAGCAGTACTAAACAATAAATTTAAATGGAATAATTTTATTAGTCCTTAGATAATTAAAAACTGTATTCGGAATTTCTTAATATTGGCTTGATTTCCTGATAATTTTACATTACTCATGTTAAAGGTTGTTAAAACTTGGTAAAAATGGCAGAAAACAAGGACTATACTTTAACAAACTGCTGTCTTTACATCCCACAATGGCACTACTATTTCTTTCTTCGTCCTTCAAGAAGATCTTTATATCTTAGAATAATTGTTGGAAAAATATGACTGTACCTAGACTGTAGACTTACTTGGAATAGACATACTAGGCTTTAAAAACTAGAACTTGTAACCTACGTCTAATTTCCTTTAAACTTTTTTTTCAAATAGGTATTACTAATTTTTCAGTTTTGTTTTCTACAAAATACAAATTTTCATAAAAAATATCAAATAAAATCTTTGTCTTGTTTTCTCATGTAATATTCTTATAGGGATTGATGAATTAATTGCCACTTCAATAAATTTGTTTTATTGAAAAAATAGTTTCGAATGTTATACATTCATCTTCAGTTCAAGGTTTAAATGGATTATATCAAATAGAAAAGTTTGTACTGGTCCCTTCTCGCATTGTACTAACGCTGTGTGTACTAACAATGGTACTGTGAAAAAAATATGCACTAAATTTTAAACTCCATATATTTCATGAAAGAATCGTATATTGATTGGTCATTTTTTATTATATGTTTTTTTGAATTAACAATTATTTTTTAAAACTATGATCTATAGATATGCTTACCATTACTCTAATATGTTTTAAAGATAGAATATTTATATAGTTTGTGAAAAAATAACTCGAATTCCTTTATTTTTCAGGTAAGCTTTACTTCAATATTATTTTTTGGGGCGAATCGGAGATACTGCATAAAGTTTACATTGACTAGTAAGTAAATAAGTATCTTACTTAGTTTCCAATACTACTCATCTAAAATTTTAATAGACAGAACCATTCTAAGATTGATATTAGTATCTTGATAAGAGTTATACTGCTTAGGTTGCATTAGGTACTTGCTGCTTATTTGGTATTATTATTAGATAATTATGATTTCATGATTATGATTGTTTTTAGTTTATATTTGTTGCAGAGCAAGTTTCCCGCTGAGTAAATAATAATATAATATAGTAAAACTAAACGTTGTAATTTTAGATAATTTTTTTAAAAGAAAAATATAGTTCTTAGAATTTTAATGGTTGTATAACTAATATAATCCTCATAGATGATCATAAAACAATAGAATCAATTTTTAAGTTTTTAAAATAGAATAACCTGTTATCAGACATATGAATTCGAAGTAGACAGAAGATGACTAGGAGGAAAGTATTCGTGAAAAAAATTCCTTTGTTTGTAAACATAATAAAAAAAGTATGAAGGAGAAAAATAAATAAAATAAATATTACCCAGGTAGTATTACGCCATAACAAGGATGAACGAACGTATCACACTATATCTTTGACTGGAACAATAGACAAGTAAAATTCATTATAAGATAGTAACAATAATTATATCACTTAAAGTAAATAATGTATTTTTATTGGTTTGATTACCCACATGCACCTTAAAGACCTATTATCTTGCATTATATTATAGTCATTGTGTAAACATATATCGAGTTTTTATCCGTGGTCTACACATCTCAGAACAAATAAGGAATAAACTAGGCAAGTGTGAGCACAGTTATTTAAATTAATGCATGCGGTACTGCAATAGAGCGTTACTTTTTTACGCCAGGTTTTGGATTTATTTTTTTTATATTCAGCTTTTTTTATCACCTCACAGGAATTGAAAATTATTAAAAACTTTCTTAGAGTATAGATAGAATTAAAAGCCCTCTGTTTACACTGTGATGATAATTGTTTGTTTTATTTTTATTTAACAAAAAGTGGAGCAAATTTTATGGGTAGGTTGGAAGACTTTGCACCACTTTCTAAAACACATTAAAACACAAGCAATTAAAGGTTGTCTCCATGAATGAGAAGAAACACTTAAAATTAAGAATAAAAAAATAAAAATATTTATTTTTGCAAATTCTAAGAAAATTCTTTTTTCGAACTTAATAAAAATTTTCCCCTGGAATTAAACTAGAGTAAAATAATCAAAAATATCAAAATACAAATTTGTATTCAATATAAATCTAGACCAAAATAAATCAAAATTACTTGTGTGTATATATATATATATATATATATATATATATATATATATATATATATATATATATATTTTTTTTTTTTTTTAATTTACAAAAATATTTAATACACTTTTGATACCTCACAAATCCAACTCAGCGAATCTAATCAGTTTGCCGGTGGTTGATATCATATAATAAATTTTTTGTGCCAACTTGCATGTCACATTTTCCGAAATTACAACTAAGAAAGAGATTAATAAGAGAAACTGATATTCGCTTCTGTATCACAGACAAATTTCGATCAAACTCTTATTTATACTAAAATAAGAAACAATCCAGCGATAAAAGTTTGAGGTTGTTTTACGAAGAATAACAGGAGAAAGAAGAAAAATAACGGATAATCTATGCTGAACATACCATTAAACTTTGCACCCACCAATTAGAAGGTATATTTCTCCTCTTTCCCTCGCATCTCTTTCGCGCCACTGGTTAGCAACACTCAATAACACAAAAATTCTAATGTCATTGGAACAATGTTATCCCCTAACCTACTTTTACAATATATTCTTAGAAAAATATTTCTAAATATTATTTGTAAATTAATAAATTTAAGCGTTAAAATAGAACAATTATTAGCTTTTATGGTTTGAATCTGAAGTTGAAAACATTAATTTACAAAAAAAAAATAAATTAAAATAGGAATTTTGTCTTCTTGTCTCTGTCTTTAATCAAATTTTATATGGAAACTTAATTCTGACTACCTTGGTATGTGAAACATTCACTAAGATAGAGGTTTGCCTTTGCACAACGCACTTACTAACAGTTGGAAATCAAATAACTGTAATTAATAATTGGAATGTTCTACTAGATCACTAATTCAAACAAACTCAAAGCTTATATCTTGTTTGAATCATTTTATTAAATCTGAATCGATATAAAACACGGTTCCTTTTTGGATAATTTCTGTATATATTTTTAATTATATAGATTTCTCATTACGAATTCATTAACAAAAGTTATCAGCACAGAGCGAAGAACAGGGTTACAGCTGACATGGGACGAGGATTAATGTGAATCACTCGGCGGAGTGCAGAGATATAAACAATTAAGCCGAGAAATCGATAATGGAAGCTACAGGGAAGTGATATTGGTATAGTCCCAGATACTGCTTCCCTTCCTCGGTATCTGCTCTCTGCACAATTTTACTAGCCTTTACTAACTTCACTCTTTCCTCCTTGCGAAATTCTGTTTCACAGTCTAGCCAACACTGATCTTTAAGAGATTCCCATCCGAGCCAATCCTATCAATAGCATCTTTAAAATTAAATTATTATTTTTTCGCATTGCTTTATCAAATCTATTCAATTGAGAAAGTTGCATATTCGCATTTTTGTGTTTATTTATTTTACTCTGCTGACAGAACTATCGTCAGCAAAAAGTGAAACTATGTATCTTTCAAATCCCAACTTTTCCGGAGGGAGAAAAATGAGTTTAAAATATTAAATTTCCGTAATATCTAGGTTCTTTTTTTAAAAATAGTATTTACTAGCAAGTGAGATAATACCAAATGGAAAAATTAAGCATTAATTTTTGTGCATAAAATTTACACAAAAATAAAATAACAATAAAAGAAGGAACAATTATGACTTTCCAATAATATTTAGTGTGCGTATCACATCTCAAGTCCAATTCTAACAATGTCAACCTTTCGGGGATGTGCCCCCATCATCATGACTTTTTCTGGAAATTAAATAATAAAAGAATAACATCACACAATCACAATATATATGATACATTCAACCTAAGATACAATAATATCTATATAATGCACATATATACAGATACAATATACATCTCGATAATTAATAAATTACCATTATGCTTCAATTATCAATACAATGAAAATTTGGAATTGTTGCATAGGAGCACAAAATTCACACTGGAAAAGGCGTTAAATAATAGACTCAGGTTCCTTGATATTGTATAAACATAGTCCCAAATTAAAATGGTAATAATCTTTTAAAATCTTCTTTGTTTTCAGTTAATCCAGAAAAACTTGCTAATTTGTAAAATCCGTATGGATAATCATTGTTCTTTTGTTTATTATATTGCTTAATAATGAGTTGATAGGATTGGAATCTCTCAAGAATCAGTGTTGCCTGGACTGTGAGTCAGGAGCAAAGAGCAAAGTTAGTAAAGGCTAGTAAAGTTGTCCTGGAAGCAGATACCGAGGAAGGGAAGCAATATCTGGGGCTATACCAATCGATTTCTCGGCTTAATTTTTTATATCTTTGCACTCCGCCTAGTGTTTCATATTAATCATCGTTCTATGTCAGCTGTGACCCTATTTATTCTTCGCTGTGTGGTGATAACTTTTGTTAATGAATCCGTCATGTGAAATCTGTTAAATTTGTAAACTTACAGAAATTGTCCAAAAGGAATTGTTTTTTGTATCGATTCAGATTTTACAATATGATTCAAGCGAGGTATAAGCTTTGAGTTTGTTTTAGTTGGTAATCTAGTTGAACATTCCAATTATTAATTACAGTTTTTTGAATTCCTACTATTAGTAAGTGCGTTGTGCACAGGCAAACCTCGATGTTAGTTAATGTCTCCCTTCGAAATAAAACAAAACTTAGTAGTTGGAGTAGTTGAATACCAGGACAGGAAGACAAAATTGCAATTTTAATTTATTTATTTTTGAAATCAATGAGTCTTTTACCTTTTTGTAACATGTTCGATAATATCGATCCTGTTAAATTTATTTTTCTCTGTTTTTTCTTTGTTTTTGCGTTTAGCTTTATAGACATATAAATTATCTTTCAAATATGCAGGAACAGGTGCAGAATACTTTGAAAAATATATGCAAAAAATTCAATACGCTATTTTTTTTTTTTGTATGCTTGATTACAAAGATTCATTCTTGATAACAATAAACGAAAAAAATCGGTAAAAAAGATGATGATCTGATTCAGATGATATTTATTTTGTTTTGTAGGGAATTGAATTACCTATATTTCAAATGACGATAACATAATTTACTATATATGATAAGGCACGTTATATATAATGTAGATATTTTGAGTAATGCGCAATAAAGTTTTCTGTTCGCCATTTTGTTTCTGTTTTTTATCGGGAAAGTACTGCATATGAAAAGTTAAAGGGCTTTAAGGAGAAGACTTTATGCAAGTTTCATCAAAATCGTTAGATCTATTTTGGCGCTTCAGTCTTAGAATAACACGTTTTTCGGCTAATGTATAATAGCCGCTATTACGCATTGGGTGCCCGATTATGTAAACACGTATCAAAAAACAAAGCCCTACAAAAAAAAAAAAAAAAAAAAAATTGCTCATAATGCGTTATTTGTTCTTAGGGGGCTCTGAAAGGAAAAGATCTGGTGAGACCTAAGAACACTGAAAAATTGACCCAACTACGTAACATTCTTAAATTGACCCAACTACATTTTAACTAAAATACACTCGTAAAATAAAATAAAATAAAATAAAATACACACTACATTTAAACTAAAATTTTCCTGACTACCTTACCTAGATGGTAAGAAAAGTAAAAAGATTCAGGTTGGATTTTTCCCGAGCCAAGCTTATTTTTCCAGGGACTTGACGATATATTATGAACAGATAACAACATTCCGAATAAACATATAACAACTTCTAGCGGCTTATGCAAAATGTATCGTGAGCTGTATGATAAATAAATACAAGCCCTATAAGAAACTACGTATTAAAGACAAAGCCATCAATTACTAAATGGAAACGACCAGACTAGGCGCCAAGCTACCACCCTATAAGAGGTAAGTTCATAATTTACATTCTGGATCCTGGTTCTGTTTTCGAATTTTGTACATTTTCATTTGTACTCTTGCTGAAGCATCCACATTGAATAGAATCTTGCTATTCCGCTCTAGAAGAAAGTGGCAAGCTCAATAAATCTTTATAGCCACACTACCGAAATGAACCATTAATAAGTAATTAAAATTCTTAACTATTAACTGATTTTTTATCGGAGATATTTTTATGATTTCTATATCGTGAATTTCTTTTACTTCTTCAAATAGTGTGATAATCGACATTGCTGTTTTTTTTTTAAATCTCACATAATTTACCTGTTCATTGGTTGTTTAAGGCACAATACATCTAGGTCATTAGCGCCAGACTCATAAACTAATATTTCTATAACAAAAAAAATTGTATTTATTAATTGACATTTATAAAATAAATTTATTACTGACGGTATTAATTTAATTATTATTTAATGATATCTGCTTCAATAAATTTACTCTGGAAATGAAATATATTGCATTATTGGTCCAACTGCAATGGTTCACTAAGGCAATTGAAATGATTCGCGGTATTCCTATTTCATTTATTTTACTAATGTAGAACGGACATTAGAAGATGTGGACAATATTTAGGGTAATATATGCAGAGAAAGTCCGAGAGCGCAAGATCAGGGCTATAGGTTGGAGGTGATAGAAATTTTATGGCATCCATTTCAGATAAGTTTTTGGCGGCATATTTCCAGGCGATGTTCGGCTCGCTGCAAGGTGAGCTCATGTGGAACTTCTCTACTGCTCTCTTCCCTTTACCTAATTGGTTTTAATTACGAATAGCGTATCATAGAGCTTCGCTGTCCACAACAGATGGTCTCACTGAGCCCGGCAGCCTTTCAAATTTCACCTCCTCTATCATTAAGATTAGATTCCTCTTTAACTTCTCGTATCAAACGCGTGGTTTCGGTGGCTGAAAATTTTATTTTCCAGTAATGTCCAATAATTACTTGAATTTCATATCTCAACGTCACGTTGATTAAAAGAATGCCAAACAAGTACCGAGCCTCATAGAGAGACATTATGTTTACTAAATAATTCAGTATAGTATTAGTACTAAAAATATACCAATAATAATAACATTAGAATTAACAGAGATGTAAGAAATAAAAATAATAAATATAAAATAATATATAAATATATTCCACACAAAGATGAAAAGGATAGAAAAGAAAAAAAATCATCTAATAAGCAAAAAAAAATAAGTAAAAAAATAAAAAGACAACCATAGAAAAGACAGAGAGAGAGAGAAACAAAAATCATATGTTATGTAAAAATATTTTGAAAACGTTTTGTAAATAATAACTCGTAGATCAAAAAATAAAGCTACAAAAAACAAAAAACTAGTATACACAGACAAAACACATTGTGTTTGAAAAGTTTAATGAAATACATGTTCATATTCACAAAGATAGTTATTAATGGTATCAAAACCTTATTTCATATTACATCGTTTTAAATGTGCATGAGGTGAAGGTATGCCGGATTTTAAGAGGGAGGGAATTCCAGAAAGTGGTAGAATAGACAATAAAGGATTGTTAAAATGAGGCAGATCTGTGAAAAGGAGTATATAGGGCAGATCTGGTGGTAAGGGAGTGGATAGCTGACCTAAATCGGAGGAAATTGTAGCCATAGTAAGGGCGATGGTTGTTGATTATTTGGTAAAGAAATGTGCCAAGGTAGAAGGGGAAGAGTCACCCTCTCTCAACATAATGGCGGGAAACACGGGAATGTCTCGGGGTCCATTAACAAATCTTATGAAGTTATTCATTATTCTTTTTAGTCTGTCTCCCAGATCCACCGAGAGGCCACCATACACCACGCAGCTATAATCAAAGTACGAAAATATAGAGGATCTCTATGGGTAGATCTCGGTAGAAGTTGTCGGCAGCGATGAAATAATTTGATGATTTGAAAATTGACCGTCGGGAGATTTATATATATATATATATATATATATATATATATATATATATATATATATATATATATATATATGTTATTTTATATATAAGCTATGCATTCATACCTACAATCATCATATGGAGTTTTAGCTACGGAAGTTATAGTTATAAATTTGTGTAATCTAGGAAGCTATTACAATGCTTCCTTGTCCCTGACCCCCTTGTCAGCAATGCCAACAAACGTTATATCCTTAATACCCCTCCTGTTTTTTATGTATGAAATCAATCTGAAATAATGTAAGATTGTCCCTTATCGAGCCGTCGTTGGTCCACGCCAGTTGACACTGTGATTAGATCACTAGTATAAGTTATGTAATTCTGTATCTTTAACCAATAAAGCATTTTTAAGACTTACAGTGATCACTTTGTTAATTCTACGAATATACAACACTTCCACTATGAATGACCTTTTTTTCCCTTATGGAAAAAGAGCCGGTTTTTTTTGCCGGCGGTGTTCTAAGGCTTATCTTATGCCAGAAGCACATTGAGAAACAGATTCTGTAACTCTGGTGCCACATAGGCAACGTGCGACTTAGTGCTGCCTCTTAATTCGCGCTATCCCCTTCTATTACACGCATCACAGAAGCTATGCTGCTCTGAATCAAAGTATGTTGTGTGCAGCAATGGCATAAGTGAACCTTATCGCAACTATCCCATAAAAAAGGTACAACCCAAAATTAGAAATTGTAAGAAATTCATTTTTTTTTTCTACCATTTTGGATACCTCTTTAATAAAACACACTGAACACATGTTATACCATGATAATAAAAAATAAATAATGTAAGTAGTATTTTTTTTTTTTAATGAAATCAATGGAAAAGTACTAGCCTTAGATGAGGAAGTTTTGTCGGAAGATACGAGATGAAATTAGAAACCTTAAAAAGACGCTTTTCAGGACATAGTCTGCCACAAGTTATGAGAATTCCGATACGAAGGAATGCCGTAAAAGTATTTATAATAAGGAATGAAATTCTTAGCAGACATGAAAATTATTTAACTTCAGTTTAAAATATAGTTTAATTCAGCAGCAGTTTTCAAGAGAGAAATATCCAGTAACTTCAGAAGTTATGGAGTACATTGCAAAATTTAATTATTAAATTCTTAGAAAAATAAGTTGTCTAATAACCTTGAGTTTATTAATTTCGTTAAAAATGTCTGTCTTGTTATGAAACCTGGAAAGTGCGGTGTGACAAAAACGGAAAAGACAAAGCTTTAAATACTTAAATTCATTTTTAAAAATTACTACTGAAGGCGGTATGGTTGAGACGGTAATTCATTTAGATTCGAATAAATAACACATATATAAACATATAACATATAAACAATATAAATAAATATTTCCAATATTGCTATATTTAGCCTGTCAGGACGATTTCAAAGTCTCTGGACGGAAAATTGAGGCTCCGAAGGGCGACAGTTGCCCTCCTGATTGTTTCATATCTTCCTTTAATGATACCTGCAGCATTTTTAATACATTGAATTAGTGCATCCCGACTGTCTACTTTTACTTTGTATACTTCATCTTTTGAACCAGCCCCATAAACAATAATCCAGTACTGTGAGGTCTGGTGATCTTGGAGGCCAACTAATTGGACCACCGCGACCAATCCAACGGTCTGGAAAATTTTCACCCAAATGTTGCCTCACCTGACAAGCGAAATGAGCGGGAGTTCCATTCCGCCGTGCTGAGAGGTCATTTGCATTCTGATGTTAAGAGGAACATCCCCTAACAGTCTATGTAATTCAAATCGTAAAAAAATCCATATCATAGTCTCTTGTGCGGCGATTCTCTAAAAGGAAAGGGCCAATTGATAACCGTGGACGATATCACACCACACGTTAAGCGAAAACTCATGTTGGAAATTGCTTTCGATATGTTGGGTATTTTCGTCGGCCCACACATAGAACTTGTGAGTGCTATTAATGCCGTCAGAGGTAAATGTTAATTCTTCCGTGAATACTATGTGCGATAGAATATGAAAATTACCCCTTATCCACCGACAAAATTCCATACTTTTGGTATAATCTTTCGGTTGCAAGTGTTGCAGTCTCTGCAAATAGTATGGATACAAGCCTTTCTCCTGGAGTGTGTTCTATATCCATTGTTTGTGGAATGCCCAATTGAGTAGCTATTCTTTGTGAGGTGATCCACTCTTGAGATACTACTATCTTCGGAAACTAGTAACCAAATTCAGGATCACTTTTTGAGCCACCGATTTATAGTTTAATAGGCGTACAAGATGTCCTCATCTGACGTTTTTTACAGGAAAGATTTTTCTTTTTTAAATTCAATGAATTTTTCAACAAAATTAATCCAAGTACTTCATCTCTCAAAGTACAAAAGATAACTTGTCTAAATACTATATTTCAGGAAGTATATAATTATAGATCAAATGATCGAGAATAAATCCGTTTTCTTATCCTCCTCAAAATTGCAGTTTTTCGACTTCTGATCTTTTACACTTTGAGCGACGATTTACCTTTCTCTTAAGGCTTTATTTTATGAGTCCTAAGTATGGCAACTATATGCATGGATTTATCTACTTTTTCCACCCACGGGATACCTCAATATCACAATGCTTCACACGTCATAGTTTTGGATTGATAATTTAATTTTAATTTATAAGGACGAAATCAAAATTAGAATATAATCACTATAAAATATATTTAAACAAAGTAATAATTAATAATGAACTCCTAATCGGTGCAAAGTTTCACAATTGAAATTTGCTAAACACCCATTGCTCACTTTTAGATGTTATTTGTTCTTGATTTAAAGTATATCTTCCTTGGCTTATTTTTATGTACTGTTCCATGGGAATACCAGATATACCTGCTATTAAATTACCGCCATCTTTTTATTTTTGGGTATTCCTAAAATATTATATGAATTATATGAAATATAAGTATTGCGATCGTGAAAATTTTCGTATTCTGGTTTTGAATGGAAAAACACGTTCAAGGTCCCCTGAGTCCAAATAACCAAATCTTGCAAAATTGTCTGTGCATCTGTATGTCTGTGTATATGTGAACAGCCTAGCTTATTACAGCAGCTTTTTCGTCAAAATCGACTAACAGGAAGTGCCACTTTACATAGTCGATTTTACAATTTTCTCGACAACGGCTCTAACGATCTTAATGAAACTTGCCTAAATTATTCTTCATAAAGGCATTTAACCTTTTATATGATCACCGAGGAAATGCAGTGGAAAAAGTTATGATGAAAAGAATATTTGATTTGCGCATAACTTAAAAAGCATGCATTCCGTAATAAATTATGTATAGAATTAAATGAAATTTATTTAAATTATCTAAAAAACCAAAAAAAGAATCATCGAAATCGGGCCAGTATTAGCGAAGATGCATCGCATCGGACTAATCGTAAGTGGCAATTATATATTGCATTTTACAATATTCTCGTAAATGAATTATGATTTTGATGAAACTTGCCAATTATCTTTTCCTTAAAGCTCTTTAACTTTTCATGTACGCAGTATATCAACGAGAAAATGTAGGGAAAAAGTTATAGCGAAAAGGAAATTTAATTTGCGCATAATTCAAAAAGTAAGTATTTTATGGTAAATCATGTATGGAATCATATGAAAGGTGATTAAATTCTCTAAAATACAAAAATCATAGAATCATAGAAATCGGACCGGAATTAGCAAATATAAAGCGTATCTTATGAGGACTGCAGGACCCTAGATGAATAACCGAGCGCATCCGAAAGGAGACGACCTTCTCTCACCAATCCGCCAATCTGTTGTGAACAATACGCTCTGTGATAATGTAATGTAAGATTACAAAAGTAGAAATTAACTTAATAATTTCTACTTTTATATTATTTAATGGAAATAACATGTTTCTATGAAAACTAAACCGAAACTTTTAAATATATTTTCAATTTGACAAACTTACAATATATAGGCAGGGCATAGAATTGCTTAAAAAACTGTTTTATTCTACTTATGTGAAAGTGAATGCTGCGACGTTTATTTCAAGTATTATTTACGTGAACTATTTAAAATTATATTTAAACTACAATTATTATAGAACGATAAGGGAAAGCTGTGTGATGCTCGTATCGCACCAGATTTAAAAAAAAAAAAAAAAAAAAAAAAAAAAAACCATACATACCCATTTATATCGTTGACAGATGTATTGTGAACCGTATATCTAAAACCTATCAACTTTATTATATGAGCTAAGTCAATTTAATGTGTCCTGAATTTGGGATGTTTCCGTAACTTACATTATTGGAAACAGTAACGCTTCAGTAGCATGGAAAATTGCCTCAAAAAGATTTTTCAGCGGTTTGTTTTCTTGGTAAAGACTTTCTGGTCTATTTTCTGTGATCCGGAGAGCAGGATGTATTATTTGTTCTGTGTGTCTCCGTTACGATCCATTAGTGAAAGAGGCCAAAGAGGAGGGAAACGTATATCTGGTCGAATTTCCGGCCTTTCCATCAGCCGCCCTTTTGCATTTCCTAAGACCAGAAAAATAAATGATGCCAAAAGACCGATCGATAATTATACTCTGGTACTTTTCTTTTTCATGAAAAATCAATGCGTATAATTCCTTTTTTCCTGTAATTGATAAAATGATAGAGGAATATTTGATATTTTTAAAATTCTTAAAGAAAGTATATTTATATGATAAATAAAATTCCTCTCTTACTATCTCCGTGTGAGCTATGCTGTTCTGATAAAGGCCTACATAATACACATAATACAAAATTAATTTCAATTTTTCTTTATTAAACGTACTCCTCCCACCACCCTCACCTCTCTCCTCCACCAATTTTACTTTATATAATAGAAAATATGACTCGAATGTGGTTAGAAATGAAGCAAACAATAAGATAAAATAGTAAGAGTTTTTGCGTGTTCTAATATATATTATTTGTGTCCCGCAAATGGTAGCTGGTAAAAATTTCCAATAAAAAGTTGAATATAATAATAAAAAAAATCCGTGAGCAGTAGAACTCCGTCACTAAAGTCGTATTTTCCCGTTAAAAAAAGATAAAAAAGGAGAAGTAAGAAACAAATTGAGACCCACGAAAGATAGTCCCCTAACATATCGAAATTTACATATGAACTGACAATTTACCGAAAATTACATCTCCAAATTTTCCATAATCGTGCTCTAGGGGTTACGAAACGAATAGAAATCGCAGTCCAAAGGCATTAATTCGCAGTAATAAGGCATTGAAACAGTTGAAATAGCCTTATCTTTGCTAATACCCGTCCGATTTCAATGAAACTTTTTTTGTTTTATAGGTAATTTAATTTACTTTCGAATGCAACAGGTTTTGAGCTCCCTGACTCAACTTGGAGGAGATTGAAAAATGAAATATAGAATATATAAATAAGAGACTAATAAGTCTAAAAAAAACTTATGAAACAGGAAAAAAATCACTATCACAAAAATGTAGTGAAATTCACCAATCGATGACATATTTGAAAAGTTGAATGATGTTTTTCAGTCATCTCGGAATAGCTTTCAAAATATTTCAAGAGAATTCGTAGAATCGTTTTTTCAAATAATTTGGAACAAGATAGGCGATGGCTAAGAGGACGATGGGAATTTAGACAGTCTATCCTCAAGTGAACCTTCGTTCCAATGGTAAACTTGTGAAAATCACAACTTTTCTGGAGAGCAAAAAGACTTTGACATTCATCTGTGTATTATGGTCGATTTCGATTAGTTTAAATCTTGGCGTTGTTTTTCTTTTATCTCATAGTTTTATGTGCAATTATTGCTAAACCTTTATAATAATATGCATATTCGTTCTTTAGCAACGAAGCTTCAGTCTTAAAGACATTTTTCGTTAAAACGCATCTATAATTTTAGCACTTTCTAATACGGTAACAAAGTCGCAACTTTACTACAGGCTGTATCAACCGAATTACTATCGAACAATGACAAAAAAAAATCGATTTTTTTACATTCGTAAATTTTACATGGGACCGAAGCAGAGTGGGGCTAGGCATAGTTATATCGCGCTAAACATCTTATTTAATTTATTTTTAATTTTTGTTATTTTGAAAAAATAAGTACATTTATTTATCACTAAATCTAATGTTTTCTTCTTGGTCTCAGTCTAAATTAGAGCTTCTTAGGAACTGTTACATTTTTTCGTGTATGAATAAATCAGCTAAATTAAAAAATGTCAAAAGCAGCTATACGGCCCTATTAAAAATCTTGCATTTTTATAAATTCACATGGTGAGGGCGAAATTTATGAAATCAAAATATATGTTTTTAAAAATACATTTTCAATTTTGCGCAAGTGTTTCACACTTTTCTCTTCAGTTATATCTTCAAAAAATGTTTCATTTTATTTTGAATTTACAAATTTGTGAAACTTGTTAAAAAATTGAAATTAAAGTATTTTTAAATAGCATAAATATTATGTTCATAAATTTCGCCCCTACCTTATGAATTTATAAAAATGCATAAATAGATTTTGAATAGGGCCATATATCTGCATTTGAACTGGACATTTTTATTTTAGGTTATTTGTTCATTCACAAAAAAACATATAACAGTTTCTAAGAGGCTCAATCATTGAAAGATCAAGAAGAAAACATTGGATTAAGTGTCATTTGGAATAAAGTTCTGAAGTACTACACAGATAAACTTTGTGCTCAAACCAAAATAGAAAAAAAACATCCTTATTTATGGCATCACCACGGCTATGGAGACACGAAATTTTGATGCTATATTATTTTTTGAGATCAAACTTAGTCATTCCAGTATCACAAGTGTTTTGTCAAATTCCATCGGATTTTTCGCCGTTACCAAAACCAAATTTACGCCCAACAATCTAATGGTGGTTCATGGAGTCATTCATAATTCTATTTTGGCTTTTAGCTAGGCAATGTCCGGCCTGGCCTAGGACATTCTTATGCATTGCCTTTAACAAAAACTTTAAAAACATTATAGGAAGCATTTAAAACCAACAAATCTACGATCCTGTATACTTCAGGAAATTTATTTTCATTACTTTGATTTTTTTTAGTTCCGGAATAAATAAAATTGGTTATACGTAGGGCAGAGTGAGCAGAAGAATTTGATGAATGCATTCAGTTAATTTAAATAAAAAATGTATCTATTCTTTTGTTTTCTCCTAACATTACAATAATTATTAATTTAATTAAAATTAATATATCCATACTCATAAGGAAATAGAAAATATTATTGCAGGTACAACTTAACTAAATCCAATTCAACTATCTATATTATTGTGATCTTATATTTTTCAATTTGATAATACCTGAATACCTGCTGAGTTAGTGATCTGCTGTTATTTGAGGGACTCATGTATATGTTTTGAAATCTTCCGGTAATAAACTATTATATAACATACTATAATATCATAAGTAATACAATAATATTATAAATTATAAATTGTTAGCAGTTTAATAACATTGCATTATATTCTAGCTAATAAGTTACTGAAGTGAAAATGTGGGAGTAGTGTAAAGTATAACATGCTAAGCATGGTTTAATTCAATGCTAAATTCATTGTAAAATCAAATGAATTCAATTTAACGGGAAATCATTTTTTATTAGTTTAATAAACACGTTGATTTAAGAGGATATTGTAGAAAATTTTGAAGATAAAAAATACGTTATCAATTTTTTTTAAAACTTAGCGCATGCATGAATGATAAAATAGTTCAGACCGAATTTTTTTATACAAACGCAACTTGAAAATTACTGTCTAAAAGACCTGTGTGACGTAGCCTATATATACACGGTACTTCTTCATTCAGCGATATTCAGTAATCGTTAGTCCTTCAATAATCTCAGTAGCGTTAATTAATCAGTTGCTCTGCTTGTTTAATGAACTTTTTATTGTTTTTCATTTTATTTAAAGAGTTTTTTAATTTAAAGCTTTTTCAAACTAAATGTGGCCCTAGAAAGGATTAGAAAAGGAAAGGAGGAGAAGAAATAATGACACGACTTCAAAAGTCGCTTAAGAAAGATTTTTATTATCTCCAGTCTTAGTCATATAACGGATTTCATACACTACCTACAGCACCATAAAAGATTTTCATTTAGCATGAAAATGAGAAACCCTTATATAGGCGAAAATACGACACACAAAAAAAAAAAAAAACGGGGAAAAAACGACATTTTACTGATAACTTCATAGGAGGACCCCGTAATGAAATCTTGAAACATAATTATGATTATGATAGTTTCTACCTTAAAAAACAAAACGAGCGATCTAATAGATGAAATGTCTTATTATTACTTCCTTGTACGAAGTAAAGGAAGTATTGCAATCGCGAAAATTTTCGGTTTTCAGATTTCATCGGGAATATCGATTTTGACCATTCCTGAATCCATTTTGACTAGTTTCTTCCTGACGTCTGTACGTACGTGCGTATCTCGCATAACTCAAAAACGGTAAGTCGTAGAAAGTAAAAATTTTTTATTAAGAATTGCTGAAAAATCTGGTTGTGAACTTCCCTTTTTGGTCACTACATGATTACCGGAAGTGGTATTTTATTTGAAGGTAATTATTGATTTTCATCAAAAATAATATTAAAATATAATGCAAAACTTCTCAAATTAGGTATTTTAGACTTACATATTAATATAAATAATATAATAAATTTCGGTTAACATTGGCAGACCGGAAGTGGTACTTTACTTCCAGGTCATATTAGACTTTCATAAAAAATTATATTCAAATATCTCAAATTTGGTAAATAGGACTTTAAATCGATATGTAAGGATTTACTAGATTTTGGTTAAAATTGTTGAGCCTAAAAGGGTAATTTTAATTAAACACATCAAAAATTACATTAAAATTAAATAAAGAAATCATAAGTTTCGGTAATAAAGGTTAAAAACGCAATTTGGTTTCCAATCAAATTAAACATTTTTATTACTTGTTTTGAGTGTTAAAATTTATTGTAAAATACTGGTTTTCCTCTCCATTCCTGAGATGAACCAGTCTGCAGCAGGAGTATAAGATATAGGTTAAGTGGATTTTCCCCGTTTAAAATGTCGAAACTGTCGTTTGCTTTATCTAGTGATATTGACATTTTTCATGTTGTCACGGAACACGAAGAAATCTCTTGGAAATTTCAGTTATCATGAGACCTCAAGAAACAAGAATATGCCTTTATGTGTGTGTGTGTGTGTGTGTGTGTGTGTGTGTGTGTGTGTGTGTGTGTGTGTGTGTGTGTGTGTGTGTGTGTGTGTTTGTGTGTATTTGTGCCAATAGATGGATGGCGCTGAGTGTCGTTTTTGAGATTCTACAATCTTCGGAGCCACCGATTTACAGTTTAATAGGCGTACAAGGAAGTCATGTGCTGTCCACATCAGATTTTTTTTGTAATTATTAAAATGATGTTCGCAACATTACCACAGTAAGTTTCATTTTTATATGCTGAATATGTAAATTCGATTTAAATATGATTAGGTATTTCTGTTTAATGATACATTTTTAACTCTATATTACAGGTTATATCGGATATCAAATTATTACGTAGATTGAATCCAATTTAATTAAGGTAATTAGGGAATTCTAATTTTAAACTTGAGAACCAATACAAGATATAATTTAAAAAAATTAATTCAGAAAGGAAACTCTGAAGATTACCGTTCTTTTACGATAATATTCCGAAAGATAAACTAATTTAAATATTAATTTATAAATTAGGGAATAAAAAAAGGCCCGACGAAATGGTAGCTAATTAATGAGGAAAAAATCCCTCTCTTCTTAATTAAGGTCTATTCAGTTCTTGAAATAATTTTAAAATGATCTTTAGTGAAATAAATACTATCAATGTTATTTAATTGTCTTTTAATTATTTTATTGAAATCGTAAAACAAAGATAAGTATTTATGATTAACAAAAATACTATGATTGTTCATTATCTAATAGGATTCTAATTTATTTTTTATTAATCAATTTAGATTAAAAGATAAAAGACCGCATTAATCCCACATACATTTATTATTAATTATACAAAGTCATTTTATTATAGATTTTTTGTATCGTCTGGGCCTTATTTGACAATTATTTGGCCATTTTCAAACTATATACTATAGTGTCACCTTTACCTAATAAAATGTTGTTAACATACTACTAGATGCAGTATTTTTTTTATTTTTTTTTAATATTTTCCTCGTTTACCGCTGAGTGGTGTGAGGCGCTTTCTGATAGAGCCTGATCCAATTATCTCTATCCTCAGCCAGCTGTCTTCTTCTTCTCCAGTCTCCTCTCTTCTCGAAACCTTCCTTTCCTCCCTCCAGCCAGGTTTTTCTGGGTCTCCCACGAGGTCGCTTCCCTTCCACTTTAGCCTCGAAGGTAACTCTTGCTAGCCTGTCTTCAGCCATCCGCAGGACATGTCCGAACCATCTTAGCTGGTTCTGTTCTATTATTTCTTCTGCAGACCTTATGTCCAGGTTTGTTCTTATTGTGGAGTTCCTCACCTTGTCTCTTTTTGTTTTCCCATCAATTTTCCTTAAGTAGCGCATTTCCATTGCTTGGATCTGGCTCTTGTGCTTGGAAGTGAGGGTCCAAGACTCACTTGCGTATGTCAGGATTGGAAGAAACGTATTCTTGTATATTACTTTTTTTGTTGCTTTAGAGACTTCTTTCTTGTTTAGAAAGCCAGTCTTGAGGGATTGGAAGCATCTGCCTGCTACCTTGGTCCTTTCGTTAATGTCTCCGTCAACCCATCCCTGCTGGTTGAGATGAGTCCCCAGGTATTTGAAGTCCGCCACTTGTTCTAGGCGTCTTCCGCTTAGCCTGACGATCTTTTCCCCACGGTTTCTCCTTCTACCGATCCTCATATATTGTGTTTTTTCAGCATTTATTTCCATGTTTATGGATTTTAGTCTATTTTGTTTTCAATTTTAATTGTTCTGCTCTTTCATTATTCTTTTTTTTTGTACATTGGTCAAAGTTCTTTTTCATCGGTGACCTGGCATTTCTAAAAAAAATCAAGCAAATATTTGACAACTATACTTCAACAAATTTAATAATTTTGTAATTTAAAAACATAATTATACTAAGGGCAACATTTTTTATATTCACACTAACTAAAACCAGTAAAAATGTTTCTATTTTACCTGTATTTCTTAGTTCTTAATAAATTATTTTAAACACAAAAATATTACCTATTGAGGGCCATACTTGTAATATTTCATAATTAGACATTAGTGACACAATATTATATAGTTTTAAAATGTTGTTGGCCATTGTTAAATAAGACTGAAACGTGACAAAAATATATACTAATGTGACTATGTAAATACATTTTTATTAATAAACGTATGTGGAATTAATTAGGTATTTTATCTCTTATTTTAATTTGATTTATTATACAATATAAATATTTAAATCATCATAACATCATACGTTTAGTTATGAACGGTTATCAATAGTTACAAATAATCTTCTTCATAAAAGTTATAAAAGTAAATATAAAAGTAAATACTTGAAAGTTATAAGATAACGATCGAGAGGATAAATACTGTGTTTTATGAAAAAAAAAATATTGACTAATTTTCATTAATGTATTAGGCAATTATTGGTAATGAGGCTAAAATAATTGAGGCAGTAAGAGCAGTAATTTAGTTGGGTCGATGGCTCCTTCGTTAAGGGAGCTTCTCATTATTTCGGGGATGGTACCATGGCTTCGTAAAATGCCCCTTTTCTGCATTTCGGTCCACTCTAAACCCCTTTGTGGTGGTCGATGAGTGCTCTGCCTTCGTTTCCAAGGTATCTCAGGATTCCTATTTACGTTCGTTTATTCATTTATGATTAAATTAAATCATCGATTTGTGACTTATGTTTCCTATAATATTCGTATTAACCACCACGTAGGCATAGCAAAAAAAAACAAAAAACAACGGAGTATATAATTTTTTAGGTTGATAAAAATTTAAATAGGTTGTATAATTTAATTTCTCTATATTATCTATTATTGGAAAGCATTCTAGAACTTTTTTTTTTATCAATTATTAGTAAACTTATCTTCCACTGATTTTTTATTAGTCCATAAATCACAAGACGTTTCAAAGTCTTATCCTATCATCAGATAAACCTTTTTTCTAGAATACAGCACAATTTTTTTACAACATTAGATCACTAATTAATTTTTAAAAAAATTCTCTGAAGCAATTTAAAAACTTATTTTTAATACATTAAAATTACCTTGAATTTAATATTTTTTCCTTCCATATTTTTCCTCCTGATTCGTCCCTATTCACCATTCCATTTCGTGAAATATATACGTATATATATATATATGTGTGGTTAAGTGAGGAGTTAAGGATTATGGAGAAAAATATATAAATAAACACAGCAAATTCTATTTAAGGCTGTAGAAAAGTAAATAAAGGCAGTTGTGTTCTAGACATTGTTCAATTCATTCTCCCTACCTCTTTTTTTTTTGTGTTTCGTGATGAACAGGTTTTAACATATATATATATATATATATATATATATATATATATATATATATATATATATATATATATATATAATGCGGATATTATTAATGAACTAAATATATACTAAATACACAAAACTGAGGAGAATTAGAAAATAACCTCGGAGAAACTTATAATTGCATGAAGAAACTCATGAGTAAATAAAATTATATATACTAAATAAAGTTTTTTGTATATGCTTTAAACTTAAAGAGCTATGTTTTGTTTAGGTTTTTATCATCGATGACCAAGCTAGTTCTTTTTTATTACAACGTCCTTTGAGGACATGCTAGTTCTGTATTAAAACAAATATTTTATAAAAATAAAACCGGACTGTATCACAGAAAGTGACAAAAATTTAATAAAAAATAAAAGCTTAACGCTTCAGCGTATTTGAAATATATTGTGTTTTAGAAGATTTAACAAATTTATTATTGATATATGCGATCGACTCAGCACCAGTGAGGATTGCACTATAATGGACAAAATAATTTAGAGAACAAAACAATTTATAATTATTTTATAATAATTATTTTTTAGAAATGGTAGGAAATATAATTTAATTTAATTTTGAAAATAATTTGTAATCACATTCACAGAAAACGGTTGAAGACTGAATATGGTACCTGAAGTATGAATACCCAATGCCACACAAAAACAAATGCTAAAAGCCATTATGACAATTTTTAAACGAAAAATTAAGAAACGAATGAAGATAAACTTTCAAAAATAGATTCTATATGATTAGAAAGAGAAAAGAAGTAGGCAACTTGATAATCAGCCTTCTTGATTTAGTGAGGACCCCATCTCCGCTCCCAGACCATTTACTTTTACTGGGAAAAAGTTTTAAAGGCGGAGGAGATTTACGGAAAGATATAATTTAGAATTAATAGGCACTTGATGAAAATCAGTGAGCTTATCCGATGAAGTATTTCTCCTAAATCATGTTCTATAAAAGAGAAAAGAGCCGTTGGATAAAAAAAAAATATATATATATATATATATATATATATATATATATATATATATATATATATATATATATATATATATATCAGAAAACTTTCTGAACAAACCGGAAAGTTTTTGAAGACAACTGATTGCTTTGTAATTGCTATAATCAGATCGACTATATTTATATTTTATGAATATCATTATTAATTATGAACAGGAGATATACAAAACTCTGTTAAACATTTTACCTTGTTCTAACATAAATGAGGTCCAAGATTGTTCACATATAAAATAGACAACCTTAAATAGTTAGTAAATTCCATGAGATTACTATTTTTAGCTGGATGGTCAACGACACTCTCAGACTACTGATTTTACCTCACCGGTTAGAAGGTCAGGTCTTTGGAGGTCTCACTGTCCTAACACAAAACGGGTGAACTATAATGATATTTTCTGAACTGGTTTGGAGCCTATGCTTTTCGGCACCTTCGAGATCCTTTGCGCTGTATAGGAAAGAACATTTTAAAACAAACATTATTAAAATAACTCATTTCATGCAACTTAATTTATTAATTTATGAATTAACGTCGTCAGATCATTATCGCAATACAAAATTGTTCCCCTAATACTTTTCCTACTTTCTGTTATCATAAGTATTGCGGTCGTGGAAAATTTCGATTCCGAGTTTTCAACGGTAATACGCGTTTTAAGGTCCTCTCAGTCCAAATTACCAAATCGTGTAAAATGGTCTGTGTGAATTTGAACAGCCTACCTCAAAAACGAAAAATTCTACGAAACTGAAATTACGTATATAAAGTTGGTATATTCCTGAGATGTTTCAGCAACTTTCTCGTTTAAATCAACTTCATACAGATTTTACACTTTTTTGCAATCTTTTCGAAAACGGCTCTAACGATTTTGATCAAACTTTTCTAAAGTCTTCTCCTTAAAGTCCCCTAACTTTTCATTTATTTAGTACATGTAGGGAAAAGGGAAGGAGAAAATGCAGGGAAAAATGTTTTGATGAAAAATATTTTATATGAGCATAACTCAAAAAATATGAATTTTATGGCGTTATTTATAAAATCTTATGAAAGATAATTAAATTATCTAAAAAAATACAGCGTGTCTTGTAAAATCTACACCAGACTCGAGATGGATAGCCGAGTGTGTCCGAAAGTCGAAGGATTATACCCATCTTACTCTCATCACGCTCCCATCAAGAATACGCTGTTGCCAAGAATAAGTCTATGATAATATCATGTAACTATATCAAAGTAGAAATTATTAACTTATTAATTTCTACTTTTAGATCATTTAATGAAAATAAAATGTTTCCATAGAAACAAAATGGAATTTCCATGGAACTGATAAAATATGTTTTTAGCTTGACCAACTAAATATATAGTGCACAGATTTGCCTTACTGCAATTGTTTAAAAATGTATTTTAATAAAGTTTTGTAAGGGAAAACGAGAAGTGTTTACTTCTAAAAATATTCTAAATAGCGTTTGTGTGAACTCTTTAATTTTTTTTTTTTTAATAATTATTATTGTAGGATAGTAAGAAAAATTTGTGGCATGTGCGCACCGCACTAGATTTTCTTCGATTCAACATCTGATAAAACTATTCTTTACAGCAAACATTTTTTTTCGTGATCACCTGAAATACTGGTCGATATATAATGATGTCTGCAAATTCAGAACAGAAAAAGTATCATTTTAATTATAATATTCTGATATAATTCCTACACGCTTGTGATTTTAATTTATCTTTTCAGTAAAGCGTCTTAAAAAAAAAAGAAATGAAAGTTCTTTGATGATTTTTGAAAATAAATTCTGTGGAACCACACTCATGTATACGTCCCCCCTCTTCAGCCTAGCTTTGACTAGACTCAGTTTATAGTCTAACAGTAGGATTCGAGCGCTTTTTCTTTTGTTTTATTCATACATTTACAACAAATATTCGAAGTAAAAACTAGCGTGGAAGTGGAAACTTCTTAGGGATAAGTAAAGCAAGTCTCACAATTTGATAACGCCCACTTTTTCGTAAGTAATGTAAACATTCTGCCAATCGACTATGGAATGTTACAGTAATTCCAAAATAAAATCATTTTTTTGGCAGTGCGAAATAAAATTTTTTGAAAATATAAATCACCGAATTGTCCCAAGTAATTAGATTTACCTATTGTCGGAGTATTATTGAAAAAAGTAACATAGTGTTCTTTGACTCAATGAAATATCTTTACAACACATTTTTCAACATTATTATCTCCACCAATTCCTCAACGTTGGCAACTTTATACATAGTTCTAGAATAGGCTAATGCATAAAACACACACACACACACACACACACACACACACACACACACACACACACACACACACACACACACACACACACACACGCACATATATATACACATAAATGTGAAATGTATGTAGATATAAATACCAATATAATGTGGTTTGTCGTAATAAAACACCAATTTTATTTCCTTGACAATTGTCATTTAGTGATCGGCTGTATTTAATATTTAGATCTAATTAAGATTGATATCACTTTAATCCCAAAATAATAATAAATGAATTTGTAAACAAAGTGACCTCGTCTTGTCTTCAATTTTGTCACAGTATTCGGTTCAGAAACGTGACACTAAAATTTGTAATATCGGTGACAGTACGACATAAGTTGAAAAATAATGTTTCCGTCTCAAACACAAACCGGTACGGAAATTCAAAGAAGATGGTAACAAATAAAGTGGGAAGAAGTTTTTCAAAGCCCACTAATTTGTTATTGATTCATATAATAACCACGGAATGTGTCAAATTTTTTCAGTACACAACAAAAGGTCACTACAGATATACGTCGAACGCAATAATTTTATATAGTTTATGTAAAATAAAAACTCCTAAGAAAAAAACCTTTTATGGACTCGAAGTTAATCTATTATGGGCCGAAGACAGCACTTTATATCATTTTCACCACTTTTATACACAAAGGAATATTCAATAGCCTTCCTTAAGCCCGTTTTCGCAACAAACTTAATAGATATTTTATAAACTAAAATTTCTAAAAGCGATTAAGTTTGAATGGACGAACAGAAGATAAAATCTATTAATTTCATTGATGAATGATATTTCATTCAAAAGATAAATTAAGAATCTGAAATAGTGATAAATAAATCACAGCTTACTGCGGATGAGTTATTGTAAAGAATTAACACAGTCCGTTGGTCTTCTAGATATCAAAACCTAATTACTGAGTTTTGAATAAACAACTTCCTACTTTTTTTTTTTCAAACACTTTTTATATTACTTTACACTACTTTACATTATCAGCATGTCTCAAATAATTTTCTTTGTGCTATACAGGTATTATGGTTTTTTATTTTTATTATCTTTGTAATGTACATTCTTTTCTATATGTATATTTCTAGTTGATTTATAGAGATGAAATTATTTCCAGTCCCAATTTTTCAAGATTTCTTCGATATCTTATGATATATGTGCTTTATTATATGGATAGAGCTCATTATTAGATTTGATGTTTTAGTATAAAAACTAAATATTAACTAATGAAGTTTATACTTTATATATACCATATATATATATATATATTCATAAGTGAATGAAGATAATTAATTTAATAGATAAATTGAGACATGCTCATTTCGTTCCAACCTCTTTTACCTCCATGACTAAACCAAGCCTAGGGGAATACTTTCGTAGTTGGTCAGCGAGTCCACCGAATTTAGTTTTTATTAGGTTTATTCTTCAAACTTCTAACTAAATTTATAATGTAATTAAAATGTTCTCTGCAATTGAGATGCCTCTTATCGGCAACCCTAAGAAATATTATTGTTATTAGAGATTAAACTGAACTGTTCTGAATTGAATGGATACCTCAAAAGTAACAATGAGCTCTGATTGTGTTAAGCTAGCCATTCACGGTCCTACATGTAGGACAACTTTGTAGGACTACACTAGATATAGGACAGTGAATGGGAGTGTAGACTACAGATAGCGTGTAGGATCTTTGTAGGCTTCTCCGATCGTCCCATAAGCACTCCACCCTAATAATATCCTACCTCGTTGGATCGTGAGTAGGCTTGTCGTCCTACAAAGTCCACTTGTTTCATCATGTCATTAATTGCAATCAATATTTGACTACTATAAGTCAAGAACAGATTGAGGTTTTTCTCTCTAGATTATATATATTTTTTTAAAGGCTGGATGAATTTTTTTATGCTTTCATATTTTATACAACTAAACACGTTTAACATTTTAAATTAATAATTAGAATGATAAGAAAAAAATGGTTTGAAAACACATCTTAAGTTTTTTTCATTTCTTTCTTTTACACATATTTTCTTTATTTCACACAAAACCTGCAGTGTAATAAGCTAATGAAAATATGTTCTCATATCCAAAATCCATTATAACGTCAATGTGACGTTCTATTGTAGGGACTGAATTAAAATATTACATAAATAATGTGATTAAGCATGAATGGAGACAATTTTGAACTAATAATTTTAGATTCTATTTTTGTTAAAATATATCTTAAATCTTCATCTCTAATTTACCTTGTTTTAAGTTTGCTTGTGATCATTAATTTAACCCGATCTTTTAAATAATTTAAGTTAAATGGAATTAAAGTAATATGAAAATGTATAAATCTTTTAAATAAAAACGTATAAAAAAATAAAATTTAAGCACATTTTTTATCATTTATCCTTATCTTATGCCAGAGGGATGATTTTGTTATCCATTCTTAAGTAATTTTTATGATCAATCCAATCAATTTAATTTAACATTTTCACATCTCTGTAATTTGATCGGTTAATAAACATTTTTTTCGTCCAAAGTTTCTTTTTCCTTTTTCCCAATAACGCCTTAGCAAGACAAATTGCCGACTTTTTCCTATCTCTTAAAACATTGATAAGCGATGTGTACAGGTTAGAATACCTGATCGGATCCTTTGTAGGATCGTGAATGGACGAATAAATCCAACTGTAGTCTTACAACGTAGAACTCATAAGTTGGACCGTGAATGGGTTAAGCAACCTAGGAATTTTTAAATAGTTAAAACATTCGCAGGGAGAAAAATATTTAAATAACCTCCTTGACAGTTTTTTAATTTTATCTTGTATGTGTGTGATTCTGAGTGGTTAGTAAAGATTCAATAAAATCTTAGTACATTTTTCATTTTTTCAGATCTCTTCATTTTGGGTTGGCCTGTCAGGGTCTTGAAACGCTATGTGGTCCTGAATCACCTATCCTTTTGACGCAATGATTTATTTATATGCCTTATTCCCCATAAGCTCATTCAGAGCGAAGAAGACGTTATTTATAACCGGTACCGATGTTGAAACAGCTATTCATCTTCTTCTTTGTTATTAGGGATTGATAAATTATTTGCCACTTCTATAATTTTGTTTTTATTGTAAACCAGTTTCGAATGTTATACATTCATCTTCAGTTCAAACAAGACACGATAATTTTCTTTGTTGAATGGAATTTTTGACTGCAAATAGCAAGGGTGCCCGTTTGCCCTTTAAAGTATTTTTGAGTATTTTCCATGCAAATTAGTTAGTTGGGAATCATAATAACAGATTTAGGCCATTTCGAAGAATTATTGTGCTAAAGAATTTCCTGTCTTTATCACTGTTTCGAGTAGTTGCAAAAATATTATAAATATATAAAATATGAATTAATAGTATAGAATAGAATTTTATTCTAATTATAGGAAAAGTAAAAGAAATTTTATGTACTTCTTATTTTTTTAATGCGGATTTTAAGATTTCAGTAATGAACAAATTGACGAACACTGCAGTATTTGATTACAAGCTTAGAACAACAACTTTTTCAAATTAATTTAAATGAAAATAAATTTATTTGACTGATGCCCTCTTAGAATTTTTAATTTTCGCCTATATGTATGCATAAAACAAAAATACCAAGTATCACTTATTTTGAAAAAGCTCCACAAAATTATATTTTCATTGGTCGATTTTGTGCGGAATGACCTAAATTTTCTATAATGTGGCTGGTAACGATGAAGCTTATCTATTATCACAAATTAAATGATTTCGGATTCAATATTTTCCCAATAGCATGTTAGACCCTATAACTACAGAAATGGAAGAGGATATTTCCCAGAACATTTTTGAATGAGCAAAAAAGGTTCTCTTGCTTTAGAGGCAAATTTAGAGGAGACTAGAGCAAATAGTCTATTCTACTCTGCCGAGAGTCTTCGAGTTTAAATCCAGACGGCAGATAAAGGCTTGAATGTCTAAGTTCAGAATTGTATCAATGAGAAAATTCGGACCTTAATTTGTATGAATGAAACAATCGATAAGAAGAGTAAGAAAGCACAGATTTGAAATGGTGCATCGGTTCTGATAGAGAAACTGGTCCAGGAGTCACTTGTTCAAATATGTCGACGAGTGTTCTTGATATGATCACTCGGCTGATTGTCAAGAAAATGGTTCCCAAGGTCATTGAGGGACTTTCAGTGAATACTGAACCCTACGAAGTAGCCAAAAGCAGAAGAAGCTTGAAGAAAGCCAAAGTGGCCAGCAAGACATCAAATCATTTAAATAAATGAAAAGAGCCGACCGCTGATGTCCCTCATATCTGACTATGCATATTACAGCCCCGGAAAAAGAGCACTATAACCCATATTGAGAAATCTATTGGGTGTAAATAAATGTTAAACATATCTTGTTGAAACTGTAAACTACTACAATAAACTACTGTAAACTACAATTGTTTGGGCCTGTTCAAGGGAAGGAAGAACTTGATATAATTTTTAGAGATTACGCACAACATAAGTGTTATTTTAAAGGAAGAATCGGCTATGTGGTTGATTGGTCGGTATACTATCTAATCTTTGAAATATATTTGATTTTATTCCTCTTTTTATGTGGCTAATCACTCCGAAAAGGGTTGTTCGGTTTACAATGAGTCCTCTGATGAACAAAAACTTGACTCAAAAGGTTAATGAATTATTTTTTGCTGCTCATTTTCGCGATTACCAGAGAAACTCCCATTTACAACGGTACACAGATTAGAAATGGCTTTTCCCTGACCATAGGTGCAAGTAGTTTCTTGATTCCTTCATATACCTTACTATCCTCGAGGACAGATGTGCCCGAGGACAGATTGAAGCGGATCATGAACTGCTTTTTAAGATTTGTCTTCGGCACCTCGAGACGGGCCCATGTGTCCCACCTTTACGGCGAGTTAGAGTGGCTTTTCCTCTGCAACCGTAGACAATATTTCCTCGGATCTTCCCTTTCCTCAATATTCCTTTTCTATACCAAACTATCACCACCCAGCATCCTTCCTACATCTACAGCCTCCTATAATTCAAATCCTCGGTCCACGCACTGAAATCTCGCCTTTCTGACTTCCATACTCCCTCCCACAGAACCAAAACATTCGAACGATCCTTTCTCGCCCGCTCCTCTACCCTTTGGAATTCCTTTCCTTCTAATATCCGCCATGCTTCTTCTCTATCCTCATTCAAATCCCTCCTTTTCCAACACCTTTTTCTCCAAAATGATGATCTCTAACTGCGAAATTTCAGTTTAGGATTAATATCTGGATCAGAAGTGAATAATAGTTTTCTAATGTACAAACTTTGCTAATCAATTCAATATTTTTGTATTTTTCATTTTCTCTGTTTTTTTTTTTTACTTTGTTTTTTTTCTCTCTTTTTACTTTCTTGTACGAAGTAAAGGAAGTATTGTAATCACGAAAATTTTCGGTTTTCAGATTTAAACGAAAATATCATATAATACCAATAATATATAAATAATATATAAAATACCATCCCTGAATCCATTTTGACTAGTTTCGTCGTGGCGTCTGTACGTACGTTCGTATGTACGTTCGTTCGTACGTACGTTCGTATTTCGCATAACTCAAAAACGGTTAGCCGTAGAAAGTTGAAATTTTGTATTTAGGATTGTTGTAAAATCTAGTTTTGAACCTCCCTTTTTGGTCACTGCTTAATCACCGGAAGTGATACTTTACTTAAAGGTCATAATGATTTCCATCAAAAATTATATTAAAATACTTTGCAAAACTTCTCAAATTTGGTATTTACAACTTATATATTGATTTAAATAATATACTAGATTTTGGAGTATGAAATAACATACTGTGCAAAATTTTTGATTGGTGCTTTCATTGTATTTAAACGAAAGCAAATGAAATTCCCTACAAAACGAAATTAAAATAATTTAAATCGGACCATTATTAGCTGAGATATTGCGTAAGGAACTTCTGAGACTGATTCTCCTGGCGGCTAGTCATCCTGCTTCCTGACTTATTTATTGGACTTCTGATTTCCTCGTATCTCTCTGTTTTATTCTTCTCTGGATTATTTCTTTACTTCCTTTAGCTTCCTTAGTCTTTCCTTTTTTTTGTTTCCTTCTGAAGTGCACATCAAATATTTCCTCTGTATCATTTCACATCACAGCCTACTTGCATTGACATAGTTTTTTAAATTAACACTTCCAGTTCAGCACTCTCACGTCGATCATCTTATGAAAAGCTTCAAATTTCTTTCCCTTTGGTGCCTACTGCTTAATTTTTTTTACTTGGACATACTAGAAATTTTTGAAATATTACTAAGTGGAAATAATAAACCATTGTGTAATAATTTGCAGCGTTTTATTACTTTTTTCAAGTGTTAAAATTGAGTTTAAAATTTCTCCCCATTTGTGAGATCAACAAGTCTTCATCATGAGAATAAGATATTAGTTAGTTTGGTATTTATAACTTATATACTGATTTAAATAACATACTGGATTTTGGTCTAAATTGGAAAACCGGAAGTGGTACTTTACTTGAAGGTCATATTAGACTTTCGTCAAAAAATGTATTAAAATATTTTGTGAAACATCTCAAATTTGGCAAATAGAACTTTAATAGCGATATAAATGTATTTACTAGATTTTGGTTAAGATTCGTGAGCGGAAAAGGGTACTTTACTTGAAGGTCATAATAAGCTTACATCAAAAATTATATTTAAATTAAAAGAGAAATCATATGTTTCGGAAGTAAAGGTTACAAATGCAATTTGGTTTCCAATCCAATTTAACATTTTTATAACTTGTTTTAAGTGTTAAAATTGAGTCTAAAATACTAGTTTTCCTCCCCATTTGTGAGATCAACAAGTCTTCATCATGAGAATAAAATATTAGTTAAGTGGGTTTTTCCGCTTAAAATGTCGAAACTGTCCATTTCTAATGCTTTATCGAGTGATATTGACAGTTTTATTGTTGTCATGGAACATGAAGAAATATCTTGGAAATTAGTTGCCTACTGAAGGAAAACGACATATAATAATGGAATGAGACCTCCAGTGACAAGAATGTGTGTTTGTGTGTGTGTCAATAGATGGATGACGGGACGCGAAGTGTCGTTTTTACTGCAATCTTCGGAAACTAGTAACCAAATTCAGTATCAATTTTTGAGCCACGGATTTATAATGTTATAGGCGTACAAGGAAGTCATGTGTTGCCCACATCAGATATTTTTTTTTGTTTTGTTCAAATTGTTTATATTTTTCGATAAAAAAACTTATTTATTTGCTTATTAATTTTACTAAAGATATATTAAAAATTAATTGGCCTGTATTCTATAGTCTTATGACCAGATAATGTTACTGTTTTATTTGTTCCTTCATGTTATTCTTAAGGGACCTAGTCCCAGAATAAAGTTCTTTTATCTATCTATCTATCTATCTATCCCATCTCACTGTCCTCAATATTTGTTCTTCACCCGTATAAAACATTATTCCACTCTAGCACCGTTTTCTTTGAAATTTGAATTCTGTATCTTCGTCTATCTCTTGCTTCTCCAAAATAATTATTTCCTCTTGCACTGAATCGATGTAATTTTTTGTAAATCATAATTAACTTTAATTTTTATTTTTAATTCTGAAGAAAAATATCTACACACGCCAAATGCCTGTGGCCAAACTAATTAGGCCTCTGCATCATTCATATAATTTATTCTAAGAGGACATCAATCCTAAGTCAAATAAATTTATTTTCATTTCGTTTCATTTGGAAAAGTCTTTGTTCTAAGCTTGTAATCAAATACCGCAGTGTTCGTCGATTGGTTCATTACTGAAATTTTAAAATTCGCACAAAAAATAAGTATATAAAATTGCCTTTACTTTTCCTTTGATTAAAATAAAATTCTATTCTATTCTATTAATATACTTTTTATAT